>QUSE01000010.1:5458241-5679716 GCA_006508115.1 Apiospora malaysiana
CCCCCCCCCCCCCCCCCCCCCCCCCCCCCCCCCCCCCCCCCCCCCCCCCCCCCCCCCCCCCCCCCCCCCCCCCCCCCCAGAGCGAATGATTACCATCCGCGCCAGGATTTCATGCATCGCTCGCTTGTTATACTTACGTAGGGAGAATGCCCAGGCGGCTCCGCAACGGAACATGGTTAACCAGGCCTCGTGTATCCATTATCTGAGCACCTATAGCCCAGTTATCCATATTTTCGCGGCCGCTCAGATCCGATCTTCGCCCCGCCTCTCGGTCATTATCACGCTCCGCCTGGCGGGACTGGCAATGAAAATCTCGGTATAGGTGACCGGCCGGTCTGTGTGTACATGTATTAGCCGTGCTACCCATACCGTTCTCGCTACGAGCCGAGCAGGAAGAAAAGAACAGGACTCCGGAAAACATCAGTACATCGGATTTTGGACCATCTAACGACAATATCAAGCGTTTTAACCAGCCAGACCTCGTTGGTCTGATAGGCAAGTTGCATCGTCGCGATCGGTCGCCGCACAAGTGAGATCTGATCTGAATAGGTAACGTGGTAACTGACCAGTCCTCGGACGGAGGTCCGCTCTTCCAATTTCTGGGCTCGTGAATAGGTACACCTCTTATAGCCACGATATTTTCGCACTGCCAATAGATGTTATCGTGGCAAGGACCGACAAACACTCGCCAGAGCCGCCTTACACAACAACGATAACAACAAAGTAACCGGGGTAATGATACACAAACGCTTTGTCTGGCGAGTGCCTTTCTTTCGTAACGCCTTCCATTGTTGACGTAAATTCGGCAAGTCAACAATTCTAGGCTTGATATGGAAATTTGGGCGCCTGTCAGATTCTGGGCCAAGCGCGTTGAGGTCAACCCGCTGGCGCCTGTACTGCGTAGCGATCTTGAGTTGCCTTGGTTCTGCACGCCCCCTTTTCCCATTGAACGAGCGAATCTGAGGCCAGCTAATACCCAGAACCGTTGGAACCTTAGCCGACCGAACTCTAGTACTACGTCGTAGACGGACGCTATACCAAGCTCTAGTCGTGCCCTAATTTAGAGCTCGGAAATCTCAAGGCCTCTGGAGTTTATATCCGCTGCTAAAACCCTCCCAGCCGTTGCCCATCATCAGCCAAACACCAATGGCTAGCCGGTCATAACCCACCTGTGCTCGTAGGGTTTGCCCCGGTCGGGTGGTATGATGATGAAAGGCACAATCCCTAGGAGGATTCCCAGGTTCGAGCAACTACGGAAGACGAGACCGAGTACTAAAAGGCACACCTGAAAAAAATAGACTTTGAGGGTAAGCTTCCCAGCTTGTGGGAGAGACGGGAGGGTCCTATGATCCTCCCAATGCTTGGCGGAACCCTATTTTCCCCTGAGGTATAAGCGTCCAGATCTCGAGCCTGCCTTACGGTGGTAGCTTGGTAAGGGTCTTTCTTTCGTTGAATGACCATAGGCACTTCTCACATCAGCAGTATTTCAGTAACGATTACGAAAAACTTGTTTCACCTGTGTAATATCCGATCCTTTTGCGATTGTCAGTAAAGGCCTTGGACTCTTTCTCCCATCAGCTGTCTCCAGTATCACATTATAATTTCCGTTGCGAGTATGTTGTATGCTGTGATGCAGTTCTGGGAAATTCTCGTTCTGTGACGAAGCTTTGGGCGGGTTCGCACAGCCCGCGGAAAGGGGGGAGACCCGTGGGGAGCGAACTCCTCCTCCCCCTCTGTTCCTGGCCATGGGAGGGTCTTCTTTCACTTCCCGGTTTTACACTTTCCGACGTTCTATGGGCTGTCTACCCCAGCAGCGGGCAACAACAAAACATATCCTCGTAAGCAGGCCACGCCTCCTCCGCTCGTGGGGGCAGCTGAATCACTGCTTTGTCGTTGTAAGAAGCGTGGGCTAGCAAGGTTTAACACAGCATGAGAATGGGGGGGGGGGAGGCACGGAGAGGCATTATAAAATGTGAGTTTGTATCCCGACTCTAGTTCGGTGCATTTCGAAGCTCGTCGACCGCCGCATGGTCAATGTAACGGGGTTGTTGTCATCCTTTCTCTTAGCTCTCGGGCTCTCCTTATCTCCTGCGGCATGACAGATGGCTTGGCCAAGGGGGGCGGATATGACTCTTTCTTGCTTCCTCCAGAGCAAGACAGGTTTCTCTTAGACGACAAGGGGCTCAGATAGGGTAACCAACCAACCTTCAAGGCATATGTACTTTGCGCCAAGAATTAATTACGGCATGGGCTACATCAAGCCGTATGTGTAACGGTGTTCAATCCGGCAATGATAACTCATATCTCTTGGAGGCGGTGTTGTTTCCCCTGAGTTCCTGCGTGTGGAAGTGGAGCTGCTACCGCCGTGAAGAGCTGTCTCTTCATCAGGCCCTTCGAGCGAGATGAGACTTTAACATATTTTTCACCTCAATGCATGCAACAGATAGAATTGTAGACACTGAGAACGATGATTCATCCATGTATGAGTTTAGCGACAACTTGGCAATGAAAGAACGACAGTATTTGGATCAGAGAGTGCGGACCATACCGGGCCAGGAGAACTTTCCTTATATCATGCATCTACCGGTTTGCCTGTTGTTACACGAGAAGTCACCATGTTTGATATTTTTTGCAGAGCATATCATTAAGCAAAAAACCGACGCATACCATAGTCATCTCAGTAAGATGTTGGTATCCATGTGTTTTGTCAGGTCCTACTCCCTGCGGTTCTTACTATGCGAACGGGACAGAATTCAAGGCATCCTCTGCCAAGAATCCCATGCTGCCTGGGTCCCCGGGGACAGCTGGAAGATTGATAGAATGTCCTCTAGAGTTGCTGATTCGCCGTCAGTGGACTGGACTGGGTGAATGACTGACCAAGGCCCAAGGTCATGGTATGCTTTCCCTAACATTACTCCATGTAATATACATGATACATAACTTGAACTTGAAGTAGAACCCGCCATACCATGAATCATCTCAAGTAGTATATTACATTAGTGCAGATAGAGTCACACCACGACGAGACGCATCAGCCACCCCTTATACACAGCGGTGAAGCCCATTCGACCCGTTATGACCAGGAAACAAATATGACAGCTGCAAAACAACTTGTCTCAACTTGGAAGATTAAAGGGCAGTAACGGTTCTCAATCAATTACTCTGGTCGTTATATCTGGGTCGTTCCCAAGGAATAATTACGCCTTACCAGTCTGTTTTGTTCCTAGTCCAGGCTAACTGGGTGTGTATTTAGCTGTAGCTACTGTCACAAGGAATCGATTCTGGCTAAGAATCCATACAGGAGAACCCAAAGGTAGACGCGAGCTCACCAAGATCCCGGGACTCGTTACACGGGCGTATCGGCTGACCCGAGTGTCATGCTCACAACACCAAGAACCAACCTTCTGCAAGAGACTCGCATACAAGTAGGGAGTAATACAAAGACCAATAGGTTGATGACACCACACACGCCGATGTCTGTTATTCACATACATATATGGCATGGTGAAATGGAATCGTCATGTTTGTTTTTGTGCTTGGATCGAGTCTTGCAGCCACAAGAGGTATCATCTGTTCTTCACGCCCCAGTCAAGCGAGTCCTAACATCATGGTCACCCCACCCCCTAAACTCATATATATACAAAATACAGGAGGCTCCTACAAACTAGATTTAGATTGAGGAAAGTGGTAACCTCATGGCGGCCGGCAATATTATCTGATAGGTCTAAAGAAGAGATGAACCACTGAGTCTCATGTGGTGCAATGCTGCCCTCAAATCACATATTCTGCCCGTCGTTTTCTCGGAGGCTAAGTTTATGTCCCAACCGACATGACGTCCTTTCAGGACTTCTTGCGGTACTGGAAAAACTCCTGACTGGCAGGTTCAATATGCTGGCGCAAGACGAATGGATAGCCTGAATGAAGTCAGAGCCACCTATGAGTGAAGATCAGCAGCGCGAGTTCTCACAGTCATACATCGGATTATTTTAAAAGGCGGACAGGGAGGCTTTGCTGATAAGATGTCATTAGATGTAAAAAGTGTCATGAGAAAGACCGGAGGGTGGCAAGAGGTGACATTGGAGCCCAACCCCCGGCAACCAGTTCGCAGGAATGGCGAGTAAAGATCGTCTGCGGCATTCAGATTTCCTGGAGCTGCATCGCGGGTTACAACTGTACTGGGCAGGAAAAGTCATTGTCAGCCATGCCTTTTTACCTCCCAGCCCCCGTTCCATACAGGCGACGTCAAACAACGAGGCGGCGGACAGGCAAGTAAGGCCTCTAGTAAGGCCTGTATATGTCGTGAAACCCACCATCAACCCCTCCTCCTAGATATCCCCTCTGCAGGTATTTGATGTCCTGCCAGAAGAATGCAGGAAACCGCCAACGTATATACTTTCTGCCTTCGGGGAGTATCTTCCGAGGCGACAAATCAAGTATTGACTATGATATACTGGTTATGTTCGTGTGACGATCTGTACTATACTACTCACAAAGATACACAGGTTGACACATGCAAGCGACGTGCCGTGCCGAACTCTGTATTGGCTTCCTCCTCGTCTTTGCCAAACGTATGTCCATGTGCTACAGCTGGCCAGTCATCACTTCCGAGGCCAGTGTCGTGTATTGTAGATCACACTTCTCGGCACAACCTTTTTGAGGCCAACCTACAACGAGCCTGCAAGTTTGCTAGTTGTTCTGTATGAATATTGATACAGGAACTAGAAGGGTTCACTTTGGCGTCTAGTTTTGTCTTCACACGAATTGAAACTTAGAAGATGTGCACACGTCGAGTTCCTATATGTACCAAATGTTAGCCACAGCATAGCACCAGAAGCAATAATGCAGACGTGGGAAGATAGCGTGAGGGCTGAAATATCTCCCAGTGTGTGCTGGCTGCTGGCATTGACACACCGACGTGATACCAACCCAACAGCCCTTGCGTTTCTGCTCACATCACATAGGATGCTCAATATAAAACGCTATGCCGTCGTATCTGGGGTATCAGCGCGGGGAAGGCTCAATTTTATCGAAACTCGTGTGTTACAATGCATGCAGGACTCTGCATGATTTGGAGACCACATGGAGGAGTATGGCAGTGGTATCTTTTGTGTGGTGTCTCGGCCTCGTGGTCACCGGCTGGGGCCTTGCGGTTGAGAGGAATCGCCAATTGACTTGTGGTGATAGGTAACATCTGTTTCTGATATGCAATCAACGACCTCCTGCGGCGGTAACTAGCGTGCATAATTATCCTCCGGGAACTTGTCGTATCCGAATTCCAGCAGTTGAACTCGTCAAATCCCGTCTGGCGAAGTTGAAATCGGCTGCCTATCACTCATGCTCGTGGTGTCATGTAAGTCGACAGTCAGGAATATCTCGAGTTTGAGGAAGTCGCCATAATAATGACCGGATAAGCCTCTCTGAGGCCTTCCAGGGCTTGTCGAATGCCACAAGAATTGCCGCCGAGCGCGTGTTGAACGTACGACAATCAATTGATGGGATACTGTTGCGTAATGCCCGATGCTCGTGTCTGTCGTTGCATATGTAAAACGTTGTCTACCGTTGACATGTGAAAGAAGCCCAGCCCCAGAGTACATGAGGCTATAGTGGGGTTTGTACTGTCAAGGTCATGCAGCAAGACGAAAAGACTGCATACCATACCGTAGCTAACGACCCTTGTCGATCGGGTTATGTGGCTCGGTGGATCGTCTAGTTGTCTTCAGCTTCGATTAGCAACTTGATAAAGCTCCGAGGAGCATATTGTTCGCACATTTGCCAAGCAAGAGAACAAAAGGTGGCAATGAATCAATCCCCTGAAATCTCTTCGCTGTGGAAGAGGCCGAGGACCTAGGACATGGAAAGCCGACAGGTACGCTTGTGGAAATTGAGCCAGGGTCGACATGCCTCTTTTTTTATTATTATCCAAGGCTTGAAGTCCCGTTTTCAATAGGCTGAGTGTGGTTGAGGCCGAGTCTCGTCAATTCGCTTGGCTGCCTGCAGGATAGTGAAACCCATGCAGTATGCATCGGGGCTGCAGCTTTTCTTAGCAGAGTGGTTCTTCATATGTATGTATGTGGCATTGCAGGAACCCATGAAAGGTTGACTGATAAGGCCGAATCTGGCCCTGTCGCCAGCCTGTTAGATAAGCGGCAGCTGGATATGTATGACGGCAGGGTGATGATGATGCAGAGCATTGCCAACTGCTGCATGCACTCGGTGAAAGACAGCGGCAATCCTCTACAGTAATCGTAAGCTAGCCCCCTGTTTTGCACATGGTTTGTGTGGTAGATAACATTGGACCTAATAAGCAGCCGGACTAAATCTTGAAAGCCCGGACAACCTGTGATGAGATGGAGATTACCAAACAGCCCGACTCGAGAAGTCCCTTCCGACTTCTCATCAACCGTCAGTCGTAAAGTAAAGCGAGCGAGCATAACATTAACTAACGCTTCCTGATGCTGCCTCCACTAAGACCAGATGATAGAGGCTGACTTCTCGGACGTTTGCACTTGGCATCAATTTCCGAGACAGCGGTGAAAGGTAGAGTACCTCATCCGGGATGGGTTCTACTTCCATCGCATCCGGATCGTGAGGCACTGAGAACGATGTTACAACGGTTTGGGGGATACCTGCGATGTGATAAGCCAACCTACATGTACGTTATCAATGGAATAGTCGTTCGAAACAGCAGGGAGTTAGGGGGACGGAAGAGAAAGGGTGGATCCGATTGCTCGAGGTGACAGCTTTCACATGTCAAAAAGAAAAATCGCTGGTCTGCTGGTGCTACCTACATGTATGGAATGAATAGATACCTATGGAAAGACCGGACAGCTTCCTCCCCACCAGCCAACCAGCAGCGAATAGCAAATCAAAATTGGATTGGAGTCTCCCAACAGGACTCAAGGAGGATTTATCGGCATGTGCAGCACAGTTGAGGTCCAGCGAGAGCAAGCGGCCAGTGGGTGCCAATATATCAATACCTGATAGCTCTCGTACATGTACTGACCAGATTGCTAGGCCGTCCTATCCAGAAGCTGTCTGGCTTGTCCTTTGCTTGACAGGGATGACCCACCACCATCTATCTCGACTTCTGACTATGCCTCTCCAGTACCTTAGATACGGTACGTGGTAGGGGTAGATGGATGTATTTACCTTACGGAGTAGGTATATTGCAATTGAAACTGTGCTTGGAGACAGAAGAATTCTGTCTCTTCGCCATTAGATTGATACGACTTGAGCAAATGAAAGGGACCACAGCCGTACAACAGCGCAGCTTGCGCAGGTGTACTGCGTGCTACCTGTCAGGCCACTGCTTTCTCTCTCTCTGTCTTCAATGTTCCTACTGGACCCCCCTGTCTTCTTCAGGGCTCCATCCTCCATCCAGTCTCTTCTATTTTACGTACATAAGTGGTAAACAGTGGCCGACCCACCGAATTAAGGCCTGGACATTGCATTGATAACCTGTAACCAGCACACAGACAAACAGTTGGTACAGGGCCATTACGAAAGCACATGCAAATCACGCCTTTATGATGCAAGGCGAGACCAACGAATGTTTGCGCGCAAGTACGAGACAAATAATGGTGGCGCAACCTGGAGGGAGGGAACTTCTTGGACAAAAGCCCTGTTCCCATAAAAAGGAACAATACTACCTAACATACCTACATACCTATCTTTGCATCCAATGTACTATCATATGCGAGGCAGCGCAGACGGGCATGTACCTCCTACCCTCGTTCACGTTGATTTGATCCATTTTCCTCTACCTGGTAAAGGCCGGTAGAATCTCCAGATGTCGCCCAAGGCATCCGATTAACCTAGGCACGTGAGGCAGACCATCAATCAAATGCATGGATTTTCATATGCTCCAGCTGTTTTCGATTGATCGATATTGGATCAATGCTTCGAGACTGTCCCGACTTGTAGGTACATGTACCGTTAGCCGTACATGTATAGACTTTTTGATTTTATTAGTCGCATGCCTGCCCACCTGGCTCTGCACTCTCTGGACCCGGAGCTCTCTACCTGTCTGCCTGCCTGCCTGCCCTTGATATCGATCCAACAAAAAGCTCCTCCCCTCCCCCCCTTGGTGTGATTTGCTTGTTTGGACTGTCAAGACGAAGCTTCCATCTGCTCGTGAACTTCCAAACCTAACTTTGATTTTGGTACCATTCCCGTCCTTCCCACCTCTTTCATCCATCCGTCCCCCCCTCTCCTCTCCTACCTACAACACATTGCTTTCTCTCGTCATCAACTACCATTCCCTCACCCACCCACCCACACCCTCAACTCTTGCTCAGTGTCTGCTTCTCTCCTCCGGTCTGTCCTGGAAGAGTATTAGATAGAGCTCTCTTGCAGCTATCTTAGCATTCCACCATGTAAGCCGTCCCCTGCTATGCTTGTTTGGGAGTCCATGTCACCGCGATGTATGATCATGAGAAGCCCTCTGTCGATACGATGTGCTGACATGTTTGCTGCATTCCAGTCCACATACCGGCTCGAGTTATCTCACTCCCACACCTGAACAATGGCTGCCCAAGTTAATGGCGAGGTGCACCCATCCTCGGCCACTCTGCAGGTAAGCGCCCACCTCCACAGGTTTTACAATATAATACTTTATTTCCTGTTCTTCGTCTTGGAACTGGCCGCCATTTCATATAAAACACCAATTGATGCCGTTACCATTAGCATATCGCTGGTTACCCTGTGGTCAACTCTGCCTTGGCCACCATAAAAAGCAACCCTTATGGCCAGAAATCGATAGAGCTTGGTGATTCGGCTTTCCAGACTTTTGCCAAGCCCTTCCTGTCCATCTTCGCCAAGCCTTACGAATATGTTTCGCCCTACGTCAAGAAGGCCGACCATCTTGGTGCCGGAGCTCTGAACAAGATCGATGAGCGTCTGCCCGTGCTCAAGAAGCCCACCAACGAGCTGTACGCCGAGGGCAAACAGGTTGTTTTCTACCCCGTCGTCAAGGGCAAGGAGACGACCGACCACGTCTTCAGCATCTACAACTCGGAGTGTAAAAAGGTGGGAGGCGAAGGTGTGGTGACATACGGCAAGGCCCTCATCTCTACTGGTCTGGTCATCACCAGCGAGACGCTCGACTGGATTGGCGATATCCTCCGAGCCGGCAAGGCGAAGGCGAAAGAAGCCGGCGAGCAAGCAAACCAGGCTGCTCACTAGAAGCAGCGCACGACCGACGAAGACGGGCGATGATGATCAGCAAACTTAGTGCATTGTGATACCACGGTCGTTCTCTGCTAGGGTGGCAGCCTTCTCCACAAGTTGAAACCGGACGATACGGATCTGTCCAGTGACTGGGTGCTACTCAGCCGCAGGCCACTTGCCATCGTCAAATGCTCGACCTCCCATTAATATTCTCTCTTGTCCATATACTTTCGAATTGTCTTTTTGTTTTCTTTCTTTCAGGAGCTCACAGGCGCTGGGTGGATGAATTGACGCGGCATGCCTCCCATTCCGCAGGTCCTCGGCGCGCCGGGGCTTATGGGCATAGAGAGGCCTTGGGGACGTAACAAGACGGGTTGTTGAGGTACTCTGGCTGAGGACTGGATGTGCTAGCTGTATGGATCGTGTATTTCCGAGAGAAGCTAATATATTTGTGTGTCTGACCTCAAGATACCCTTGCAATGTTTCTCTCGCAAGTAGGAGGAATGAATTTGAGTAATACGGCATAGTAGGCAACTAGTTGTATCTTTCCTCTCTTGAGGTTGTTTGATTGAACTTGTCGCCAAAGGTGACGCCATACCACCCATTGTCCACCATGCCAAACCTGATAATATGGGACCAAGCACTCCTGCTAACCTAAGGGCCGTCATCAGACAATTTCTGTAAAACAGATACTATAATGAGTTCGCTACCTATTGTAGAACTATAACACCATTGGCCTAGGCCTTGATTGACCACTCTGGAGAGGCTTCTCCATTATACCAACCAGGTTCTGAACCCCACTTACTGACCCCGATCTGAGCATGAGCGGATAGGACGACATGTCAGAACGGCTATCGTGGGAATGAGAATACCTGTAGCATGCCGCGGTCAAGTAGTGCCAAGGCTGGGCCAGTACGGAGCGCCGAGTAGACTGATGGAAAGTCGTAGACAATGGAGATATATATCATACTTAAGCATTCTTTCCTGCTTATTTGAACTTATGCTTTTGAGGAGGGTTTAAAGAAGAGCCCGAGACCAGGTCAGATACGGTAGAGGGGTGTTGTCCCAATGAATGACATAGATTACCTGATGTACTCCGTAGTCCCAAATCCTAACCCTAACGAAGTACCATGACAGGCAGCCCTACGATCAATCTACTGCACATCCCTGACGCACTGGCCTTGACCCAAGCCGTACATCCAGGTTGTATGTATGCAATATCTCTGCTGGTTGTGCTGGTTCTACGTTAACAAACAAAAATTGCCGGTGCACCGATGTAGGTGTCAGATGTTTTGGTAGCGATGATTTGATGTCCCCAAGTCCCCCACCATGGGAGTGGGAAGCTGGGAGCTGTTAGCGTTGGGCAGCTCTTGATTGGTCAATCCTAGGCAACAAAAAAGGGGATTCTTGAAGCGCGTCGACGTGGCAACCCGATATGGGAAATAGTAGTAAACACAGGCCATCAAAAAATGGAGGGATCCCACTTCACCGCCGACAAACATGCAAGGTAAACTGCCCACTAAGTCCCCATCTCATCCGTCCCATCCATACCGAACTCTCACCCGAAGTAGCCTTGAAGGAAACAAGCATCAAAAAGTAGGCAAAGGAAGCATAACTACGACCACCACATCCACACAAACCAACAGGCATCACACAGACTCCAATCTGCGGGTTTACCAGCACAAGCCAATTTCCCGGCTGATTTTCCCAAATGGAGCCTTCGTCCAGCCAGCCAGGTTCGCCTGGCGCGGCGCCTCTACAACTCATGTCCCCGGATCGCGTCAATCAGCAAACATCCCCTTCGCGATCCGGCCACCATCGCGACAGCAGCATCCACGATAAGATCCAACAGTTCAACAGCATGTCGCAGCAAATGTCCAATGCTGCCTATTCCAAGCAGCTAGAGCGCAAGACGGCCGACGCCGCCCTGAAGCGCGCCATGCTGGGCCGCGAGGAGGCCGAGTCCGAGATGCGACGCTATCGCGACGAGGCGCGCGGCCTGCGGAGGTACATCGAAGAGGGGCGCGAACGAGAGCGCAAAGTGGGCGAGAGATTGGAAACCGTCATGGTAGGTCGAACCATGAGCATCGTCATCTCTTGACCGCCGGTTCAAATGCAGCTGACCAGTACTCTCTTTTGGTGATTATTAGGAAAATTACGGACGAGCAAAGGAGACGTATGCGCACACACAGGCCTTGTGGGAGAAGGAGATCCGGAAAGCCCGCAAGGAGAACTTCAAATCCCAGTCGAACATCGTCAAACTACAAGAAGAACTCAAATCTACGAAAGCCGCCGCCAAGTCGACCGAGGAGGTTCTACAGCGCGAACGAGAGCGCAGCCAAGCCCGGGAGCAAGAAGCCTTCGAGGCGAGGTATCAGATCGTGGGAGTGCAAGAGCAGCTAGAGCAAGCTCTTGAGCGTATCAAAGTGGTTGAGCAGGAACGAGATGCGTTCAAGACGCTTGCCAAGAATGAGGAGGTTGCGCGCATCGCGGCTGAGGGTCAGCTGCCACTACCGCCATCCAAAGAAAACGAAGATGAGTTTTCTTCGCCCAGGAAGTCGCGCCAATCTTTGGGCACGTTGGATATTGTCTCTTCAGCCACGAGCGAGGCCGAGATCGAGGACCTCACGCGCATGTGGCAATGGGAGAAACAGCGAGCCGATCGAACCCAAGATCACCTGGAGTTCTTGCAGGCCGAATGCCAATTACGGTGCTGTCCTTGTGCCGCGAAGAGCTTCCGCTCAAGCTTCCGTCGGAGCTTGACAAGTTCAGCCCGTAAGCCACGTCCGGAGCCGATCCCCATTGTCGATGCAGCTGATTTGGTGATCCTGGGCCAGAAACCCAAAGGCCAAGAGCTTCTACCGACACCGACCGAAGAAGCCACGGTAACCCATGAGGTGTATGCCGAAGATGCTGTGGATATTCACGCATTTCAGACACGCGAGGATCCCGAGAGGCGTAAGTCGCGAGCGTCCAAGGAACCGAGACGCAGCACTATATTCGTGCCATCGGAGGGGATATTCCGTACACTCTCCCAGCACGAGATCGAGGAGATGGACACAGTGAAGGAGAGAGAGACCACAGCTGAGCCCCGGGCGTCGGCGGAACCGGAACGGAACCCTATGTATTATTCCCGAACACCGTCCGTCGAGCCCCCGGCGTTCGCCTTGATGGCCCAGGAACGCAAGGAGCGCACATCGTTGCTATCTCTGCTCAACGCTCCTAGGCAGAGCGATCCGCATTCGAGAGCCATGGACATTCCCACTACGCGTGCCTATACCCCGGGTGTCTACGAAGATCAACAGCCAGTGTTTGAGGATTCTCCTGCTTCAGGCTACGCGCGCTCTTCGGAGCAGACACACTATTCAGAGCAGAAGCGTGCTTCGCAACAGCAACCGAAGCGTTCCTCGCAGCAGAGTCGGTCTTCAGGGCAATATCGTTCTTCGGAGCAAAACCGTTCATTAGAGCATAAGCGCTCTTCAGGGCTTGCGCGATCTGTAGAAAAGACTCAGGCGGAATCGAGGGCAAGGGCACAGGAAGCGTCCACGGCTTTCCACACCATGACGACCACCACATCGGTTCCTATCCGTGAGGGGAATAAGAATCCCCGGGACTATATGAACAGCGCCATGAACAAACACCAGCGGTCTCCGTCATTTGACGTTCACAATCCGGCACTGACACCCACCATGACACGCGAAGAGGCGTTAGCTCAAATCAGGGAGCGCCGCGGCAGGGCTCGTAGTGCAGCTCAGGGTGCGGTAACACCACGAAAGCAGATGGTGTCGGGTGTGGGGGACCGTAGGGACGTCAGTGCCCCGGCTGGCAGAGCTGTTAAGGGCAGAAGCTGAGCTTTCTACTCCTCTAGCTGCATGCTACGAGATAAGATGGTTGGCTTGTAATCTGTCCGGGGCGTTTGGCCTCGACGAGTATAAAAGGTGTCCTCCTTGATGGGAAGTGGTACAACTGGCTGGAATTGGTCTTCGGATTAGGGGTGTTCTCTCTTTTTATTTTTTTTTTTTTTATTTTTTTGGCTGGTCTGGCGAGTTTCGGAGGGCCTGGGCGAATGCTGCATTTACATCGGTGTTCAGGATTCGGACCATACCCAAACTGCCTACTGCTGTAGGGCTAACGATTATGACGGAGTTTTCGAGTGTTGGATTAGTTAGTTATATCTTTAATCTGAAGGATGACGCGCTGGGCACCTGTATGCTTTTCTCTCCCTCTCTCTCTTTTCCCCGTTTCTTTTTTCCACGGGCACTGGGCGTGATCAAGTAAGGTGAGAATGTACTAGAGAATATCCTACTTTTGTCTGTCTGATTGTGGTTGCCGACTTTGAAGACAACATATGACCTATAGTGAGTGCCGAATATAGAGCTCATTGCCGAGAGCCGGCGAGTCCACCATGGATGGATGCCCTTGATGATTTTTATATTTATATTCTAGCCCTCAGCTTACATGCATTCGTTTACTTGATCGAGACTCGAGGTCCAAGTAATTCCTCCACAGATTGGCAGGGCGGGCTATTGGCTGGACCGAGGATACCCACAAAACCAATCGAGTATAGTGCCGGGTCTGGTCACTGCAACCAATCAATGGGCCATCGCAAAAATCACGGTGTCAGGGTGCCTGCCCAGACCGACCAACCAGCCAGCCAGCCAGCCTCTCAGCCTCTCTCGTACTCAAGCTCAAGCTCAGCATTAAAACCACTGCGGCAATCTTCATCGCCATTGCTTCCGGGGGCCAAATATCATCAATCTCCTTATCACTTGTTTACTGCCATGGTATAATCTCGGTTCATGATGTAAATCCAATCTCCAATCGTCTCCCTGGTCCACCCTTCCTCTTCTGACCCTTTCAACCATGTCTCATTCGCATCGTGAGCGGCCATAGAAACAACAACAAAGCCAACAGCAATCATGAGCAGCAAATCCAACTCGGGCGATACCCCTAAAGGGGCCGCTCAACAAATGACGTTCCATTTGCCGCCATCCACACCACAGCTCATATCAAAAATCCCTAAAATACTACCTCATGAGCGCGTCTTCCCCATTCAGATAGGCACCGAGCTCTTCAAGCTATCTGGGGCTTCCCTATCCTCCGATGGTACGTTGTGTGCACATGCTACTATATCATCTTCAGGCTGTATGTGGTGCTAACATCCCCGGGCCAGCCCCTTCCTACTTCTCTCAATACTTCATCTGCCAGATAAAGCAGGCCGAAGAGAGCGGCGAAAATCTCAATGCTGCCATTCGTACACTGTACATTGACAGGGATCCTCAGACCTTCAAGGACATCGCGCTTCACTTGCAAGGCTACCATGTGCAGCCCCGAGATGGGCAGCATTTTGTGCGCCTCTTTGCCGATGCACAGTTCTATACGCTGCCAAAGTTGATGTCTCAGCTCTACGAAGAATCTATCTTCATATCGATCGGACATCGGGAATTCCAGATTCCTCGCGACTTGTTCGGGGGCCCGGGCAACACCCCAAATTACTTCTCGCTGGGGTTCGCCGTCTTCTTCCGGACACCCGAGGAGATTTTTCCTGGCCTGGACCGCGAAGGTCTCATCCGGCCTCCGTCTATCCTGCCCCCTGCCGTGCCGAATCGCTCGGCCGACATCTTCGAGGAGCTTCTACACCTGCTTCGAGGCTATCCTATAGAGATCCGCAGCGACGAGCACCGGCAGAGCCTTCTGCGCGACTGTCGTTACTTCAACTTTAAAGGGCTGGAACAGAAGCTTATCCCCCATAGCATAAGCTACAACCAGGCTCGACGGCGCAGCGAGATCGTCATCAGGTTGGAGGACGTTCTAAAGTCCGGCATCTCGGTCACCACCGATCCCTTGCCTCCGTACGGCGGTGAACAACATATATCTGGTTGGGTCAACTATGCACGGCCCTTTGTAGACGAGCGCCCCTATGAGATGATTCTCGAAGTGGGCGGCGAGAACAGCAGGGTGAACATTAACATCATGCGCGCCGAGTTTTTTGGTCAGACGAAGAAGAGGCTGGCTAAGTTATTAGAGGTCATTTCCGGGAAACTCGGATTGCCCGAGACACAACCATTGGGTCTCTTGATGGCCACGGGCGGTGCGGGTAGCCAGCCGCCAACGCCAGGCAACACACCCCTGAGTGAGGATCTAGTCCGTGTGGTCATAGACACGGATGCCCACATCATGCTGGACGGCAAAATCTACCAGGCGCACATAGAGAACGAAGATGCCGCCGCCGCGGCGCCAACCTCCGCGACAACGGCCTTCTCAGCCACTTCAACGCCTACCGCGAATGGCGGTGGCGGCAGCGGCGACCAAGAGTCGCCCATCTCGGCGGTCGGCAGTGGATTTTTCCCGCCGTCAAGAAAAAGGCGGCGCATCGATCCCAGCACCGGTCATCCCGCCGCGGAGGAGTGGGTCGTACGAAAGGGGCAGTGGCGGCTGCGAATCCAGAACTCAAGGGGCGGGAAGAGCGCCGCCGAGTGCGTGCTCGTGGCCGTGAAGTTGGATGCGTACAGCACCGAGTACGGCCGGAACGCATCACAGGGCTTCCTATGAAGAATACCACACATGCATTGCAGAAGGTCACGTATCTCTATGGGACATCTATTGTTCGGGTTATCAGGTAACTATTTATGTATATTTTTCTATGTTGTGCATTTTATGAGGGTGTTAGACATATTTAATTCCAAGTTGAACGAATACCCATTTGTTCCAGCACTTCTATGTTGTGTCTAGAGGTCATTTAGACCTAAATATGAGATGCGAACCTGCTTACTTATGTTAGACGCAATGCCCGACCCGCCATAGTACGGTGTTTGAAAACATCACTCCTATGTTCCCTGCGAGTTTGTGCTCCCTCATTCAACGTCTTCTGTTCACTCATACATACGTACGCATTATCCTCTGAACGTTTCCACATCAAGTCGAGATGCCACATAGCCTGAGATTCCGAAGCCGTGCCTCCTTGAACGTATAGCGGGAGCCCCGATGCTCCAGGTGGCAGCGGTCAATCCGGAGAGACTGAGATGGGAGATGACGGGGTTCAATGTGTGGTCACCAAAACGCAATGGTTCATCATCCAGATTCGGTAGAACATCGACAAAATGCCCCTTGCGGTAAACGATCTCCGCCTCTTTGGATTGGTTACCAAGACATGGCAGTCATTGTATCATTGGGTCGGGTATTGCAAGTAGTTGAAGTTTATGAAGGATGCAGGCTTTCTTTTCGTCCATCCAACGATCAACTCTCCCTCTCTCCCTCTCTCATCTCCTGCCGTAAGCCTTCCTCACCACCATGTACTTACTTACACCACACCACAGACGAGACCCGCGTACAGAGAATATGTGTTCGCTCGTGAGAGCCTTTTTTTTGTTGGGCACCTGCCGGAATAGGTTTAACCTGCCTGGCCTATCTTCTTCAATACAACCCTTCCCTCATATCATATCACATTGCACCCAACCAACCAACCATATGCTAGGCCGACCAACCTTCGGGAAATGGAAAGGCGAAAATCCGTGAGACGGGATCTAGGTTAGAAGACTTGGCTTGGAAAAAGCGACTTCCTTTGTATGCGGGACGTCCCGGAGCGTCGTTTCCCTTCCTTTGCTTCTTTATTTCTGAAGATGACAAGATTTTCCTTTCTCTCGCATTGCTGGAAACTTGCTGCTGACCTCCCTCCAACCTCGCCGGCCGGCATACCACCCACCCACCGACGGACCCTGGTAGGAAGTACCCCGCATGTGTGCCGTACGCGGCACAGCCCAATGGGGCAGCGATCTTGAGATTGGCTGTGTGCTATCACACGCTTTCTTCCTTTCCCTTCATCATGCACACTATGTTTTCGGGGATGAAGGGTGCCCACACCCCTCTTTCTTTCTTTCTTTTTTTCCTTCTCATGTTCCTCTTCTCTCCGTCTCCAACTGGACTGGACCGTCCGTCTGGTCTTGGGTCCCTCCATGGCGGATGCGGCCGGGAGGGACTGGGGGTGCGGAGTGGACGTCGGTTGTGGCATGATTCCATCTACCTACGAAGGAGATCCAGTTTCATCATGGCAAGTATGCAGCCTATGTTCTATGCAATGTGCATGAAGGAGTATAATAGACTGCGTGGTTATAGGTTTCATTAGATTAACCCGTCTGTTGCAGGGAAAGAGAGTTTTTAATGACAGCTGTCAATCATGTCATTCCGTCATCTGTCATGTTGAATTTTCCATTTTCTCCTTGGCCACATAGTCGCGGCACACTTACTTTGGTTCCTTTTTACACTATCCGTAATGTCAGCGAGTAGGCCAGATTCTGCAACGACCCAAATTGGTAGGTAGGTCGACCGAACTGGTTTCTCGGACCAATCCCAGTACACGATGTCAACGTGCGGCCGCGCCAGGCCGCCATAGTGCAATTTGCGTGTATCGTCACCGTAAAGGGGGAGGGAACTAACTATGCGGCAAGCCGTGTGGCCGCCACCACCACCACCGACCCGGCGCCTTTGCAAGACGGACCCCCGCCTGTTTTTGGTAGACTTTGCGAAACTTCATGTTGTTGCGATTACCTAGATTGCACGCCGTAGTCGATCTTGGTATGCATGTAGCAAGTCAGGCGGTGCGTGCAAACTGCGTGGAGGGCATGTGACCCCTCGGGCGGGCTGGCTCGGTCCGGATATCTATCTCTTGCTGTGTGGCCTCATCGGCGCCTAATCATATGCTACGTATTAACCTATTTACCTATGTGTATTGCGTATTGCGATATCTCGCCATCCAGCATGCTGGCTATGCTCTACTCTTGTAGTTACCCGGGCCAAGCGGTAATCTTGCTGAGTGGTGACTGGGCATTAACTCCGATCTCCCAGCCTATGTACTTAGCTAGACAGCTCAAGTGAGTGATGTTTGGATATCCCTAACCTAGTGCACGGTCTACATCATGTGCGCCGCTGTCGCTCGCCCTGTCAATGCGAATAAGGAGTACACATCCATACATGTATACATACATGTATATATCATTGAAGTCGAAGTCAAACCAGTTGATTCTTAATGCCGACGTCAACAGGAACCACTCGAAAGCTCACGTGTGTACCCACCGCCCCCCACCTATATATAGGGTTTTATATTGAAGAACCCGTTACACACGAAAGCCATCCATGTCACTGTGAAGGTGATTGACTCATGGCCCGCCCAAGACGGCAACAAGCTCGTTATAGGTATTATATCGGTGTAAATAGTAGGGATTGCGATGGATAGGACAAGCTTGTTCTTATTTGTCTCACGAAAGCCTTTAAGGTTTTATCTGGAAACATATCTTCGTAAACACCAAACACGAAGAGCATTGCATATTGGCCTCTGGGGTGGGAATCCTCGGATGTCTTCCATTCACTCAGTGGTAGGTAGAATTGAGGGAGGAGGCAGTGGAGTTAGGTATATGAGCGCTTCTGCTCAATGAGAATTTCCAAGCTACTGAGCTAGACTCGGGTCGTAAACACCGACAGCAAAGACAAGAGAAGATAAAAGATCTCCCAGATCTCCTAGGAATTCATATTATTTAATGCCCGCTCGGGCGGGCCAAGATGGATCAACCACGTGCGTAGTCAAACAACGTCTTTTCTAACAGCCGAAGACAGAACCGTGTTAGATTCGCTTTAGTCGTGCTTGTTATTTGTTGGTCGTACCTTATTGTTGTTGTTGTTGTTGTTGACACCAACATTCCAATTCGTCTGTTCTGCCTCAATGTGTCTCCAATTGACTTTGACTACCCTACCATGTATGTATGTTGTCGCGAAGGATCAGCTGTAAGTGATGTTGCAGTCGAAGCAGTCCTCTCAGGCGAAGATGCGACTGCTGGGATAACACCTTGGATAACACCTTGGCGGTGTGCCTTATCTGCTTGCATTGCAGAATACACTAAGGTTAGTAAACCTCTAACTCTATAGCACGCACTCCTGATCACGATTTTGGGATGCAACCTCGATGACCACATCGTTGGTTGCAGGAATATGCAGCAGCGGGGTTGAGCCATGATTGGATAGCGTCCTGTTCTCCCTGGGCCCTTCTCTCGGGGAAAATCATTAGACGATGGAGCAGCAGCAGTAGTCTGCATCAGCGCAGCTCCCTAGAACTAGAAGGGGGCGAACCTGAACCTGCAGCGCTAGAAGGATTTTGGGTTGACAGATCAAGTCGACAAACACACCCCAACGTGACAACGTCCCTTTCTTGTCTACAGTAGAGCGGATTCGTACGATTCTTGCATTGCGCTGCAGCAAGGTGGTTCGGGGCCAAGCCCAGCAGCAAAGCCTGCTGCCTGCGGACGACGCGAGATCGATCTTGCTCTCATCTTGACTACCTAATAAACCTCTCTGTTTGTCCGTCCTTCTGGCTGTAATTTGCAACTTGAGTCATAGCGTGCCGATAGGAGAGTAACCTGTCTCAATCGGATTTTTTTTTCATCTCCATGACATATGTAAGAAGGACCATCGATAAACAAATAGTAGTAGGTGTAGGTTGTTGTTGGGCCACAATAGCCATAATAGTGTCATGGCCGATTCCTAACCCAATGCTTTTCTAGCTGAACCGGGTCTTGCTCCCATTCGATGAGAATTGCGAGATGCCCCTGGTGATCTCCAAGCTAACTGTGGTGCTAAGGCAACTCTGGACCGGCTGGCAGGCTGGGCCGTTCCTGACTGCTGGGCTATTGACGCTACCATGAGGATAGAGGCCACGAAATTTCACTGTACACACACGCGCGTACGCACGCACAAACACATCATTTCATTTTTGCTGCTCATCCTAGCTCAGACGGCGATGAGAAAGGAGGGAGGGTTCGGGAATGACGCCGCGACGCAGCGGATTGACGACTTTGCCGTCGCACAACATTTCTAAAAGAGGAGGGCCTTGCATTATTCTCTCCTACGACTAAGGTTAGGGGTCGGCGCCGTCAAACGAAACCTGCCACTTCCCGAAAAAACCGGGAACCAACAATTGCAGACAGTATAGTAGTAGTTGGTTGGTCTGTCACCAACCGAACAAGACAAGGCATAAGAATATACCGCTTGGTAGGGAAAGAAACGTGATATAAATTCGTCTGATGTAATCATGACTGCCAACAACCAACGACCGTCAGTTTTCTTCCCCACTACTATTGGAACTATTGATAGCCTCCCCTTCTATCTCAATCTCAAATTCCGGGCGCTGGTCTGCCAGTAGATGTATCACTGGCAACAAGAGAAATCGGTGGCTTGTCAAGCATTTTGTTATAACTTGGTGGCTGACCCGAGCTGCTGGGGACGGACGGACGGTTCTTTTGCTAGGTATCATACGCCCCATGCACCAAGGGAAAGAAAGACAAACCCCTTACCCCCTCCTTTACCCTCTTCCCCGTACAATCGAACCACCCAGATGATAGGGAGGTACGCCGTACTGCGTAGTGTTGGCGATGAAAAGTTTTAAGCTTTGTCAAACCGTTGTACTGAGACGAGACTGCTTATGTGTCTCGCCGGCGCGGGAAAGTCGCGGAGACGAGACAAATGATTGCCAAATCACAACCAATCAGCCAAGATGCGGAAAAGCAATCCACTATCATCAATCACTGGCATCTGGCATTGTAGGCTCTCGGTGGAGGATAACGTCAGGCTCAATTAATCCCGTCCAAACAGGGCGCCATCCGTCCGTCCTCTCATTTTTTTGTTTTAACTTGCTTGGTCACAAAGTGCCCCCCGAGTGTCCTACCCGTTCCGTTGAAGCTTACATTAGACAGACAGGCAGGCAGGCGGCCGGCCGGACGAACGAACAGCTCAAGATGTACAGTTTCCTAGTATGTATATGCCTACATGGGGGAAGGGAAGAAAGAGGGGGGAATTGCGTTGCAACAAGTTAATGAAAAGGAGGATGTTGGGGGGCGCGCGCAGCAGTAGTGAGGTGAGTAAGGAGGAAAAATGCATACTACAGAACATACATAATGATGTTCATTTGGGATGTAACCGGGAATTAAATGGGATGATGCGGGTGAGTTTTGGGCGTTTTGATGTTTCGCTCTGGCTGTATGTATTAGATGATCCTTGTGTCATAACGGTCATTTTACCCATCTACCCGTGCGTGCTTTCGTTGACGGGCAACAAGCATGCCTGCGAAATGAGCGACCCAGTATGCTCGTCCTCGGTATATTTTTTTTACTTTCTCTCTCCAGAATCGTGAAGTCGACAACAAAAACCATGCCGCCTTTGCAAGAAGCTTTAGTCGACTTCTGTCATTGTTATGACTGACACTGAAATCCTCGAACTGGTTCGTACGGCGGGGCTTGGGCGGGCATCCTAAACAACACGAGAGATGGCCAAGATGGACTGTATACTGCATACCTACTCTGGACTGTAGCATGGAATTACAGATGTAGTGAGGTGGGTATTATACCTCGGGAGACCCCCCCCCCCTTGCAACACGCGATGCCAAAGCTACCTGTGTACCTACGCTAGGCTAGCAACCCTGCCATGAGCCTGGAGCGACATGGTAGAAAACTGCAGTTTTCTCTAAGTAGTTTAAGTAAGTAGGTACCCCTCGATTGAGGCCCTCCTCGGGCCCTTGGAGCTTCTTGCTTGGAGTATAGAGTACATTTGCACATCAATCAATATGATGCCGGTACATGATATACTCAAACTCCGATCTTCTCTGGGTACCCTAAGGGGCCTAAAGGGAACCACACCTGTATCTCTAGACCAACTCTTGTTCTCTTTTGTCTGGTTCTTCGGTAACCCAAGTAGGTAAGTAAAGTATGTTAGTCTTCAATGCAAGCGGTAGGGTCCTCCTCCAATGGGAAGAATCAGGGGGAGACCAAGCTTCTGGCCAAGGGAGACTCGGGGAGGCAGGCAGGCAGGTAATAACAGTACCTAGTACTACTGGTACCTACCTAATAATGTAGATGGGCAGCCAGAGGAGGAGGCTGGAGCCTGGAACTCTTCAATTCAAGCAGGACCCATCGTTCAACGTGCACTTGCCCTTTTAGCAAGCCCCACGAAGCTACTTCCGGAAGCCTTCCCTCCCAGTCATTTTCGTTTCTTCTGAATGTGATCGAGTCGTACAATGTACTTGTGCGTATGCAGATTCGCAGATTTCACTAGATCTGCTGCCGAGCAAGTCGCGGAGTGCCCGTTGATTTATGGCCCCTTAGGGGGTATTGAAGTGCGCAATTGAAGCCAGGAATTGAACAAGAAGGTTAATTGATGATGACTACTAGTTACTAATTGCATACCTCCTGTACGTATACGTTCGTTCGTTCGTCCCTACGGATTTGGGCCGTCAAAGTGAACTGCGCTGTACTGCACCGCACCCCCCAACCCTGCTTGCTTTTGCATGTTCGCTTGCTCGGAGCATCCCCCCTGTCCCCTGTACAGCGTTCTGTACACTCCCTGCTCAACTGCTCTCTACCAGCAAATTGCCGTCCGTGTACGCACTTTGGTTTATCCTGGTGGCAGTCCCTCCCTCACTTCTTCTGGACCGAACTGGAACCTGAGTTCGCCTTACTTGCGATCCTGTTTCGACTCCTCCCAATTTGAGTGTCGTTGCGCAGTGTAAAGCAAGCCTGCTTTAGATTTGGCCAGGCGCGAAGGCTTGCATGGAGAAACGGCCACGCGACGACTGACAAGAGAGACAACATTATTACCGACATCAAGGTTACCCACCACGCACACACACACCCTCGCGCGCGCTGTACAGCCTCTGGGTCGACTGCTACACACAGACCTCAAATTTCCGCTTCACGATTCGAACGAGCAATAGAATAGACCAGGGAGACAGAAAAAAACAACAAACTTTCGCTCATACCTCCCTCCCGTATGGCGTCTTGTGCGCACCTTTGCTGAGTCGCACACCACCTGTCCACGGCAAGCAAACAAACAAACAAGCAACAGCGCCGCCCTGCGCCGGATGCCAACCCTGAGGTTTTCGAGATCCGGAATTGCCACTTCTTGATTCTAAGCACCAACACTTCCTTCAATGCATCCGTTCGCTGGGTTTTTGAACAGCAGACAGCGCTCTGTTGCGCAATAAGAGAAAGAGACTGTGATTGTCAGTGTGTGTACGGGAAAAGGGTGACCGAGCAAAAGAGAGAGAGAGAGAGAGAGAGAGAGAGATGGAGGTTGTTGGACCCCGGTTGTCACTATCGCCGATAGTGACAAGAGAGACGAGTGTTAGATCTCAGCGACCACCGCGCCGGAACTTGTCGACGAGAGCCGAGAGGGACCCCAAGACTGGGATGCTGCGAGATGTCAGAGACAGGCGCTCGCCGCCACGACCTATGGATAGAGTGGTGGACAAGGGAGCGAAAGCCGTGGCGCGACTGTCGCCCGTTAACAAATCGAAACCTATTCTGCCGGCTGCTGAGCGGAGGCCAGGAGGCGATGAGGCGAGACCAATGACCAGGAGAGAAGCCGACTCGGCAAAATGGGATATTGCGCCAGACGGTGCATCGGCTGGTCGCGAGGGGAGACAGTTCACAGTTGCAAACGTGGGCAACAATGGAAAGATATTCCTGAGGTGAGTTATCCCGCGCAATTCGAGTAACCCGCATGCGAGTGGTTTGCCTTGTCTATGGTGGAGGTTACAACCTCGAGCATTCGTGCGCGCAGTTCTCGAAAGTCAGCTATCACGTATTAAGGCATGCCGCGGCGATCTGCATGGGATCGTCTGTCTCCCTGGAAATGCGCTAACAAGTATGGATATAGACCTACTGTTCGCCCAGCAAACCAGCGCTACCCGCAGCCGACGTTTGTATTCCCCCCTGTGACGCCTCCTAGCACTGCAGCTCCGGACGCTCTTTCAGTCGCCCCAGACCTCAGTAGACAGTCGTCGAGCAATCTAAGCAACCAGCCAACGCCTCTTTCTGGACCTCCGTCTCCGCCAATGATACGGCACCCTATGGGATCGAGGAACTTGGATAAACAAGCCCACCACCGACGCGCTGTGTCGGACACAACACTTCCGGATGTAAGCCAAAATCGCGAGGATGAAGTTGGGGGCTTCAAGGTGGTGATAACGAAGCCTCAAGATGAACAACGGGCTAGGACCACGGAGGACATCGACGAACCTTTGCCTTCGCCCATGCTACAGATCTCTATTCCTTCTTGGAAATTGGGGACTCCGAGGTTCACCTTACGAGGAACCCCCTTGATCCGAGGGTCTTCCTATGCGCCCACCGAGGAGGTTCGGTCCAGTAATGTTTCATTCGTCAACAAATCTCACCGTGGCGATGTCAACTCTCTGTATCCCGACCCGCTGGGAAGTAGGAGACCGAGCCCCGGTCCGATTAGGATGTCGCACGTCAAGATCCCCTCGCCAACTATGCTGACCCCCTCTTCGCCACGGTTTCCGCAGCCTACGCGAACTACCTACCTCTCCACGCATCTGGTAATAGAGCCAGAGATGTTCGACGCTTTGACTTTCAAGCCAGACTGTGACGATCGATCTATTGTGCGCTACTCATCTGCTACTGGTGCGGTGACGGCAGCAACACCCCCGAGGCTTGTATCTGAGATAACCTCGCCCTGCTTCCTCGACTACGAGCTACTGTCCGACTTCTTTCTCACATTTCGTTCCTTCATGGAAGCGGCGGATCTTTTGCGCATGCTGATCGCCAGGCTGAAATGGGCGCTTGCCCGGGCTGATGAGATAGGGATGGTTGTGAGGGTGAGAACTTTCGTCGCCATTCGACACTGGATTTTGAACTACTTTGTCGACGACTTCGTGGTCGACTACCATCTGCGCATCACATTTTGCAACTTGCTGAACAATTTCGTGGACGAGCTTTCTCACGAAGCACCAGGACGCAAGGTTCAACTCAAAATTCTTGCCGAGTTGAAGAAATGCTGGCGGCGAGTCTGCGCTCAATATTGGGATGGGCCAGAGTTTGACTCGGCTCTTGACGCCGACAGTCCCATCACTCCAGGGGGCATTGCGGGCCATCGAAATCCGGACTTGGATCCCAGTTTCTGGATGATGGATATGAGCATGCCCCCTCAGATATCTTCCATGGACTTTACACACCTTGAAGCAGGACCCGGTACGAACTACTACAATGATGCGGTACATGCTGGTCACATTGATTCTGTGCTATATGGTGGCATTCACCCCGGCGAACGACCATGCACGCCTCCAGATCAGCGGCCGTCGACGACCTTAGAAAGAAACGCCACTTCTCCCACGAGCATTGCTAGTATTGACGTTGTGTCTTGTTCGTTTCCTACCAAGGGGTTTCGGATGCCAGATTCGTCTTCAAGCTACGCCCTGGCGGCTCACCCTGTAGAACCCAGTACATTATACAATACCCCGGATCCGATTGCAGCAACACCTCGTGCCTTGACTGGGAAGCGTGTTAGACCTCAGAATTCACATAAACGCAACAACAGTTTGACCGACTCATTGCGGGATCATGACGGGACCATCACCGAAAAGGTGCTCTACAAGAATGCCGAGTTCTTACTGACACTCCCATATGCAGGCAGCCTTGTACGAGGCAACCTGATGCCCCCGGGACAAGCCTTCGTCGATATCCACCCGGTGAAATCTGCAACGAGTCGAGAAACTACCGTCTTTGATCCGCCGCAGCCGCCGCAGCCGTCCCCGGACAAAAGTTCGGCTTCGGCAATGTCAGGCGCAGGCATGCGTAAGCTGCTGACGAGCGTTCGAAAGGCTCTAAGTCACAAAACCCCAGATACACCGGAAACAACACCAGCACAAGGCAGTTTCATCAGCCTTGCGACCATTGGGCCTAGGGGGGTGACAGAGAACCGAATTCCCGGAACGGCCGTAGTTCCTCAAGCCCGCTTGACTCGCATTGGAGGATTCCGCCCGGCTGTGAGAATCGACATGCTTGGGGCCGAAATCGCCGAGGATTTCAAGAAAGCTGTGCGTGAGGATAGTGCCGCCGGCAATTCGAATGAATACCTTCCGGATGACTTCCCTACAAAGCTCTCAGCAGACGGCATCGAGTACTCAGCAGCCCACCTGGACTCTTCCTTTGAGCTGCAGCCTGCCTCAAGGTCACGAATACTCAGTGATACTGCCATCACACAAGGAAGCAAATCGATTGTAATCGTTGATGGCACAGTACCAGGAGACCATCATGCTATGACGGGCGCTTTGGGACCGCTGCATAACGAATCTGACGAAGCCTTCTCGGAACACTTCTTGCACTCGGGTGCAGATCCCACGCCTCCAACTACGCCACCAGATAAGACCGTGGAAGGTAATCCTAGGAGATCCTCAACCATTCTCAGCCCGCAGGTTTTGCACTTTTCATTTTCTGAACAATCCTTACCACCCTTTGTGCCGGATCTCGCAACACTAGGAGCTGGGCGACGTAGCTCAATGGGCACCGACACAGAGTCCCGGGCTTTCGGGCAGCGGCCTGTTGACATAGATGCAACGACACAATCTGCAACTTCGTCTCTACTCCCTCCACTTTCAAGCTTTCGGGGGCACAAGAGACAGCAGTCCAGTCGTAGCTATCGATCCAGGGGCTCGATTGTACACCGAAGATGGGCTTCATCCAACAGCGTGTACCCGCAATCAACGGTGAAAAGCTTTGATGCCACAACAGTGTATACAGAAGAGGAGTCCGGCCCGGCAGAATCGGTACCCTCAATGCCTCCCCCGTTACGAGTCCTTCGTAGGCGACCCGGTGGAGATTTGAGAGGCGTACAAAACGTTGCCGAATTAGACGTGCCTATGCACAGATCCCGTTCCGTTGGCTCTTTGACGACATATTCCGAATCAATGCGAAGTTCGTATATCCGCAGTCCCGTCACAAATTCCGGCGGTTTCGTCGATGTCGTTAGCAGCGATTTCTCCCAGCGGCGCGGTGAAGTATTTTCATTGGGTGTAATGGCCGAGAAGCCACAAAAGCCCAAAGCGTCTCTCTACAGCACCCGCTCATCTAAGCCTGTTATGCGCCCTTCGTTCGAAGCCGAGGCCAAAAAGCTCGCCGAGATACCGGACGATGATGGAGACTGTGGCGTGGAGTCTGCACTGGCCAAGCTGGAAGGCAAATACGAGAAGAGACCTTCCAGGCTCATCATTCAGCCTCGCACATTCACCGCATCTGCTGTCGGTGAGGTCAGCCCTGAGTCACCGGTCAGCAATGAGTCTTCGGTTGATCACTTCACGCCTGAGAAGCGCAGGAATCGGCGCCAGCATGTGGATGTCGTCGCCGATGATGGGGTTTCGATGTTGTCCGAGCCTATGGATGGAGCGCAGGACGGAGCACCCACGACACTCGAAGTGCCACACTCCAATGCCCAGTCCTTCCTCTCTGACGGATCAAGGGAGTCGTACAACTCCGTTCCTTTGCTCCACCGTGGTCTTACGGATGATGAGCAGAGCAAGACAACAACTCAGGAATGGGCTAATCATTCAATTCTACAAGATTCAGGGGATGATCTTACTCCTCGTGACGAGAAGCCGCAGGCGGGCTTCCCCGAAAACCTATCATACGAAATGGTGGAGAAGACTAAGAGCATGGAGGAAATCAAACAGCAAGATGAGGCTACACAAGAAAGCAGAGAACAATCATTCCTACATGTTGGGGATGAAGACTCGGATCTCTCTTCGGAGTTGTCCCTAGACGATAGTGAAGCAGATGAATTCAAAGTGAAGTCCACACAGCAGAGCCCCCAGCATGGGGACTTTGATGAGGCAGATTGTCATTCCGCTGCTCACTCCCTGGCAACTTCAGAGGGGGGCCAACGATCTACAGTCAGCTTATCTCAACAAATTTCACCCGAAGCGGCCCATGTACCAGAACTCCACGAATACCAACTCTGGCCTTCCAAGCAAATGCCACCGACGCCGGACACTACACCAACTACTGCTCAGCATCATCAACACCTGGACTCATTCGACGATACAGCCGGAGGCAAACATCCCCCGATGCGCAATCTTTCAACCTTGGACAACCGGGCGTCGGGCAAATATGCGGCCCATCTGCCGTTTATTCTGGCATTTAGTTCCGACATTCTGGCTCAGCAGTTTACATTGATCGAGAAGGATGCACTCAACGAGGTCGACTGGAAAGAGCTTGTGGATATGCGCTGGAAGAACACCTATACCGATTCCCGCTCGTGGGTCGACTTCCTGCGGAACAGCGATGCCCGTGGTGTTGAGGTAGTGGTCGCCCGCTTCAACATCATGGTTAAGTGGGTTGTGTCCGAAGCCGTTCTTACTCAAGACCTCGAGGAGCGTGCACGATGCCTCATCAAGTACATCCACATCGCTGCCCATTGCCGGAGGTATCGGAACTTCGCTACCATGAGCCAGATCGCTGTGGCCCTGACGTCTAATGAGGTCGCGAGACTCTCAAAAACCTGGGCTCTGGTACCGGCATCCGATATGAAGACCATGCAGGAGTTGGAAAGTCTTATATCACCAACCAAGAACTTTTACAATCTACGTGCCGAGATGGAAGGTGGGGCTACGACTGCTGAGACAGGTTGTATCCCGTTCGTGGGTATTTACACACACGACCTGCTCTTCAACTCACAACGGCCCTCTGAGATCGCGAGCTCACCCACTACAGCGCCACTGGTCAACTTCGAGCGCTGTCGTATCGCCGCATCCGTGGTCAAGACCCTTCTTCGCCTTCTCGAAGCGAGCACGCTCTATGATTTCCAGCCCATCGAAGGCATCACGGAGCGCTGTCTCTGGATGAGCGCCCTCAACGACGATGAGATCCGGAAGCACTCACAGAGCATCGAACCATGACTCGCTTAATTAACGAAAGCTACTGACCAAGTAGCCTGTTACGACTTGCAACAAGACCACCATCTGATTTACTCATGTGCTTGACCCAAAGTCACATACCGCCCAGCGACCGTCGTTCACATTATTTCCTTGACTCGCCTGACATTACCAACTCATGAATCGACGCCCCGATAGACATACACGTATCGCCCACGCGCTGCACCGTATCGGTTTTGACAACCATCTGTACCTGTACGCGGCTGTCCTTGCTTGGCCGATGATCATCTGGATATTTAATAACATGCACATGTGTGTGCGCGCAAAGACGCATTCACACCTATCGACCTTTTACTATTGTCCCCTATTTCCTTTTCTCATCAAAACTAGCCACCGGGTGGCTTTACTTACGTCTTATTGCGCGCCACGTTGCATCTTACGACTACGACATCACAACGCGTCACCAAATTTCCTTGATGTTCTTTTCTATTATTATTTTTAAACTTACCCTGTTTTTGTGCTTGGCATATTCTTTTTATTGGGATTGTCATATCCCAGAAGTATAGATTTGGCCACTATCTCTCACACACAGCAGCTCTGCTCCTGGCTGCTCCGAGGCCCATCCCACGGGTTCCTTGTTCAGAGGCAGAGTGGGCTGCTGCAGAAGACGAAGAAGATGGAGTGTTTGCCATTGAACAAACGAATGGAGGAGAGAAGTGGGATTGTGTGGATGACCAAGATACCCCCCACACGCGCGCTTGTTTTTAATTGTATGAAGTTGAGGAGGATGGGAGACGGAGGAGAGACGAAGTGACGGAGTGAAGAGTGAAATGTTTTTGATGTTGGAAGAGAAAACAGGGCTCTGGGGTTGGGATGCGTGCGTGTCCGTTTGGCGTTCTATGCCTCTCGACATCGTCACGTTTCAAACCCGTCACGGTCCTGTCTGTATGTTGTTTAGTGGTTGTATTGTGGGAGAAGAAGTCGGAGGGACGAATAGCATTTGAAGAGCAGGCGAGATAATAGTTGAAGGAATGAATTGCGATACCAAGATTCCAAGTTCCAAACCCACAACCTATCATACTTGGTCCATCGACACACTTTATGCGTTCCGCGACGGAATGTACACTGACCGACTGGCTTGTAGAGTGAATACATGTCGGCCGGAGTTTGTAGACTTGATCAGCTGTTGGAAATTGCCTTGGTGAAAGGAAACAAGACACAAATTCCGTCTTTTACTTCTTTGGGCAACCCTCAGGGGCTAAGTATTATATGGATGAGCACGAATCGACCAGAGCATGAAGACGCCTTTGGGAATCACACGACCTGTTGGATATTGCCCCTGTGAGACGTCCCGAACCTATATCTGTCGTCGGCCTCTGGGTCGGATTGCCTCCAGCTACTTATATTCAGTGCAGAAAGAGATAGTGACCATGGTATTGATACGCTGGTGCCAGATATTGGACAAAATTGTGTTCGTGGTTAAGTGGCAGGGATACAATCTTCAATCTTAAAGGAAGGGAGTTGACTACGCATCACGAGAAGGCTGGGTTAAGCCTTTTTATGTTTGCAAATAACTTACATGCACGTCGAGGCTACTCAACACATGTCAAGTTTCGGCACAGCGTGCCAAATGGAATGTCACAAAGAAGGATTACTGCAAATGACAGCCTCTTTTCAGAGCTAGGTGGAATAACGATTAAGTCCATTCCGCTGGCCACACAGGGCATTCCCCCTCCACAAGTCCACAATGAAGAAACACTGGTCTGAGCAGTAAAAAAAAGAAAAGACCATCGTGTTACGACTGGTGGCGGGTATCTTTCCCTCATAAGTCCGGCCAGTTTGCCCTAGACTCCGAGAACATTGCCCTCAAATGTATCCATGTAAACTTTTGTTCGTTGTTATGGTGCAGCAACTGCTCATAGCGGACGATGAAGCAGTAAATGCCATTTACCAATCAATCTCCTGCTCGACGACAGCGGTGGTCTGCTCTTGGTCACCTGAAGCGCCCGGGCTCTACCACTGGCTCTCCTTAGCATCCGTAGCACCCCACTCACCAGCGGGAGCAGTAGCGTTGCCCCACTCATCAGGAGCAGCACCAGACCAGTCACCACCCTGAGTACCAGCGAAGCCGGGGGCAGCAGCCTCCCAGTCACCACCGGAGGTAAGAAGACCAGTGGCAACGGCGGCGGGGCCGACCTCATCGACACCGGCAAGCTTCTCCTCCTCACCCTTCTCCTCGGCCTCAGCCTCGGGGTCACGGTCTAGGTGTGGGTTAGCAGTCGTTCCAAATTCAAGGTGCGGGCGGTTTTGACATACAGAAGTACAGATCGACCATGACGTCCCAGGGAGTCTCGCGGTTGTAGATGGTACCACGGAGGCGGAGGACCTCACGGGCGAGCATCCACCAGACGGTACCGATGGCGTGGCGACCCTTGTTGTTGGTGGGGATGGCGCAGTCAACGTACTCGGTGGGAGAGTCGGTGTCGCAGAGGGCAATGACGGGGATGTTGACGTAAGAAGCCTCCTTGATGGCCTGGGCATCAGTACGGGGATCGGTGACGATAATCAGGCGGGGCTCCTTGAACGAGCGGGTGATGTAGTTGGTGAAAGAACCGGGGGTGAAGCGACCGGCAATGGCGACGGAGCCGGTGTGCGAGGCGAACTTCAGGACGGCACGCTGACCGTAGGGACGGGCAGAGATGACACAGATGTCGGCCGGGTTGTCGACGGCGGCGATGATACGGGCAGCCAGAACGATCTTCTCCCAGGTCTTGCCAATGTTCAGGACGTTGACACCATCGGCACGAGTCTTCCACAGGTAAGGCTCCATGTGCACCTATTCGCGCAAAAACAGATCAGTACGCCATTTACATTTTTCTTGCTTTCCTCCCTGTAGCGCGCGGCGAGCGAGTCGAATTATTTTGTAATTTTTTTCGGGGATGTTTCGTACCTGCAAGTTCTTGGAACCAAGGTGGCACTGGGCCGCCAGGAGCATCTCGATGTCCTGGCTGGTGGCATTGAAGACGGAGGGGAGGTTTGCGGGAGCCATCTTGAACAGTTGTGGTGGTGACGAGGACCTTTCTGTTCGATTGCGAGGGGATGGAGATTAGAGTGGTGGTTGAATGAACAAGGTGCCCGCGATCGAGAAAATGCCTGACGCTTCTTGCGAAAAAGTTCCAATTGGCAGAAACCCAGCTTCAAAATCCAAGGTTCGTTTGGTGGGTGCTGCCCTAACTGTACTAATTCAATTCTGGATTAGTGCCTCTGGCTTATCTGTTATCCGTAGTGTGGCTTGAGCAGGTGTCGACGTGGCTTGACCTTTTTACCGATTGAGGCTTGATCGCAAGATGGGGCCCCCGCGGGCCTGTCCATCATCCATGGCCGATCAATCAATCAACCGAATTTGATAGCTGCTGGCTGCGCTGGAGCGAAAAAGTTGAGGGCATCTGCGGGCGCCTCAGACAAGATACTATTGTATGATCACTCCAAACCACATCAGCCATGCCGCCACGGATACCGAATGTACCGCGTTTCGGCGCCTTCAATTGTGCGTGTCATATCCGGTTGGATAATTCTCAGTTAAAGTCTGTACTTCATCACTAACATTTGCACAGTATGCCTTCGGCCCGCTCCTAAGCCAGCGTCGCCCTCGCTGCTCCTCCCGTTAACGCAAACCGCCTCGCTTACGACAAAAGAGAAGAAGCGTCTTGCCAAGCAGGACCCCTACCGCTGGCAACAGATGCAGCAGCGCAAGGCTGCTCACAACGTCATCAAGGAGCGGATCGGAGCCCAGAAGTCGGCCGAGTTCGGCGACCCGGTGCGCGGTCTGACAACACCCTTCGTCGAGTCCTTCGACTCGGCGGGGCAGGCCGCCTTCTCGCGGCCTCCGTTAGATGAGGACGGCAACCCGCTCGAGCAGCCGCACCCGCTGCCGACCTCCCCCCACGTGCTCAACAACCTGGTATCGCAGTCGGAGCTGGAAGAGGCATTGCAACACGCCCGTGTCCTCACTCAGCCCCTCGAGCCCGTCAACGCCGAGGCCATGGACCCGGTACTTGAGCAGCAGAAGCTTGAACAGCACGCCGCCAACCATGCCAAGGCTGCCGAGGCCCTGCAGCGCATCGTCCACATCGACAATGGCTCCTCTAAGGACAAACGCCACGCCAACATCCGCCGCTGCGTCGAGACCTTTGGCCGCCATAACACCGATCAGACTCTCACGCCCAAGCCCTTGGCCCGCGGCATCGAGGATGTCGAAAAGCCCGTCCGCGCGGGCGCCGACACGGGCAGCAGCGAGGTGCAGATCGCCATCCTGACAGCCAAGATCAGAGCACTGGCGAATGAGCTGGAGAAGGGACGAGGCTATAGGGATAAGGTCGGTAAGAGAGACCTCCGCCTGATGGTGCACAAGAGGGCCAAGCTGCTCAAGTATATGGCAAGGAAGGAGAGGGGAAGCGAACGGTGGACACACATGATCAAGACTCTGGGGCTGAGTCCGGCAACGTACCAGCGAGAAATTACTCTGTAAAAAGGCTTTGGCCATACATTGTATCATAGGGAGCATGGGGAGACGAACAAACTGTAATACCATTTGCTATGTACAAATACAGGGGAGTTGTATCAGCGAGGTGGCATGATCACACCTCGAGTCGGCCAGTAGCCTTAAAGCTCTATCCGGATCATCAACTTCAAAATTCAAGCGCCCATTACAAAAAAAAAATATCAACCATGTTCTCCGGCTCGAAATTCTTCTGCGGTGTTTCGACCGAATAATGCTACAAAACGGGACTGCAAAGAGAGGGCGGGTATGATAGTTCAGTACAAAAAAGCATAACAACGGCAAAACTCTCAGAACACACTGATGTAGTTGCCGATGCGCTCCTTCTGGTTCTGAGCTATACACTCAGCAATCCATGTGATGTTGCGAATCTCCTGTGGCACGGTTAGTTCTCTGTACTCGAAGGGCGAACAGTGTGCTCGATAAACGTACCTGCTCTCTAAGCTTCACCCACGCATACACGATGGCAAATGTGAACTGGCGCGTAAAGGCGTTCTTGGAAATTTGCATCTCCTTCTCATAGAACATATCCTCCAAACTCCGGCTGTCGTTTCCACCCGAGCCCCCAGCCATGTTGCCGGGGCCTGAAGGGCCCCCACCGAGACCTGCGGCATCGAAGAAACTCTTGTAATCTGAGACGCCATCGACGGCCAGACGAACGCCCTCGAAGTCATCCGCCCGGGACAGCATCAGGGTGCCCTCGGGGTAGAGCTTGCCGAAGCTGGGGTAGAGCTTCTTACGGTCGCCCTTGTTCAACTCCGTGCCTAGCGAGTTGAGGGTGATGTTGATGGCTCGGCGGTCCGCCTCGAACTCCAGAATCTCGCTCATGACCTCTGCCGTCGGCGTGCCAGCCATCTCGGGATGCGAGTTGACGAACTGGTAAAAGTCCTCGAGGTAGTTTTTGTAAAGGGTGTTCCGTACGATCTCGATGTTGAGCTCGTCAAGGTCCTGGTGCGACAAAGAGCCCTTGAAGTAGGGCGCGAGCGGTGTCTCGATCAACACGCTGTTGTACAGCTCCTCGATGTTGGTGGCGACGCAGAGCACCGGCATCGTCTCGAACCAGCCTAGGGGATGGCAGCGCTCCAGCAGCTCCCTGGTATCTCTCTCGTGCAGGGTACCGGTAATGAGAAGGGCGACATTGTCGATCATGTAGCCGTAAGTTACGTAGTCCATGAACTTGCCCAACGATCCCGTCGCATTGGCGCGAACATATCGGAACTCTGAGACCAGCTTGTCTGTCGTCTTGGCGGCGAGGGCTGATGTGGAAGGGTTGGGTGCGAGCGAACCCAGAAAGTCGCCGTATGCAGGGCCTAGCTGCAGCTTCAGGTCTGAGATGAATATGTTAGAGTCAAGCCGTATCATCAAGTGAACGGGTATATGGTCATACCATCGATGGTCTCGCATTGCGTCAAGTTGGAGTAATTGGCGCTCGTCAATAAGCCATTGCGGTATCCACGAACAATGCCCTCGGTGTAGCTAGATGCATCGTATTAGCCTGTCTGTCATCCATCTGCATTTGATGCACTGATCAGAATCATTTACCCATTGTTGACGTTGAAAAAGAGGCCCTCCATTTTGGCGGAAGCTGAAGGTCGTGGTGGGATATGTATGGCAAACAGAGACAGTTAGGTCAGTTGCTCGAGGTTACGTAGGTAGTGTATGTATGTATTGTCCAGCACCTAAGTCCAAAGTACTGTTTTGACTTGTCGGAGCTCTGGAAGCCAGTCAGTTCCGTCGGCGCTGAGTGAGTGACTGCTGCGGAGGCTGGCACTGGTACGCACTGGCCTGCACTGGGTCACTCACAAGCCAGGAACCAAGAGCACGACCCTCCGGCTTGCATAAGACTATCAATCTATGCATACCCACAGTAATTCGCTCAGCACACTCAACACCGTATCAGTGCATGCATAAGAAGAGAGAAGCTCCATTATCAGCTACACCGCCTACCCTTCCTATCGATAGGCTCGACTGTTGAAACCCACCTCTTCTGCCCCCAGGATCCACCCTCTATTCATTGGCTCAGCGAGAAATTTTAGAAAATTTCCACGGGAAGCTGCAAAGAGCTTTTCAATTGGAACTTTTGTAGAAGACGAAGTCGACACTTTCCTCCCCAATCACCCAGCACCTTCCTACCCGCCAAGCCATTCCGTCGACGATAGGAGAGCAGGTGCATTTCGATCAGAAATCAACGAGTGCAATTGCCTGCAAAAATGGGTCTCTTCGTGCTTGCAGAGACGCCCGCGGGGTGAGTTCTGTTCCTGTTGCTGGATTCCCATTCTACCTGGGGAACCGGTTGCAACTTCCTATACGTGAAGGCAGTAAATACTGACTACCTCACAGCTACGGCCTCTTCAAGGCCAAGGACAAGAAGCTCCTTACGCGAGATGATGTCGCGACTGCGCTGGATAGCGCTGATGCGATCAACTCCATGTAAGTATACGATCTATACTCTAGCCATGAACACTTTACGTGCCCCCCTGGGACGTGTCTTGCTGACAATCTACTCAGGCTTTCCCTCAAGAAGATGATCAAGTTCGAAGATGCTGCCGAGGCTCTGGGCGAATACACCTCCCTTACCGAGGGCAAGGTTACACCGATGCTGCAAAAACTTTTGGACGAGATCAAGGACGAGCGCAAGTCGTCACTTGCCGTGTGTGATCCCAAGCTCGGAGCCGCGATTAATGTTCTCCCCGAGCTCAACCTTACACCTGTTTCCGACTCGTCCACGAACGAACTCTTCCGTGCCATTAAGACCTACCTTCCTGAGCTTTTCCCCGACCTGCAAGGCGACTACCTCGGAAACATGGCTCTTGCCCTGTCCCACTCTATCTCGCGCCACAAGCTCAAGTTCTCCCCTGATAAGGTCGATGTCATGATTGTCAACGCCATCTCTCTTATGGACAACTTGGACAAGGAGCTGAACAACTTCTTTATGCGCGTCAAGGAGTGGTACGGTTGGCATTTCCCCGAGCTGGACCGCATTATCAACGACAATGTGGCCTACGCTCGTATTATCATGGCCATGGGTATGCGTACAAATGCTGCCAACACCGATCTGACCGAGATTCTCCCCGAGGACTTGGTTGACCGTGTCAAGGCCGCCGCCGAAATTAGCATGGTTGGTTCTCCGCACCGGATTGACCGTTTACAGAGAAGTTTGTAACTAATATGGCGGGTTCTAGGGTACTGAAATTGGCGACTTTGATCTTGAGAACATTCGTCTTCTCGCTGAGCAGGCTTTGTCATTCTCCGACCAGCGCCAGCAGCTTTCTCTGTATTTGGCTTCGCGCATGAAGGCCATCGCTCCCAACTTGACTGAACTTGTTGGTGAGCTCGTCGGTGCCCGCCTGATCGCCCACGCCGGCTCGCTCCTGAAGCTCGCCAAGAGCCCCAGTTCCACCATCCAGATTCTCGGTGCTGAGAAGGCTCTGTTCCGTGCCCTCAAGACCAAGCACGACACACCCAAGTATGGTCTGATCTACCATGCCTCTTTAGTTGGCCAAGCCACTGGAAGTGAGTACACCCTGCAACATCCACTATTGGAGATACCCTGCTAACCTACCTACCACTTCAAAGAGAACAAGGGTAAGATGGCTCGTATGCTGGCTGCGAAGGCCGCTCTTGGTCTGCGCCAAGATGCTTTCTCGGATCTCAGCACCGAGGGTATCGATGGAGAGGATATTGCCATCGATGACGAGGAGCGCGCGGACCTTGGCATCAAGGCGCGTGCCAAGCTTGAGAACGCTCTTCGACGTATGGAAGGCAAGCCCTTGTTGGCAAAGAGCGTCCAAGTTGGACCCAACGGAAGCATCAATCCCAACAAGTTCGAGGTCAACCCCTCCAGAAGCTACAACACAGATGCCGATGCCATCGCAGAGAAGACCGCCAAGGTTTCTCTGATCCAGGAAGTTGAGGATACCCCTATGGGTGATGGTTCCGATTCCGAGTCGGAAGACGAGGCCGAAAAGGCCAAGAAGCTGGCTAAGGAAGCAAAGAAGGCCAAGAAGGAGAAGCGCAAGTCCGGCGTGTCCGTGGCCGAGACTCCTGATACACCAAAGGCGGCCTCCGCACTGTCCGAAGCCGACTACGAACGTTTGGCCGCGGATGCTGGCATTTCTGTCACCAAGTTCAAGCGCAAGTTTGAGCGCGGCGATGTTAAGCTGAACGCCGATGGCACCCCCATGGTGTTAAGCAAGAAGGAGCTCAAGAAGCAACGCAAATCTGAGGTCAACCAGACCGACTCTGTTGACGAGGAGGCCAACAGCAAGAAGAAGCGGAAGCACGACGACGAGGAGGAGACTCCGAAGAAGAGCAAGAAGAAGTCCAAGAAGGAGAAGGCGTAAAGCGTCTGCCTTTTTGTTCTTTATTGCGTGATCTGTATCATATGGAAAAAAGAGTCCTAGTCTCTCGGTCTATACGATGGAATGCCTCCGCGATCTTTTTTGCACTGGTTTTTCTTTGCTCGACATAAGGGTGGCGTTCTGGATTGGTTGGTCATACCAAGGTTTCTTGTTTGCTTGTTAGTGGGTTGCGTTGATTGGTAGGCATTGCCTACACATGGTCTATAGCTTAATGTAAAGCGAGCTGCGACTTTTTTGCCGAAAATAATCGCACACCTCTCTCTTTCTGCCCGTGACAAGCCGCATTGCTATACGAGTCCAGCTGCAACGGTGATTTTCAACCGAATATAGTGTTCCACTATTTTCGAAGTGAGCATATCTGGGCATATCCTGCTTGCGTTTCACTTACAGAATCTCCGCATCTCTTTACCCCTCACGGCCCGATCGACGGTGTCTTACCTAGACAAGTACTTATTGATGAGCTTACAATACACTTTGTCTACCACTACCCCAGTATACACACCAGTGCCACTGTGCATATCGTATATTCGTATTCATCCTACTTCTTGGACGGTGGAGAACGCCACTCATCGGGGTCACTTTGAAAATGTGCCTCGGAACTTGCCTGGCGGGGGATCTGATTATAAATAAAATCCATTGCATCTTATAAATATTTACAAGATCCTAGAGACTTTGTGGGCTTTTCTTATGGTCTCTATATTCACCAACTTGTTCATGATTTGCAGACATGGCCGGGCTACGCACACCTTCCATCGCCGTGGGCTTAATCTCGGTATTCCTGGCTTACCTCTATGGTACTCAAGTATATCGACAGCTGACCATCGTCGGCGTGTTCCGGACACCTGCCAACACACATGCCTCTGCCGATGATACAGTAGTGGTCATCGAGGGGACCAAACATTGCGAGGACTTGCATTGGCATGAGCCGAGCCAGCTGCTTTTCACTGCATGCGAGGGCCCCCAAACCACACGCTGGTCATGGTGGCCGCCTCTCGCCAACCACGACGACCCCACGGCTCTCCAAAAATCCCGGGGTTCGCTCGTTGTTGTCGATCCCAAGGTAAGAAGAAAAGGAAGCCGGAAGCAGAAGCGGACGAACAAATGTTTCCGACTAACCACACCTGAACAACTCTCTCCCCTGGCCTTTTTTACCTAATGGATTTATTGTTACTTCATCTAACACATGTGTGTACAGACGCAAAAGTCTACGGAGCTCAAGTTTGAGAACTTCAAGGGTCCCTTTGTAACACACGGGATTGATGTTGCCTCAGCCCCGGAGGCCTCTCCGGGGAAGAACGGGGTTTACATTTTCGCCATCAATCACTTGCCCAACCCGGCCGTGTACGGCGAGTACCCGTATGGACCAGCGAAGCCCGGTACGTGGGACCTGGCTCGGGCCGCGTCTCAGATCGAGGTCTTCCACCATGTAGTGGGCTCGTCCCGTGCGGTTCACCTGCGCAGCGTGAAGCACGATCTGATCCGAACGCCAAATGATATCCAGATCATTAGCAGCAAGATGGCGCAAGATGGCGCGAAGGAAGGACAGCTCCAGTTCTTCGTCACCAACGACCACCGCTACCAGCACGGCCGGTGGCGTCAGATCGAAGATGTCTATTCGGGCGCCCAATGGACAGACACGGTGCACGTGAAACTCGACTCGCTGGACTTCAACAAGGACGCCACCGCCGGTGTGCATGCTTCAATCGCGCTGAACGACATGTGGAACAACAATGGCCTGGGCTACGCAAAGACCACGGACGAGCTGCTGCTAACCAGCGCCATGGGTGCCACGCTCTATGTGGGAAGGTCCCAAGAGGTCGGGGAAGGCCAGCCACCGCGCATCAACATCACGGACACGGTCGAGTTCGACTCTATCGTGGATAACCCGAGCTTCTTTTACGACGAGGCGGATCCGGCATCCGGCGGAGTCGTGCTAGCCGGCGTAGGCGACGTCCTCAGCATTCCCCGGCACCACAAGGACGCTGACTCGGGTATCAACCCAGTCCGGGTGTGGTTCGCGCAGCCTCGGTTGGTCGAATCTTCCACACTGCCTCAGGGAAAGCAGCGTGTCTGGGAGCGTACACTTCTGTTCGAGGACGATGGGTCGCGGATCCGCACCGCGAGCACCGCCGTTCTGGTCACGGTCGGTCCCGCCTCATCGCTTGAGAAAGGAGTAAAAGGGGGTCGCCGACAGGCCTGGCTGTACGTTACGGGCTTCTGGGCGGAGAACATGATCGCGGTCAAGGTTGAAGTCCCGAAACCGGCTGGGGATCCCGGGCGGTTCGGACTTTCTCACTGAGAGAATTAAGTTGACCACAGGCAAGGTGCTGGCGTTCCTTGGGCACAGAAATTGATAGCTTTACATGAAGCCCCAAACTTAGGGGCAATCCCTAGCTCGGATTCCACCGCACCGGAAGCTATAGGTAACACACACATCCACATATATATACCTTGGACTTCACGATAATGGGTTCTGGGGAAAAAATTGGTCAAAACATTATTGGATATATGTATTTATTTATATTGGACATTCATCAACGTAACCTTGCGGCTTTGTTCAAGACTCTGGTCTTTTTGTCCCAAAGCCCACAACCTAGGTAGCCTACAAACAGTTCATCGCTTACCAGCCAACCTTGACTGGGGAATTGAATCGAGTCATGATACGATCCAAGTATAAGCCACTCATGAATGGGAGTTTCTACCGAGTCCAGGACACATGAACCGGATGCTTTGGTTCAAGTAGTAATAGGTGACAAAGGCAATGTCTTGATGGACGCATTATATCGTAGTAGTTGCTACCGGATTATGGGCAGATTAGTCAGGCGGTATTTGATGCCAAAGAGCTAGCGTCATTTTGGGGTTGAGGGGGCTGGATCCCCCGCTGATGTGGATTTGACAAATCTTTGTCAGGGATTACATACAGGCCTCGAGAGGCCTATTCACCTATTGTAGGCTTTCTCAATGCTCACCAACCGCTGACAAGTCCACCAAGCCAGGATTCCAGGATGGGGGAAAAAAGAGGTAAAGAGGCGAACATTCTTGCCATTTCCACATACTTATAAACCAGTTGCAAACTGCTGCGAGTTTGCTTTCCAGTCGAATTGGAATTGCGTATAAAGAAGACCAAAGACTCCATCCATCTCAATGAAGTTCGTCTCGCTTTCCATTTCCTTCGCCGTTGCCATCTTGTCCATCGTCATCTTCCGAGAACACTTAATCGATTTTGCCTCCACCAGCCTCAAGGCACTTAACACGTACTACAGGGACCTTACCACCCCGACAACAGAACCACAGTCACCCGCCGAGTCCCCTGATAACCTTCCCGCTACCAACATGTCTGTCTCTCGAGGTATCCAGAAGGTCTTCCTCGCCGTCGAGACGTCCGAGGGCGCTGGCGCCAAGGTGCGCCGTTCCATTGGCACCCCGCAGCTGCGCAACTTCTCGCCCTTCCTCATGCTCGACCACTTCAGCATCAAGCCGGGCGCCGGTTTCCCCGATCACCCCCATCGCGGCCAGGAAACCATCACCTACCTGCTGCACGGCGCTCTCGACCACGAGGACTTCGCGGGGAACCGGGGCACCATCGAGACGGGCGATCTGCAGTTCATGACGGCCGGCCGCGGCATCGTGCACGCCGAGATGCCGCGCCAGAACCCCGACGGCAGCGCCAACGTCGGTCTGCAGCTCTGGGTTGACCTGCCCAAGGAACTCAAGATGTGCGAGCCCCGCTACCGCGACCTGCGCGCCGCCGAGATCCCCAAGGCCACCGCCGATGAGGGCCGCGTCCACGTCAAGGTCATCTCGGGCCAGTCGGTCGGCGTCGACAGCGTCAAGGACCTCGCCTACACTCCCGTCTGGATCCTCGACGTCGACATCCAGCCCGGCGGCAAGCTGGCCCAGCCCATCCCCCAGGGCTGGAACGCCTTCGCCTACGTGCTCGAGGGTGCCGCCACCTTCGGCCTCGGTCGCACGCAGCAGTCGGCCGGCCAGTACCACAACGTCGTCTTTGACCGCGCGGGCGACATGGTCAATGTCGAGGTGCCCGCGGACGCCGCCGCTCCCGTCCGCTTTGCCCTTATCGCGGGCCAGGTGCTCGACCAGCAGGTCGTGCAGTACGGCCCCTTCGTCCTGAGCTCCAAGGATGAGGTCTACCAGGCCCTCATGGATTATCAGACCCACTCCAACGGCTTCGAGAGGGCCGACGGGTTCCAGAGTGAGATCGGAAAGACCATGGCCCAATAAGAAGGGCACATGCCTTTCGATCTTTCTTGTCTATATGTTTTTGTTGTATATACAAAGTTGGGAGATGAGGTTTTGCATTGATGTTAATTTGATACCATTTCGGTTAGAACAGGATCGGCGCATGGATGGTACATAGGGGGTTGAAAATAGAAGTATCGAGCTGATTTGTCTGCTTGTCTTTTTGTTGCCTCGTTTTTCTTGGGTTTGTGTGATAGCTAATGGTTTCCATTGGGCCTTTTCTCTGGCCGGGGGTCGGGCAGATTGAGATACCACTCGACCACGTCCTGGCCTCGTCGCGGAGGCGCAACCCCTTCCCATGGGACTTTGACATGGGGGTTATACTGCATTCTGCCCGGTGTGGTATTCCGCGAATGCACTGCCTCTTTCACCTGCTGCGATATAAAGTGTTCGATTTGTGAAGAGGGCGCTGTTGCGGAGGACACGCTTGAAGAAGCCGGATTGGGGTCTAAGCCACGACCAGGTAGCTGGGTTGACTTCTTCATTGTTTCCCCTGGTGATAGATGTTGACTACTAGGGAAGATAGTTACAAATAAATGAAAATGGTGATGATTTTCGCCCCCAGCCGGACAGACTCAGGCTTTATGTATGTACCGTACCGCAACTTGCTATCTATTGGCGTCTATATGATTACGGAACGCAGCCTTACTTTTACGTACGCTTGCTTTACCTGCCTGTTAGTCTCACCGATATTCAACGATCAGGCTGCAGCCGCTTCTTGGTGGTGGTTGACTCACACTTGAAGTTCGCGGCAGCCGGGAGGGAGACTGGCATCATCTGCACGCCTTAGTGGCTTGTCATTGCTGTGTGACGCAAATCGCCCCAGGAGCTCTGCGAGACGTGGGCCAATGGGGTTATATCTGACGGCTTGGAAGCACCGGAACCAGTAATACAGCACCTGCAGCGGCGTCGTAAGATAAGCACACCTGCAAGGTTACTTACAGGACGGACGGCGGCTTTTGGTCCCGATCTATACGCTGCAATCCATTTGATCTGACAGCGGGGCAGACAGGCTACAACAACAGTAGAGAGGCAGGCAGGCCTTGGTCGGCATTTGAGATGCCGGCCAATATACGCTGTATACTGCTTACAAGTAGGGCACTGCGAAATATATGACAGGCCGTCGCAACGCTACGTGTAGTCTCCAACATTGCGAGGTTATTTCCTATTGCAGCAAACCCTCGGCTGGCAGCTCGTACGAGCCTGCCTAGTAGTGCGAGGGTGCCTGGAAATGTGGCGCCGTACAAAGACTAAGCTTTTTGGTCTAGGCCTTTTCTTCATGATCCCCGGCGAATCAGGACCCGCGATCGCATCGGCCAGACTGAACCAACCGCCCCTAATCTCCGTTCGATCGTAGTGCGCACCAGGAAATTGCACGAGGCAATCGAGAACAGCCCAGGGGGCGCGATCGAATAAATAGTCGCTTAGGTTGTAAATACTAACCTTGGTGTTGCTTTTCTCATCGCTACTTGCTTGGGTCTGTCTATTCACTCGTTCTTTTGGACCGAACCAACCAACCAACCACACTCGTTTGTACACCTCTAAATCTGATACACACGTCCCGTGTAACTATTTCCATCCACGATGCATAGTCTCAGGTTCCTTTTCTCCCTGGCACCTCTGGCCGCCATGGCCCTGCCCCAGCAGAACTCGGACGACACCGAGGTCCTCACCCCCGACCCCACCGCGTCCATGTACGCGCTGCCGTCCTCCATGCTGGCCGAGGCCTTCCTGTCGGCCTACTACAACGGCGCCATCCCGCCCCAGGTGACGGGAGCCGTAGCCACAAGCCTCGCGAGTGCCGTCTACAGCTACGAGAAGGACCTCTACACCGACGCCAAGTACCGAAGCGTCGCCAACCAGGTGTACGAGGCTGCCGCCTTGGCTTCGGCTGATGACCCCTTCGTCGGCAACAACTTAGACATGCCCTTCACCACCGCCAGCTGGTACATCAACGGCGTGTCCGAGGGCGACCGCAAGGCTATGGAGAGCTACGTGCATTCGTTCAGGGCCATCGAGACCTCGGTCCTCGGCGGCAAGGCCGCCACCACCACGTCGGGGGCTGCCGCTCCTTCCAGCACTGGTGGTTCCGCTGGTCCTACCAAGACCGCTGGCCCTAGCAGCAACGGCCCTAGTAGCAGCAGCCCTAACAGCAGCAGCCCTAACAGCAGCAGCCCTTCGCAGACGAGCAAGGATGACAAGACCGCAGCGACCAGCACTAGCGCTAATGGTGCTCCTGCGGCGACGGGCAGAGTGATCGCTGGTCTGGCTGCTGGTGTTGCTATGGGCCTGGCTGCGGCTCTGTAAAACACAGACGTGGCTGGAGATAGGAAGGTTTGATAGATCCTGTTGGACCCCGTGGGTGGGAGTCAAAGTGAAACATACTTCTCACATGAAGGCCCGGAGTCGAGATGGGTCACGATTCGAGATACCCAAGGAGTGGTAGTAATGTGGCTGGCTAATTGCATGGACAACTCAGAATACCAGTACCAACATAGCGTATGCATACCAACTAATTTGCGACTTACAAATACTATTCATAGTATTGCACTTGTCCTCGCGATCATGCATGCGTCTTTCCGTGCCGCTGTCTTCACGTTCTTCATCACAATATCGGCGTAAGCGGCGACTTGACAGAAATGATGCAACTTCGGGTTTGGTGGCCTATTTCGCTTTTCGGATAAACGTTAGCAAATATGATTCTGGTATATAGATTTGATAGTCAAACCCATGTAGTAACTCGGGAAGGTTTCGGCTTTAGAGAAAGAGCATTTTCGTCTGGGGATTAAGCTGTGCGTATGTATTTTGGAGACTCTCCCCGCATCGAGAAGCCACGACCCAGATTAACCATCCGCACCATCATTCCTCCTTGATAGGATGGGTGATACACCAATCTGCTAGAGTGTTTGTCCGCGCTTGCGTATGCTTTTCGACCAGATGAATGCCTAAATAACATATTAGGTGGCCAATATCGTCCCGATACGAGCGTCCAACAAACATGCCCCACCGTATCGCCAGCCTCGGCAGCTCCTTTGCGGCCGGTCCGGGCATCTCCCCAGTCATCGACGCCAAGGCAGCCCGTTCCGGCGCCAACTACGCTCACCTGCTCGTTCCGCGCCTGGGCGGCACCACCGCTCTTATAGACCTGACAGTCTGGGCGCGACGCTGCGCAATATCCTCGACGAGCCCCAAGTCGTCGATGGCGGACGCACTGTTTTCGCTCCACAGATCGAAGGGCTCCCACAAGATACCGATGTGGTCTTGATCCTGGGTGGCGGTAATGATATTGGCTACATCGGGGGTTTGTTCACCGACAGCTTCGATGCGTACTGATTCTTCCGTGTTGCGGCTCGCGTATACCACTGGTTTTCTCCGTCGGAACCGGAGGAGCAGCAGAAGCAGCTCGATACCGAGGCCCTGGCCGCGCGCTACGGCGAAGTCCTCGACGCTGTGCATGCTCGCGCACCCAACGCCCGCGTCGTGGTCGTCGAGTACCTGACGGTGGTCGGAGACGACGTCCGGCCCGGCTACATCAACGTGCCTTTTGACAGTAGGCGGTTGGCACACCACCGCGACGTCGCCCGAAAAGTGCAGATGGCCACAGTGAAGGCCCTACATGGTCGGAAGGACTGGTGTACCCGGGTGCCCGTCTCCGAGTTTAGCGCCGGACATAGCTTGGGAGCAAAACGGCCCTGGGTTTCTGGGTGGGGGTGGCGGTTGCTCTATGCTTGAGGCGCGTAGCATCCGAACGCAGAGGGCATGGTGGCGGTTGCCGGGATGATCTACGAGACGATACTTGGTCTGGGCCTGGCCGCGGATGATCGAGAGGTGATAATGGATGGCTAGAAAGTGAATGGCCACCATATCAACCCAACTGCGTCTTATCTCTCACTACCTCCCCCCGAGTCGGAGATGTGCCTCCAAATATGGCAAATCGAAGGCGGTCATACGTCATTCAATGGAATATCCGCATGCAATAAGGTGTTCCGCAGTTCCGACCAAAGAACGGACTGGTAGGTGTAAAACAGGAGGCACAGATTCCTCGGAAAAGATGACTTCGATGACAAGACCTTATCCGAACATCCATTATCGGACCGCCTGCAGGGCACTTCATACTGAGTAGTAGCCAGTTTGAACAAGGTACAAAAGGGAGGGATCCTTGCGGATCTCCATCACTGCCGCATTCGGAAGTATTATCGGAAACCAAACCCAAAAAGGGGGGCCAACCGTACGGTCCGCGGAAACCGCTCGATGAGAATGAAGATCCCAGAGCCCAATGCAGCCAATAATAAACAACATATTATGCAGAATTAATATGTCGTGGGAGAAAACTCTCCGGGCAGTGATGCTGTAAATGAGTATCCCTATTTGGATTCACTAGCGAGCGCTGAATCAGGGGCAGCGATAAGCTTTCACGAAGCACTGGACGAACTTGGAACAGGTTGATGTGCATTTCACTCAGTTCAAATATTAGTAATCCCCGACATATAACCTCGGCTTGGGGCATATTTTGCTGTTGGCGTTCATCCGTTTATTAGAGTGGAACGCCGAGGTTTCGACTCAGGTAGTCCTCTAGGTTACCACATCGGCCGGGAGAGGACATAGTTCGCAGTCGTCATGACTCGCAGCAAATGGCCTTGTTCCGAGTCACACATAATTGCCGACCCCTTCCTGCAGCCGGATATGGGTGTCAAGCCTAAGTAGTATGTTGATTGTCCTGCACATTGTGTAAAAACCAAGATGCAGATCACGCTGCTGCGGCGGCTTCAGGTTTTCTAGCAGCGTATGAAACGGCTTGAGATCACAAACTGGAAAGAAGCCGCCTCGTCGGGCACCAGCTGGGCACCAGCGATATGGCACCCGGCCTGCCAAGCTCTACCGTGTTCACCAGGCTCATGCCGCGAGTTGACCATGTGGATGTTGGGATCGGCAATAGCATCAACCCGGACCTGCTGACGCCCCATCAGCGGATCCCCGTGGTGGTGCTCGAAGCCATTGCCATCTGGAATTGCATCGAGCTCTTCTTCATGATATTCTATACCCAGAAGAGGCGGCGTGGTTCCTACTTCTGGAGTCTCCTCGTCGCCACGACCGGGATTCCCATTCTCGCCACCGCCAACATCCTCAACAACCTGGGGTTGACCAAGGACCGCATCCTTGTGGCCTTTCTGATCCTGCTCGGGTGGATGCCCATGGTAGTGGGCCAGGCCTTCGTGCTGTACTCGCGGCTGCACCTGATGTACCTGACAGTATTTCAGCTGCGCCTCGTCCTGGCCATGATTATCACCGTCGCCGTCGTGACCAGCGTGCCCGCGTGGGTCCTCGTCATCGCCTCAAACGCGCCCTCGCCCACCGCCCACCGGTTCCTGCTGCCCTACAGCATCTACGAGAAAACCCAAGTCGCGCTCTTCTTTCTGGAGGAGTCATGCCTCTCCACCATCTACCTCTGGAAGTGCTACCGGTTCTGGAGCCAGGACAGGCTGCGGGCCCGCGCCAAGATCCGCGCCATGCTCATCCACCTCTTCTTCGTCCACGTGCTGGTCCTGTGCCTGGACGTGAGCATCATTTACTTCGAATGGTCGGGGAACTACTTGATTCAAACCAGCTACAAAGCGTAAGTAACAGGAATGCAGAAGTTTCTCTCCGCCCCGCTCTCCTTCAAGTTGTGCGCTGAAGACGTCGTTGCTTGGCAGGTTCGTATACTCAATCAAGCTCAAGGTCGAGTTCAGCATTCTGAGCAGCCTCGGTGACCTGGTTCGAGAGAGGAAGCTGGTCGAGATCCGGTCCCAGACGCGCCAGCAAATCGAGCAGGAGTGGTCGCAGATGCTCGACACCAACATCGAGCGGGGCCACCAGAAGCACAAGGAAGCGCTGACGTCCCACCGTGAGCGGCGACCGTCCTCATTGCCCGCCGCAGCCGTCGAAGTGGTTGGAGGGGTCGAGTCCATGCTATTCGAGACGACGACGGCCCCGACCACGACAATACCGCCCGAGAAGGCCAGGCTGCGTTCTTCGTCCTCAGACACCATGGGAGGAGGGCTAGGGGATCCTTCTAGTTCGACGCTGAAGAACCAGCGTCATACAAACATTAGAGGAGGAGGCAGGACCAATGGCCGGAAGCTGTGTCGCCCGGTCGCCGCCATGCCCACGTTCTGGGAAATGGCTTCGCTTTCGCGCTCTTCGAAACGAGGGAGTTCGAGCACCCGAGGCTCGGCAGGAAGTGGCCGGCATTGCCCGTTATAGCATTTACTTCACAGCCTATATACAAGAGAATACATGCACTGGTTGTTTTCAGAGTCCGCGGAGTGATTATTCCCTTGGTTGTTGAATACACCAGAAAGAGTGGGGAAGACTCAACACTTCAGCTTCTGTTGTTACCTGGATGAGTTATATACCTGATTACTCCAAAGGCCTTCGCCACCCTTTATGGTGTGCTCAGCAACCAAGGGGATAGCAAGGTTTTAGTCGGCTTTGTAACTCGCGCAGACCTGAGTGTATAAGCTGGTGATTGGTCTTTTGACGCAGGAAACCACAAGCAAGGTTTCGAGCCCTTATCCGAGCATCATAAAACGCAGCATACCTATACCACAAGGTAATTTCTTCCCCAACTGCAGCAACAGACATGAAGCAATCCGCCAAAGAGGCCACGAGCAGTGGCTCGATGAGTGCTACGAGCGATGGCAGCGGCAATGAACGCTGGTACGGCCATCTACCTTGTGTCCGTTATAATCGTCAAGGCTGTGATTACCACAACCCAGAAAGAAAACTTGTCTATCGCAACCCAAGCCTTCTTCCGAGATGGAAAGCAACGAAACCGAGCTTCTTGTATAACTTGTCGAATGATATCCGGCTAGTCCAAGGCGTGCTGATGCGTGCTATGTGGCGAAGCCTGTGCGTGCTAGTGACAAGGGGGCCACAGGATGCGCTGGTAGGCATTATCGACGACATAATACATCCTTCGAGGCAGGGTGTGAGGAAGTCCGCAGGAACGAAAGAATCCGAACCCAAATCTTCGCCGCTATTCTGTGATACCCCAGATTCTCGGTTCAAGTCCGCACGACCGTTCGATACTGGCTCTATCACCCCACTGGAACCAATATATCCAGGTATTCCTTACCACCTTGCTTTCTATCACCTACATTGTGCGCGACGCCGCCGCGGGCTCAACTCGAAGAGCGAGACCTGTTTCGTTGAGGAATTATCATACCACGGCAGGTCCGTTATTAGCCCGGACGTCCCCTGTAATTGGTCAAGCGAGGTGTACTACAGCGATGGCACGTTCTTACAAAAACAGGAACTTACCTACATTGCGGGCTCGGGGCGCACAAGTAGTTGGCCCCCTCTCGAAGTATGCGTTTGCAGACACAAGAGCTTACGCTTGAAGAATTTCGAGGTGGAGGAGAATGCCCATGGGCTGCTTGTCGTGTCGTCATCCATCCAGTTCCTGCCGAAAGGCCGTTGGGTGGGCGACAAAGGCGCCAGCTGGAACAGCATCTTGGGCGGCAACGTCCAGAATCTCTACATCTGCGACAGGTGCCATAGTGATCTGGAGTATCACATAGAGGGGGTCGGCCGCGAAGCGCATGTACGGTTCACTTGCAGCAAGGACCTGGGAAACGCCACAGCGCGGTTCCTTCCCAAGTGGCATGTACTCCAAACAGCAGCTTTTCCCTACGGGCTCCGGACAAGGCAATACGAATATGATAAATTCGAGGGGAGATGTGATGATCCATCTACTTATGGTGTGTATAAGCGGGTTTGGCGGGCGGCCACAGAATTGGGCCGGCCAAATCAACATCTAGTCACCTTTAGAACCAGCAAGGGGGACTTCTCAGCGCTTTCAGATTGAAAATGGACTCGATAGCCGTCGGAATTCATGGCAGTTTGAATTTTAATGATAACCAGTTATCTCTCATTGCCACTAAGTTAGTCCATTGTCATCATTGTCGGTTATTATCCAGTAAAAGAAACTTGCTATGCCGGGATACCCAAATATCTACTTTAAGGGGTGGGGTAACCGTCATAGGATAACTGTCATAGTCACTGGCCGCTACCGCATTGAGAAGTAGAGTAAACACAATGGACACCCACTGTTTGCTTTCCATCCCATGGAACTCGCGCCTGCTGTCAATAGAGGAATTTCTTTTACACTTGGTGGTTTTATGAATGCGACAGGAGCAATACGGTGCACTACACGTTGTAGGTTGATGGCGTGGAGCCTACATCCGGGGACGTTCTCCTTCCCCTTTCTTCTTCCTCCTTGTCCTTGTCCTTGCGGTAAGCCCTCAAGTCTTGGATCATACGGTACCCGACGTAAATGGCGACCAGACCCTCCATCACGTATTTCACGATGCCGGGAACGGCATAAATGTCGTTGTCGTTCGTTTGTCGAGCTTACAGGGTCAGGAGACGCAAACACCAGGCGGTCCTTGGGCTCCTCGAAGGCCCGGCTCGCCCATCTTTCCCATGTCGCCCTGCCTGCCCTTCTTGTTCTACTCCTACTTCCCAGAAGTGCCAGAAATTCTTCGGGCTCCTCCCTTTTCTCCCCCAAGGAGAAGAAGAAAAAGAGCTAGAAAGAAGCAGGACCAACTATTATTATCCGAGTGTACGATAAACAACGACAAAGACAACGACAATGCCGTACGGGAATTCCCGGGACCCTTTCGGGGTGAAGAAGAAGAAGAACTAGAAAGAAGAAGGGCAGACTATGTCAAGCCGCCTCGTTCTCTTCTCACCTTGTACGTATTCTCGTGTACTCATGTATCCTCTGACGTGACTAACATACTGGCAAGGATACTACAGATCCGAATGCCTTCTAGACAACAGATACATATAGTTCCAAACTCACTTAGGACTTCTTGCAACATCGCCCAAATAACGGATTACTCGGCATTGGCTCTAAACAACTGGATACCAGCCGGTATTTTGGCAGTTCATTGGTGCCATCTGCGGTCCGTTGGTTTCGCCTATCATGCCCTGGTATTCCGTCAACGGGATATGAGAGATTTATATCTACAAATTGAGAACCTTCTTGGCCAATCCGAGCAATACTGCTCACCCGTGGAGGCCAGCCGAGCATTATTTGAATGCAGCAGTAAGGTGAAGAGTTTTTATGTATCGAGCCGTCATTCCCTATATCCATCCTCCGCGACAACAGATTGCTAAGGACACCCTCAACACTATGGCCGCAGACACAAAGTCTTCGTTCGACGAGGTCATGAGCCGTGATTCGGCGAGTACAAAGGTCGGCGGTGGCATCTACCGTGACGGACCTTGGCAGGGTCAATCGCCCTGTGTTTGCTATTATCGTCAAGGTTGTACCAGCGCAATCCTCAGTGAAAGCCCATCAAACACTACCCAAATCTCCTCCCCAAGAAGTCGCGGTACTCATCTGCCATCGAGTTCATCCTACGTCGCAGGGGTCTGAGCAGCACAACATCTGCTAGCTTCGATCCCCTGATGTCCTCTTATTTCTTGCCGAACCTACCTTTCGACTTTGGTTCTACCAAACCCCTGCCGCCTATCCATGAAGCTATACCATACCATCTCGCTTTCTACCATCTTGATTGCGCGCGTCGCAGGTTGGATCCCAATATCGAAGTCGCCTTCATCCCAGAGTTATCGTGTCACGACACGTCCAGCATCAAATCCAATGCAGCCCGGAATATGTCCTTTACCTGGTCGAGCGAGATCTATTTCGACAATGGCACGTTCTTGCAAAAGCAGGAGTTAACGTATACCATGGATACGCACTGCATCTTTTGGCCCTCCATCACGGTTCATGTCTGTTCACATAGGGCTGCACGTTTACAGCTCGTGCGAGTACAGGATAGCGATGGGATCCCGTCCGTATCGATGCTTATCAAGTATCTCCCTCTCGGGCGGTGGCTAAATGACTTCGGTAATTTTTGGAACAGCGCGAAAGGTGGTGTCATAAATGACCTCTGCCCGTGCCCGAAGTGTCCCAGCGATTTGGGCTATGATGTAGAGCTCGTAGGGCGCGAGTTCCAGGAGCGGTTTACCTGCTGTCGAGATTTGGGTGCAGCTACCGAGTGATACTTGCCCAAATGGCAAACCCTCCTGACGGGCGAGGGGTCTTGCGCCTCCCGCCCAAGTCAGTACGATTATCAGTATTCCCGCTCCAGAATGGATAACCCTTCCGATTACGAGAGATACAAGCGCATTTCGGAAGTTGCCAAAAGTCTAAACCGACCAAATCTGCACCGGGTCACGTATATGACCGCAAGGGGGGGGGGGAACTGTCAACAGGGCAAACAGGGGGCTTATTTTTGGGTCGGAAGGTACAAGTAGCATAGCAGTGTGAGAAGTAGGTAGGCCATTAGATGCAGGATGATGTTGGGACAGACATACCCAATATATAATAATATGAAGGCTGTTTGTAGCCATTCGAGCAGACGTCTAACAAAGCTCTGTTACAGGTGCATGTTGCCCCTTTATATATCTGTTCTGACTGTCACATTAGACGTTCTGGGCTGTGTCTGATGTTCTCATTGATCTCGGCGGATGGTTTTTATCTGGTCAGCACCATATATGCTGTCGGGACCATCAGCATACGCTTAGATGTCCTGGAGTGGGGCCGTATGGTTGTGTGCGAGTTCTTTAGGTCAGGCGTCACTCTCGTGGGTGAACTGACTGGTTACCGGGCCGGATGTGGGGTCGGGATTGTGGGAGATGACATGTTGGCGACGGCGGGCGACTGCGGACTACTTCTCTCCTTCTCCTGCCCCTACCTGCCCATCCCTCCGCCCCTACTCGGCCGGGGTAAGAACCGAAAACGATGAAGATGAAGACGACAATGATGATACGGGCGAATACGAACGGAAAAGACCAACAACATAGAAGAAATTGACGTCAGGGGTTACGATTGGGCCCATTTGCTTACCGGCGCGGGTGCACTATTGGTACGAGGTGGGCTGGGTGATCGGCGGTGAGCAAGTAGTGGGGTCATTTGCGGCGGCGACGGTCATGGCGGCCTGCCCTTCTCCCCTCTCTTCCTCCTTCCCCTTCTCGTCCTCTTCCTCCTCTTTCTTCCAAACACCCCTCCCCCTCTTCCCTCCCCCGTTGCGGGCCTGCTCCTCGGTCGGAGCAGGAGAAGAAGAGAAGATGTCGAATTCGACCGTCACGACTCGGTCTGGAAACTCCAATTCAACAGCGTCGACCCGCCCCATCCCATGCGACTCGGCCAAAGGACGGGACTCGCTCAGTCAGGGCATCGGATCTCAGCTGGAGCTTATCAAGGCCTTCACATCAACTTCGGGATTCTGGGCCCGCTGGTTCAGATACCTAGTCCTCCTTGCATTAGCTGTGAGATTTCTCCACCATGGTGGTCGCATACTCAAGCACTACGGTTCTCGTTTGTTTCAGGCGGTCAGACGGTTTGGTGGCTGGGCCAAGGTCGGCGGCGACAACGGCCGCCATGATAGGCGACAAGATGGCCGTCGTGACGACCAAGCAGGAAAGGCCCGGGAGAGCCAAGACCCGCCGAGTGTTTGCGCCGTCTGCCACTCGCAGTTATCAAGAAGTAACCAGAAGGTTTCTCCTTCATCTGCACTCGTCCCCTCGAAACAGCCTCTCCTCCGCAACGATTCCCCGACGTTCTCTCCGGCTCCGCCATCCCGATCCTACACTGCGCCTTTGGCTTCATCCTCTCGTCCAGCCTCTCGCGCCTGCTCCGCCCCGCTGTTATTGGAACAAGAGAGGAGACAGAGGACGACGACGACAACGCCACCAATGACGAGGAAGAAGAATTTTCGCAATGATCGGCCCCTTTTCAGATAGCATGCTCACCCGAGACTACGACCATGCGATCGCCAAACCTCTTGTCCAAGAACGCTGATATGGGATTTGTGTCGCCTCCCCCTCACTCCTGGACGCAAGATTGACAGAGCTCACTTGACCAAACCAGAAAATCGCTTCAGCTGTAGAAGAACCGATTTCAGGTTCATGATAGACCTATCTTGCTGGCTTGCCATTCAGCCGCCGACACCATCCTTCCCCTAGTCATACGATTGTATTCCTTCTTCTCATGGCAATGGTGACAAATCCATCATTCCTAGTAAACCTGTAACTATTTGGCAAATAACAGAATCCATGGCGAGCAATTCTCTAGGTTTCTGGTCTCTTCAGCATCTTTGTGCCTATTGTGCCAATCGTGCGCCCAGCGACTGCTTCGCTTTGGACGAAGGATCCTGGATATGAGATGACGTTGAAGCATAATTGTATATAATCTCAGGGAACCGTGGAGCCGGGTTAAGAGGGTTGTCTGAGAGCGGCTATGAAGCCAAAATTCCCAACGAATCATTGGACAACCAGACCTTTCTTTGGTAGCTAGTTGCATACTTTCCATTGTGACCTTTTGCATAGCTACATTAGCTTCTTCAAAGTGAGGTGCTGATGTCATTCAGCCTTGAGTAGGCAGGTAGGCCTGGACGTAGGCAGTAGATCCCATGATCATGCGGTCCAGAAGGCTATGCATGATGCGCTACAGTAGTAGCATACAACACACATGAGAAGCACCGAGGCTGCAACCTCCGGTGTCGCCATTCGACGGGCCGGGGCAGTGCGGAGGTGGGAACCCAGTAAGCAAAATACGGGCCGGCGGTGCATGGCGGGGTCAAAGCCGTATTTTTTTTGGATTCCCGAGTCGGCGAGTGTAGCTGGCAGGAGCCAGCCTGACCTATGATATCCCTCTCTGCTCTTCGCCTCTTCCTGAAAGGGCGGAGGTGGACCTCGCCCGACGATATGGAAAGGGATCTAAGTGGCACTAGGCACTAGTAGAGGCCGAACGTGGGACGTGTAGTAAGTAGCTCGTAGGATTCCGCCGAAGGCTGAAAGGTGGCGGAGCACGCTGAAGAGATCCATCCATCGTACTAGCAACCATCATCGTCTGCCACGATTCCCCAATCCCATCGCAAAGCCCCGAGATAGGCTCACCAGCCACCTGTCAACCTGTTGAGCTTATCATTATTCCAGAAGACATAGATACCGGTAGAACATGGATGCCCGAGGGTGGCAAAGGTATTAAGACCAAGGGCTGAGGCGTGCGAGGCTTTTTAGCTCACCTCAGGTCAGCTCTACCAAGATGGGAAGGCTTCTGGAAATATTCCAGGCAGCAAGCAGGTAATAGCGGTGGGGATAGCGGGCGCATGGCCACCTTGAGGCAGATTTGCAAAGCTCAATATTGTGAATATTCGCTCATTCGCACATTGGAGACACCCGATGACTTCGTATATGTGGAATGGGTGTACGACATAGGTTGTGATGGCAGGGGCCCACGTCTGGTTGGCGTCATTGCAGCAAAGCCCAAGGTGTTATTCGCGAAAGGCGATCAGCCCATACCCATACCATTCTGGTCGGGCGCGAGATGGAGATGATGTCGCAGTGCTAATTGACAAATGGCAATATTGTATCTCGCCTAGTCGCCTAGAAGCATGAAAAGTCAGCCGACCGCAACTAGACCCTTGGAAGCTTGCCGATTGAGCCGTTTTGACGATCTAAGCGGAATGTCTAATGCCAAGCTTTTCTGGCATGTCAGCAAGTGAGCGACAGTCAGACCGTGCTAAAGGTTTACGTACTGGGAGCTCAATGCCATCTCATTGGTCAAGAAAGGCTCATCGTTGGCTGTGCAACACCCGTTAAAACAAATCTGTCAGTCCCCAAGCAGCCAAGCGGCCAAGCCCAATTGCTATATCCATGACAACGACATTCCCCGACAACGCCTCTCGTCATCTCCCGTATACATGCTGCGTATTTCGGAAAAGGACGAGGGAGGAAGCTCCAGATACGGCCTGCGATGAGCCAAGCCTCCCCATTAGGCTGACACCGTCCCACTTGGACACAATTGCTCGACATACTTGGATGAATAGTTACTTGGACTTCTAGTTCAAATTACCGCAAAGGAGCGCAAAGTACTCTGTCGATAGAAGCGGTTGTTGTAATTATGTGCGCGAAGAAAAGGATCTGTCTATGTCATATATGTGTGCGACAACGATTATGTAGTTAGTGTTTTAGCTGTTTACTTGAGACCAGCCTGAACCAGAACTAATAACCTACTGCCCAGTTTGCCAGGCACTTCGGAAAATGTGCACAAACATCTGATGATGCAGCTTTTGAGGTCTACTACGTCGTAGTAGGTTAGTCAACATGAGCACAGCCCCCCCTGCTCTTTCCCCGCAAATACAAGGCACCTGGCTTTTCGCTACTCCACTCCAAACTCCACTCCCAGGTCCACTGTAGCTTCCGTCCTCCAAGTCAGCCCAACTGACTGACTGACTGCCTTCCCAGACTGACTGCTGCGATAGGTACATAAAACACTCGATGCCCACCTTCAACATTTCAATTCACCCATGTTACTGATCAGACATCAACTAGTCAAGCCCTCATTCCGACAGAAACCTAATATCTTTGTCGATTATTCATCAACAACTCAATTGAGTCTATACCTACGAAAACACACCTGATGAGCGACACCACCACAGCATCCACAATGGACAACCATCAAGCCCCCACTATTGCGAAGGACCATGCCACCAACGGAGCTGGCACCAGCTCGGCAGCAGCTAACGAGGGTTTCCGACCACACCAGAACATGTCCACCGTCGTTGAGCCCCCGCGACCTCGAGACCTGCAGGCCAGCTATGCCTCCATCGTCGGCGACGACGCTAACCCCGAGGGCTGGTATGGATCCATGGTCAACGCCTTCGGCGCCTGCATGGGCACCCTCGGCGCCATCCCGTGCTGCATCTGCTGCCCCAACCCCTACAAGCAAGTCCACCAGGGTAACGTTGGCTTGGTGACCAAGTTCGGCAAGTTCTACAAGGCTGTCGACCCGGGTCTCACCAAGATCAACCCATTGTCCGAGCGTCTGTTGCAGGTCGACGTCAAGATCCAGATCGTCGAGGTGCCGCGCCAGACCTGCATGACCAAGGACAACGTGACGGTTCACTTGACCTCGGTCATCTACTACCACATCATCTCCCCCCACAAGGCTGCCTTCGGCATCGCCAACGTCAAGCAGGCCCTCATAGAGCGCACCCAGACCACGCTGCGCCACGTCGTCGGCGCCAGGATCCTGCAGGACGTCATCGAGCGCCGCGAGGAGATCGCCCAGAGCATCAGCGAGATCATCGAGGACGTCGCCGGCGGCTGGGGCGTGCAGGTCGAGAGCATGCTGATCAAGGACATTATCTTCTCTCAGGAGCTACAGGAGTCCCTCTCCATGGCCGCCCAGAGCAAGCGTATCGGAGAGTCCAAGATCATCGCCGCCAAGGCCGAGGTCGAGTCGGCCAAGCTCATGCGCCAGGCCGCCGACATCCTGAGCAGCGCCCCCGCCATGCAGATCCGCTACCTCGAGGCCATGCAAGCCATGGCCAAGAGCGCAAACTCCAAGGTCATCTTCCTGCCGGGAGCCTCCCAGAACATCCCGAGCAACGCTCTCAACGCCGCCCTCGCCAGCAATGAGGGCCACCAAGACTTCGGCGAGTCGAGCAGCGGCGACAACCCATTCGCCGGCGCCGGTGATAAGGGTTTTCAGCAGGCCATGGGCGCGCGGGTGGTCGAGAACATCTAGAAGGATGGAACGAATCCTCGCTTACACAACAGAAGAATAGGAGGGAAATGAGCTTCTAAACAAATACCCCTTTTGGTGATGGATGATGGATTGACTGATGACTCAAGGTGGATGTACTCTAAGGATACCCAATCGTTTACTGGTTTTTGACTTTCCCGTACAAAGTTGATAATGATACTACCCTTTTTTTACTCACCAATGGTCCATTATGTGATTGTAGTCTACGATTTTATTTCCAAATACTAGTTTACCTGGAAAACGACGCTCATGTAGAAGACGAATCGATAGTGGTATGTTATCGCCTTTAACTTTCTACACAACAAAACCCCGTACCACGGCAATAACGATTCAAATAGACTTGAGAACAATGAACCTGAGTGAAGCTAACCAGTGGGTGGTACTTGTAAGCTCAGGCGCAGTTAGACATGCATATGCGAAAATAGTATATCGAAGTAAGTCGCGCTCTTTTGTATATTAATGATGATGATGTACCAAGATGATTTTGAACTCCATAAACGTCTCTAGGATATTATACTCCACAGTCCTCTGATAATTCAACAGATACAGTTCTTTAGCCGGACTCCTGAAATTACTTGTCAGCAGCCGCCGCCTTCGCTGCCGCCGCCTCGGCCGCAACCGTGGCCTGCGTCTGGCGGCGCACCTCGGCGAGCAGCTCGTTGAGCTCGCGCTGCTTGAGCTTCTCCTCCTCGGTCATGCTGCTCCAGGTCTCGGCGTCCTTCTTCTTGCGGCGCTTCTCGCGGCGCTCGGTCCGGACTCCTTCCTGCTCGTGCTTGCCACTCCAAGCCTCGGCGTTACGCTTGCGCTTCTCCTTGAACGCCGCGGCCTTCTCGGCGGCAGCGCCGTCATCCTCGGCCTCGAGCGCCTCTCGCCGCGCCTTCTCGCGCGTCTTGTCCTTGTACTCGTACGCGTCCCAGTCCATCGCGACGCCGAGCCTCTTGTCGCCGGTGAACGACTTGAGCTCGGGCATCTTGGGCAGGCCCAACAGGCCCCACCCGCGGCCCAGTTGCGTCCAGTCCAGGTCTTCAATGCGGAAAATGGAGCTGGCGGAGTGCTTCCCGTAGCTGCGGACGAAGGAGGGGAAGGCGCGCTGTGCCTTATCGTGGAGTGCGCGGTCTCCCTTGACCAGTGTCCTTATCTTCTCCGTGGTTGCTGAAGCTTCGGCGTCGCTGACAGAGATTTCCGGGTGCAGTAACGGTGTGATTGGGGTTTTCCGGATGTCAAGGAACTGTACGTAGTCCTCTTCCTTTCCAGGGTGGAGGAAAACAACGGCCAGGCCGCGTCTCCCAGCACGGCCGGCACGACCGGCTCGGTGGATGAAGACCTTGACATCTGACGGGGGATCCAATTGTACACTAAGATCTACTTGGGGAATATCGATACCTCGCGCCGCAACATCTGTGGTAAGGAGAATGATTGGCTGAGAGGAGGTCTGAAACTTGTCGAAATTGCGCTTGCGCACCTGAGGTTGATGCTTGCCGTGTAAAGGTACGAGCTGGTAACCCTCGGGAAGCAAGGGTGGTAGCACATGCTGGAAGTAATCAACCGCAGCGCATGTCGACAGGAAAATGATAGTCTTCTGCGGCCGTTGTTCCAACTTGTCTAGGATCTGTACGAGTGCCGGAAGTTTGCGACTGGCGGGGGTGACCAGATACGTCATCTGTAGCGACGCAGGTGTTCGCCTGTCCTCGATAATGCCGCCAGTTTTCAGGCTCTTGACGGTGACAGACACACGCACCGGGTTGCGCAACCCCACGCGGATGATCTCTGACACGGCTTCGCTGATACTAGCGCTGAACAAGCCGGTTCTCCTTTGCTTGGGCAATCTGCCCAAAATCTTCTGGATGTCGGGTTTGAAACCCAGATCGAGCAGGCGATCGCCTTCGTCAAGCACGAGGCATTCGAAAGAAGATTGGGGACAATGCACGTGAGGGCTCGAGAGGAGTTCGACCAGACGACCGGGAGTGGCGACTAGTATATTCGGGCTGTGGCGGAGGAAGAAGGACAGATCCTGGGCGGGCGTGGTGGTGCCTCCGACGACGAGCTGGGGCAAGATGAAAGGCGTCGTGGTCGCGGGCCTCTTCTCAAAGTCGTCCGAGAGAAAAGGCAGGAGCTCGGCGGAAGTAGTGTGGAAGGCCAACATGTCGGTAAGGACCTTATGAATCTGGCTCGCCAGCTCGCGGGTCGGGGTGACGATGATGGCCGCGACATGATGGCGCTTTGTGGGTTCTTCGATGTTGAGCAGTCTCTGTATCAATGGGATCAAGAATGCAAGGGTCTTGCCGGACCCCGTAACGGCTTCGACGACGACGTCCTTGTTGGTCAAAAATAATGGAACTGGCGCATACACGGTCAGCGATCCCCTTGGATGGGTGGCAGTGAAGGGCAGCACTCACGGACAGCAGCCTGAACGGGAGTCATGCGCGAGAAGCCACTACTCGACACATATTCCAAAATCCATTCGGCTAAGGGCGGGGTCAGAGCATCCCAGGCTCTGACGTCCTTTTTGGTCGTTGTCTTCGTTTCAGGAGCCATTTCGACGTCGGCCGGATGTGCTGCAATCTGAAGATGGATTCAACTTGCCTGTTTGTTCGGCCTTCAAGTTCTGAACTTTTTTGGCGATAAGACTTTATCGGTCAGCTGGGTGGGGCTAGTGGGGTCGCACTTGCAATCAATTGAAGCTGCAGCATTAGGTGACCTAAGTATATACTCCGACCCCGCCACATTACGACGACGTTGATGGCAGGTATCTCGTGTTAACGGGAAAAGCAATTGGGACGCATTAACTGCTTCATAGGTATATATATATATGTGTGTGTATATCGAAATCTGCAAGCAATTGTGCGCATACAAGTATACGAGGATAACTCTTGCCGATCCATAGTCAAGTATGTCACGCCGGTCAGATACTTGTAGATGCATGTTGCATTCCGACCAGCCGCTAGACAACAAGCAGCTTACCTTATTTGTTTCATATCCCCCCTATCTTCTGTTGCCCAATAAATATCGCATTGCTACACTAGATGTCGCAACTTCTCGTCTATACTATTCGGATACTTGGTCAATCTTGTCTGGTCCGTCTTGAATAGTTCCTGATATATGGCCCAGTGGCGTCTCCAGGAACCAATATCAAAATGTTCGATATGTCGCGATGACCGTCGCAACCGCAGTTGAAGTACCAGGTCCTAGGCAATTGGCGATGCCACTGCTGATGATGGGGTAGCTGCCTTTAGTCGGGCAGTGGGCCATGCTGGTAACCTTCAGCATCTTTCGTTTCGCAAAAATCACAGCATCATCTGATCGTGTTCTTGCTCTAAGGTCGGCCGTTGCAAGACAGTGACCTCCCCGGTCGTCCCCCGTTCGCATCGCCGGTAGTTCTCCATGTGTAACGCTTCGTTGCAACCATACCTACCTATACATGGTTTGCTGCCGCATTTCTCTCCCTCTCTCTCTCTCTCCCTTGCGCCAATGCGCAACAATTCGCCTGGCATTGGAGAATATATCGTGCGTATGGTGCACGACAATCAGCCCACAAGCATGCAAGCTTGGCCAATTCCCGCGGTTGTCGAACAGCTTTGAAGGTCGCGGTAAGTTGGTTCTGACAAGACATATACCAACAAACCGATTAAGACCATCAGTCGGCCGTCGGCTTATGACTCAGTGGTATGTTCAACTCGGTAGATACTGAACCCTATGCAGTCTGGATTGCGGCGTACAGTGGCGAGGTTGGCAATATCAGACAAGCATCGACCCCTAGACCTGTCGTGTTTCCGTGGTGGGGGTTCTCTTCGATTTGGTGCATTGAAGTCGAACCAGCAACCTTTCCATGCAAGCTTCTGTAACTCGGTCCAGGTTCTGCATTACGGAACTAAAATCCTTCCTCGAGGAATCTCAGTCGCATGATTGCAGGTTACCGGTCGTCTGAAAGGGACTCAGCCGCTTCAGGCGTCATCTTCACGTATCTCAGTGCGGCAGTATGCCTCGATGCCAGCTTGCATCTCGTCTCTCATCTGTCGGGCAATCGCCTTCTCGCCGTGGATCTCCTCTATCTGGCGCGACAGCTCCGTATGGGAATGCATCGTCAAGACGCTGGCCCAGCCGAAACTGTCGACGAAGTGACGAACGGCCAGCGGCACCAGCTTGAGGCACTCCTCCCGGTCACCCCTCATAGTCGCAATATGAATGCGGAGCTGGTGGCAAGCAGCCTCGAACCGCATATAATCACCGTTGCGGGCGGCCTCAGTCTCCTCGACCGTGAAGGGCCGCGACAGCACCTCGCCGGTTAACTTCCAGGCCCTGTCCATTTCACCGGTGTGAAAATGCAGCCAGGCGAAGATGCCCTTGACATACCTGGAGGCATAGCTGTGTTCTTCCCCACGGGATTTGAGGCGGTCAAGAAGATATTCGGCCCTGTCGATAAATATTTGCGAGTTCCTCAAGTCGTGGAAGGCGAGGCTGGGCGTCATGCTACCCATGTTTGTGATCAGAGGGTGACTGGGACCAGAGTAACTCTCCAGCTCGTCCATGTAGAAGTCGCCGAGGTGTCTCGCCGCCACACACGCCGTTTCAGAATCCATAAGGTAAAGCTGCTTCATCAGGCGGTCGTGCAGGGGGAAATGCGAGGGTTTGATGATGGCGCACAGCTGGTGAATGTGCCTCGTTAGTGACTTACCCAGCTCCGGGTGGTGTTGAGACAAGTTCACTATGGCCGTGAGGGTCATCGGGAAAAGGTTGGCAAAGAGGCGCCGGTCGCGCAATAGCGACCGGTACTTGCTGAAAAGAACGTGGAAGACACGAAATGCTTCTTTGGTTCGTTGGTGGTTGAGGAGCTGGATTCCTGCCTCGGCCAACCCTGCCCACTGGCCAATCTTGGCTCGAGACCCCGCGCCGTCGAATCGCCACTCTTCGTCCCTCAACCACTCCTCCTCAATCCTCCAGGCACCGGTCTGGAATCCTCGGGCGACATACTCCCGCAGCATGTGCATGGTCTCCTCTGGTAGTTGTACGGCATCAGGTGCCTTCAGCGTGGACGGTCCGAAGGAAAGATGCGGCAATTTCACCGCCTTTCCAGCTTGGATCTCCCAGCACCCTAGAGATTGGGCGCGATTCTGGGTGTTATGTGGCTGGCGTGCTCGAATGACAACCTCGCGCTGTCTGTTCGCTACTGCACCTGCAGCAGACTCGTTTCGGGAGGCAGTAATAGTGTTGCTGTGCCGCACATTCTTCCAAAGGCCCCACTGCTTGATCCGTTTCTTATACATGGTCTTCCTATCAATTACCGTTAGTGAAAAGCCAGCTTTATGTCGGTCGCTCCAGTTCAGGCAGGGCTTACGTAGCGCTGAAGCCATATTCAACCTGCATGATCCTCACGACTTCTTTCAGGGGGCGGTTCTGCCTCTGGTAAAGCTCCGTGATGAGCTCACGTACTTCCTCCGTCCAGTCGATGCGGGGCCTGGCCCATCGAATTCGGTTTGTAGGTGCAGGCGCCGCCATTATCTACGATGTTCGGCTGGATCCGGGGCATGCCTGACGAAGAGCGATATGCGAAGCGACTTGTTGGCAACCAAAGCCCATCCATTAGGTATCAAGGCATGTAGTATGGGTATGGTTTAATTCCCCGACTATTTGACAAGCAAACGCTTGCCAAGTCGGCGCGACTCAAGAGGAAGGGAAATGTACTTGTGATACAGCGAACATAGGGGTGGGAGGGATGATTTGAATCTGGTGATTTGATACTGATTTGATTACATGACAAATGAAGGATTAGCTGCGACTTCACCTAGCCCGGAATCCTACAAAAAAGGCCCCCACGACGCAAGGGGTGCCCTATTGCGGATCCTGGATCTCTATAGGCTGGCAGGCCAATTGGTCAGTATTCAATGGTTTGATCAACACTATCGTGGCTGACAGGGTTACCGGTATTCCCCGCTGTGGGGAGGATCTCATATTACACGCCCCTTCTAGCCATACGTCTATATTTCCAGCTTGTTTCCCAGCTTTCAAGCGATGGAGATGGTTGTATTTGGGTCTGCCCTATTAAAATTGTCGAGATTTATCTGTGTATCCTTATCCCGAATGGCGGTTATACCTTCTATGACAATATTCGTCACGAGGGTTGATGCTCGCAACTGGCAAAGGTTCTCATGGGTACCACACACCACTTTCATTTCGAAAGATAATGAACCAATGATTACTGCCATACAACGGTATTGTCATATAAATAACTAACAACTCCCAAGGTGTCACGAATTCCCTTGTATGAAGAGTATTGATGCGACTGGGCACATCAAGTCGCAACAGAAAGGAAGCCAGCGCGTACAAAAAGATATTTACTATGCCTTTTATAAATGATACTTCCCTTTACTACAAAATGGCATACAAACCAAGAGAGAAACAAAAGCCTAAATGGACACCGAATCAGCTCAACATCAGGTTCTTCTGGGAATCCCAGAGCTCCTGGAAGCAATTCTACTGCACCTAGACCAGAAGACCCTCCTAGTGAACGCCCAGCGCGTGTGCCGCCAGTGGCACGAATGTATTACCGAAATCCCTTGGATCCAGAGGCACCTCTTTTTGCGCCCAGAACTCACCGATAACCGCAGCAGACCGGGGGCCGACTCCGACTCTCCGAGGCCGAATCCGCTGCTGGCCCGACACTTCCCAGAATGGTTCGAGCACCGCACGACGTGGCCACCGGACGAGCGCCTTCCCTTCGTCCGCACGACGGAGCCCAGTTCCCATGGCGTAAATAACGACCACCTGTTCCCTACTTTGCCGTGGATCCGGCGTCGCCTCGACGCCTACGCTTATCCCGACGCTAGCTGGCGGCGCATGCTATTGCAACAGCCGGCCCGCAACGGCCTCGGCTTCGTCATGACGCACTACGGGCGCCCCGTGCGGGGTGAACTGCCTGAGCACTCGAGCTTGGGTGATCTCGGCGAAATGGGCGAGCTGGCCCGCCTCAACCGGCCCGTCACCATGCCAGAGCTGCTCGAGCTCACCAATATGTGCATTCATACTCGGCCTGCTGTCCGAATGACACACCTTGGGCACGCCGTGGCACGGTTCCGGGTCATGTGGGGACGCGTCTCGCCGGACGTGTCCCCGCTGCCGCTAGGGTCTGACCCCGATGTCGATCTCTACACACGGTTGAAGAGGGCGATGGATAAGTATGGTATCGTAGTGCAGCATGACAGCTGTCCCCACCAGTCGACCGAGCCGGATCCGTATATGCATCGCTTGGGAGCTCTCTGGATCAGTCCATCATAGAGAAAAAAAGAGCCGGTTTCTTGGTTGCAGAGGGCCATGTTTGAGTGGCATGGGGGCGCGAAACGTCTGCAGAGAGCTAGATCACTTACAGGTAGTACAAGGGGAAAGAGAGCCGACCAATCGCAGGTCCTTTCCGCGGCGTGACTCATCCGGCCTAGAACGAGTCATCAAGGTGCAGCGAGGCAACTTTCTACCTAAACACCAACGATATAATATCGCATCGTCAAGACTAAAAATGAACTGTTGGTTTTCTGTTCCTTGCAACCTATTCTCCCAAGCTTGGAATTGAGACTCTGATTATCAAAGCACTAAGAACTGACCAGCTGCAACAAAATGGAGTTCCACCAAGCATCGCAGTCCGGCTGGGAAGCCAATGCGGCCTACTGGGACGCCACTATAGGACAAGAAGGTAACAAGTACTGGAAATTGCTGCAGCTCCCGACCCTCAAGCGTCTCATCCCCCGCCACCGCCCCAACAGCAAGGCCCTCGAGCTCGCGACGGGCAATGGCCTCGGCGCCCGCTGGCTCGCCTCCGTCGAGGGGGGTGATTTCGCGTCGGTCCTGGCCACAGACGGCAGCGCCGAGATGCTCAAACACGCGGAGCGCCGCCAGTCGGACGAGGAAGCGGCCGCCAAAACCACGTACCGACAGGTCGACGTGACTGATGCCGCTGCTTTCGACGGGCTGCTGAAGAGCGAGCCCGGCGGGTTTGATGTCATCTTGCTCAACATGGCCATTATGGACATCGCCGACCTAAACCCCTTGGCCAAAGCACTGCCTAAGCTGTTGAAGCCAGATGGAGTGTGAGTCAAATCGTTCACAAGTCAAGTGTATCGTTTGTATGTATCGCACGATGATAACCCGATGGGAGGGTCTTCCCTCTCCCGCTCTCGCACCAGTTTCGTGGCAACGACGCTACACCCTGTCTTCTTCACCTCAGGGTTCTCGCGTTCCATCGAGCTCAAAGACGGCAACAACCCCAACAAGCCCGAGATCACTCGCGCCAAGGTCATCCGGGAGTACCTCGACGTGCCGCCCAGTCAGACTGTAGCGGAGTGGGGTCAGCCGACGCTTCAGGTAGGTTCTGCCTGTCTTGTGTTGTTCTTGAATTCCAAGTAGGCAAGAGTCGATCTCTTCCCCCTCTCCTTTTGAACTGCCTTCGTGTGTGGTAAACGGTCAATGCACACGATACTGACAAAGGACGACGGGGGTAAAAGGTGATGTTCCATCGCCCGATCCACGAGATTTTCACGACGTTCTTCCGCCAAGGTTTGGTCATGGACGCGATCGAGGAGCCGGCTTTCAAGGAGGGGGACGGGGTCGAGGAGCGGATCGAGGCACACTCGAACTATACCCAGCTCCCGGCACTGCTGGCTTTTCGGTTGCGAAAGTCTTCTTGAGGGTCTTGACACGGCTATCTAAGCCCTGGTGATATCCAGGGTCGTGAACCGCCGTACTCTTGATGAATATAATTCGCTGTGTACACTGTGGTTCGAGTTTTTGTTTCGCTGACAGTCTGCTGGGCTTTGTTTTTATTTTCGTTTTTTAACCCCCCAAAAAAACAGTAATTCGTTGACCCAGACCTCAGTCAACCAGCCTATATGTTGATAGTCGACAGAACAGACATTTCATAATATATACCATTAACCAGGGAACTAAATGCTGCGTCTCTTCCAACTTAAACTCCACCCCTTCATGCTATAGAGCGAGCCTGGCTGCATACAATGGGTTTGGCCTTCGCATTACGCTGACTACAGTTACTTCTTATCTTCAACATCCAGGGTTCCTTTAGGACAATACACACACCCTCCTCCTGCATGCCGAATGTGCAGAACAGGGCTTTCCGGGTCCAGCATGGTTGAGTTGTAGTGTTTCCACGTCTTCAGCGACTCCAAAGCGTCCGGGCTATCCAGAATGAAGTGAGAGCCATCTAGCGTCAAGAGCAGCTTGATCATACGCTGCTTCTCAATGACCGGCCCGATGGTATTTGTGTTTTCCAAGCAAAACTTTCTGGAATAGGTGATAAACTCGGCCCTTGACAGGCTGCGTCCCGCGCCATACTCGGCTAGCATTTCACACGCCTGGTATTCTCACTTTATAAAGTATTGCCAGAACACCAGAGCTTCACCACGCGACCGTGACTGAGCATCAGCCCCATTCTCAAGAAATACCTTCAGGAGTGCTCGGTAGTTCTCATCAAGGCGGAAGTCCTTGGACAGGAAGAGAGGCGTGGATATGATCGGGATCAAGGATACTGTCGCCTCCATCTCGCAGCCTGCGCCAAGCAATTGGACGATAGTGTCGAGCCTCCGCTTTGAAGAAATCCAACTGCTGTCCAACGCAACTTGCGGAGCGTTGTATCCATCAGAGTCCCGCGCCTGTACTGAAGCGCCCGCTTCAAGCAACACACCGACCAAATCATCACGGCAAGCGAGCGATGCAAACAACAATGGAGTCCCTGCTTCGCCGCCAGCATCATAGCTCTTGTACAAACGTGTGATTTCCAACTCTGCACCGGCAGCCAACAACTTCCCCACTACCACAATCTTCATATGTTCTTGATTCTTTGAAACCAAATCGTCACGGCGCTCGTATTTTCGAGATTCGTTTTGGTCTAAAGGTCTCGGTTTCCAGCCTGGTCTTCAACTCAAAATCCATGGCATTAAGCCGGACGTTGCTGTTGACCATGTGCTGTCCCACACAACCTCCCGTCTTGGGTATTTGTACGCTCGACAACATGCGTGAAGAGCCGCGGTGAAGAGTCGTTGTGAGTTGTTGACTTCGACTTGATGATCAAGTAGCATTGAAACCGTCTCAGATCGACCATGCCAGCATGCGTCGAGTAGCAGGTTGCAGTTCGAGGAGAGCATAATATTCGGGTTGGTCCCCTTGCGAATTAGGTAATCTCAATAGAGAAATCACTCGCGTAAATGATCCAGTAGGCCAGTGGACTTCTCCCGGAGCCGTCAATCGCGTTCACATCAGGTTGATGCCCGCTCTCCACAAACCACCTGACAAGCTCAAGGTTCTTGCGAAGGCAAGCAAAATGAAGTGACTCTCTGGGTGCCATCACAATTTTCTCTGGATTATCCGTTATCTTGTATATGCGGTTTGGAGCTCCCGCTCTGGCGAGAACCTTGGCCGCGTCGGGACGGCGGCAACTGATGGCGACTTGGAGGGCTGTAGTCCCCCGGGGGAGGGGGGGGGGGGCGATAGACGCCCTGGACCTTTATACTATTGACATGCTTTGGAATCAGCTTTGTGTCATATTGGTGAATCGCTTCCAAGTCAATCCCGGATTCGATGAGCAACTTGATCATCTCGAGGTTGCCAACCCACACAGCGAGATGCAGCAGAGGGCATACATCAAAGCGCTTGAGCTTTTTCAACGCCGGTGAAACGGACGGGTACACCTCGCCATCACGCAAGCTACCATGGTACAAAGGGACAGATTCGTCCCAGCCACGCCATTCAGTGTTGCACGGCAGCTCATTGACATCGAGGCCGAAATCAAGGGCTCATTTCACACCTCCAAAGTTGGACTTCCAACCTGACCAAAAAAGATACCTAGAATGTAAGCCTGCGCGCTCCAGAAGCCGCATCATCACCTTGCCCATAATATAATTCGCGGTATGGCAAGTCGCCATCAGTGCTGTTGTTTCCCGAAAGTCGGCCAAACTCTCAACTATCATGTACACCAGCGCGATTGGGAGCTTTGCGAAGGGAAAGAAGCCATCGTGTACGCAATCTGGCATTGTCGCTGTATGATACTATAAATGTAATGAAAATGATGAAAATGAAAATGAATTGAAGTGTACAGTCAGGAGCAACTGGCTCTCCAAATAGGTAGTAATAGGGAAAATTTACTCGTGGATGCTTTACTAAGGTCAATATATGTAGTGAGATGTTGGTAAGAGTATCGACCAGTCTGGTACACTCTGTTGTCCTTCTCAAAGAAACGGGTTGGTATGTCCATACTTCTAGCAAACAGTGGGTTTGCTTCAAAAGTTGCAAGCAGTGTCGAATGTGTACACCCTAGACGTAGAAGAAAGGGGTAGAAAATTTGCGACAAACTCGACTGGGATCCCCCAAAATCACTGAACACGAAATTCACATTTGCTGTTTCATGTTTCAGCAAGCTACAAAACTAAAGGAGTCAACGACACGTAGGTATTTATTCATAAGATTCGTAAGATTCGTCCACAAAGCCAGCCCACCATAAATGGTATGGTGTTCTAAGCCCCATCACTGAACCCCAACATCCTGCCCGTTGACGGAGAGCTCCGCCGTAAAGAGGGACCTCTCGCCCGTCGAGCCCTCCTCAGGGCTCCTCCGGCCATGGAACACAGCCGTCCTACCGTTCCAGTCAATGTCCAGGCCGCCGGGCCCGTAGATGCCGTTGTTGGTCATAGCCGTGGTGAGCAGCGTACCCTTGCGCTGGTAGTCGCCATCGACGGTGCTGGACCAGGCGTACTTGATGTCGTCTAGGTGTTACTATCAGCCAAAGTTCCTGAAGAACGGCACATAGATGATATGTAGCCAGTGCGGGGTGGTGGTAACTTACAGTTGTCACTCGCGTAACACTGGGACGAGTAGAACAGCACAAACCCGTCCCCAGCCCGAGCCAGCGACGGCGCCTCGACAATACCGTCATCGCCGGCGCCGTTGTTATCGAAGATGGTCTTAGACGGACCCGCGATCGTGACGGCGTCGCGCTCCATCCGTGTGATCTGGATGGCCGTGGATATGTAGACGTCGGACGTGCCGCCGCCGATGCAATGGGTTGCGCCCCCGAGGGCGCTGCCATCCACCTTCCAGACAATCCAGCGGTTAGTCCCGTCATCGTAACCCGCAGCATCAATAAGGCCGCCGCCTTCATCGTTGCAGGCCATGGGGGAGTCATGCGCCGAGAACGGTCCCGTGGGACTGCGAGAGGTGGCGACGCCAATGCAGTGCCTGCCCCCCTTTTGGGGCGCGGTATAATACATGACATAATCAAGATTATCCTTTCATTAAGTCAGCATCCACCACTAGCAGTCTTCTATGACCTGAGTAAAAGACTAAGTAGGCAGATGGACTTACAGCTCTCACTACATCTGGCGCCCATATCTTTGGGGCGGGGACATTCAAATCGACCCAGGCGCCAACATTAGGCATCGAATCCTGGGGCGACGACCAGGACTTAACGTCGTTGGACACGACCACGGGCACGTTCTGGTCACCGGCACTGGTGCCGTAGGCGAACCACAAGCCCTGTCCGTCGCCGATGATTGAAGGGTCCGGGAAGTCACCAACGAAGGGGCCAGCGGCGGCGCGTCTGCTCAAAAAGGAAGAAGCCTCGTTGGTACCACGCACCGTTGCTCTAGTCACATTGGCGAGACTCAGGGTTGGCGACCTGTACTCTAGGGGCGGCGAGCTACCACGAGTAGCGTGGGAGGAAGGGATAACAGCGGCCAGGCTGACGCTGGGGAGGATTAGTAACATGCTCTTCATAGCTGTGGTAGGAGTGTTCCGTCTGTGTAGGGTGTGTAAGACTGACTACTTCTAGACATGGACGTGCGATATACATCTGTGGTCGCACCGTCGTGATTATATACCAATGCCATCGTTGGGGCTATACCCATGACGTCCCTGCTGGGCTACAACTGCCGCAAGCCCAAGGACTAGCGACTGACGCGCGAGAGAGATATGCCGGAATACCCCGGCGGCGGTCAGCTTGGTCCTTTCCGTCATGTTGGCAAATGACGGCAACGGTAGGCTCAACGGCGCCCGCCTCTGATGAAATGCCTAGTGCCTTGAGGTCTAATGTGTGACTGTCTCGTGAGAACCACGTTACCCTCGGCCCCCCTTCCTGGCTAGCCTTGCTAGCTATGATCGGCAGTGATGTCGCTTTCCTGGGAGGGACCCTCATTTTGATTCTGATAGTACGGATTGCAGAGTGAACCTGTAAGCCTGTACTACTACGACAAAGAAATCCCTTGCTGCGACCTCCGGCTCACCCCTCCACTGAAGATCTCTCGCCTTCACATGACCCCCGGCTGCATGGTAGCATTTTAGTGCAGGCAGAGCTAGGAGCTTCTGGAAGACATATCAGCATTAATACCACGCTTCGCCCACTAGCTAGCTACTTAGTGAACCAAAGCCAGGGGGGTCGAAGAGGGGCCAACGCGCGGGTTTGATGTCTGTTGCTGTCGCCTCTTGGGAGCAATGGTGGACATTGGTGAGAAGGTTGGCAGGCAAGTTCAGGTAGCTGTATGCGAGCTGCAACTCGGTGGTAATCCGGAACGCTCAAACGAGTGTTCTTTGTTGGCAGTGCTTTCCCTGGTTTACACGACATATGCATCGTGTCGAGCAGAAATGGAAGGACGAAAAGAAGAAACGACGATCTTTCCGAGTCGGTCGCTTTCCATCACATAATCACGAGAGCTGGGACAGGACGTTCCTCTAGGTTACTGGACGAAGTCCTCTCCGTCTGATGTCATTTTGTTGGTGAAGTAAATTGGAGATGGCCATGTCAGCATACCCATCCCCATCTCTTTCAACTGGTAAGAGATACCCCCACACCGGAATTCGTTCCGGCTCCAGGCATGACACTGCCAGCGACCTCGGGGAAAGAAAACCTAATGTTAGTTCTCGCATTAACCTTAGAGATCGGAACAACTGCTCAACCCACCTCGCTTTTTCGTCCTACTAGCGAGTCCATAACTAATCTTCTTTCCCACGGCGGGTTTGCTCGGAGTAAAAGAGTCATAGTCATCCCATGTGACCTGGTCAAACTTACTCGGTTTGAGAGCTTAGGGGTTTAGGCGTGTCGGACGGTCGCGAATGAGTGAGTGAGTGAGCGTGGGGCAGTTGGGCGGTTGGTTGTTGCCAGTGTAGATCTATAGCCCGCTTTCAAGTTTCCCCAGATTCCACCCCCAGCACGCGTGGGGCGCAGGGTCAGCGCTGTCATCGATGACGAGCAGCAGGTAGTCTATTGGCCGAGTTCTCGACCAGCTGACTGTCCAACGGTTTGTTTTGTTGTCGCTAGCGACCAATGGCCTTGACCAGCACCCATTTTAATCGCTATACCTCTATTTGGTTTGGATGCAGCCAAGGAATACCGGGATGTGAGACTAAAGATGGGAATCAATACGCTACTACGACCGCCATAGCCGCCATCGCCGCTGCATCACAACGCCGGATCACCAAGTCAATCGGCAGTATGCTGTGGTAGGGCAGGTATAGTGGCAGCTCCGGTGACAGAGTTGACGGCGCCGTCGATGCCGTCGATGCCGTCGATAAGGCTCGCCTATAAGTCTATAGAGCAATTGAAATAATTCAATATCAGATTAGACAGAATCCTATGACTTTAGCCATGGATGTCTAAGTGGTCTGTATGAAGGGTGAGAGCTTTGCATAACCTGGTAAGTATGTTAGTAGTTGTGGCCTTGGAAGTTCGTCGAATCACCCTGGCAGACAAATTGATGGAAAGACAGTCTTTTGCTATGTAACTCCAAATCTATTCAGACCAATAACCCGCTCAAAGTCTACAACGATGACAAGGCCTGAGACGACATGGCTTCTGACAACACCTCAGCAAAGACCATACCGAGAGGGCGGCCCTCCTTGGTGGCTTGGATCTGGGCCGACGCGATGAGCTCAATCACGCGCTTGACACCCATATCGACTTTCTGCGATCCCGTAATGCCCTGTAGCTCATGCAGCGATTCGTTGATATCTGCGTCTTGGAATTCGCCCGTCGCAGCAAGCAGAGCTTGGAGTTCACCGAAGTCTCTCACACGCGGCACAGCCAGCTTGTTGCTGAAGCCCCGCAGATTGAGGTCCTCAAGAACACGAGGCTGGGATGTTGTGCCGATGACCATGAGACGGCGGCCCTTTGGCGGCTGGCTTTTCATCAGGACGCCGATGGTTGTGGCTACCTCACTCATAAATCTCGGTCCGACAGGGATGTAAGAGATCATGGACTCGATTTCATCAAGAATCAGAACACTGAGAGTGGACTTATAAGCATCCGTGAACGCCTTCTTGATATGTTCGACCTTGCCCTGTTCGCTCATGCCGACCATGTCATTGGCTCTGACCATCTTGACCAACGGGAACTCAGAGTTGAGTGCGATATCGGCTGCCAGGGCTGTCTTGCCAGACCCGTCTGGTCCATAGAGCAGGACCGAAGTCAAGTCGCCTTTACCGGAAATAAGCAACTGGGAGAATGTATCGCCATGGGCTTGGATGCTTCTGACGTGAGGGCTGAAGTCATAGATGCCATGAGGCTTGGCGCGCTTCAGGTCGTCCTCAGAGACACCAAAGGCAGGTTTGACATCGTCAAGAGCCTTATAGAAGTCCTCCTGTGTGACCATGATGTTTTCTACATCATTGGACTTGTCGACTGTGCCACCGGATCCCAGTTTGACATGCCGATTAAATGCATGCGACGCCGCAGACTTGCACACACCATTAAGCTCGGCACCCGAATAGTTCTTTGTCAGTGCGGCGATGGCAGCGACATCGACATCGTCGGATAAACGGCCATTCTGGCGCATCTTACCTGTGTGGATTTTCAGAATCTGCTCTCGGCCGTGTTCGTCGGGAAGGCCGATCTCCACGTGGACTTCCAGACGTCCGGAACGGAGAAGAGCCTCATCGATCATGTCCTTACGGTTGGTCATGCCAATCAGGAGGATGTTGTTCAGTTGTTCCACGCCATCTAGCTTGGTGAGAAGTTGGTTCACAACGCTGTCTCCGACACCTGTGCCACCGCCGCCACCACTTCCTCTCTGCTTGCAGACGGCGTCCAGTTCGTCGAAGATGATGATGTGTAGTCCACTTTCGTCACCCTTTTCCTTATATTCCTTCTCGGCGTCCGCGAACATCTTACGGACATTCTCTTCAGACTGACCCACGAACTTGTTCAGGATCTCAGGGCCGTTGATGATCTTGGGCTCGCGTGCATTCAGCATTTTGCCGATCTGTCTAGCGATAAGGGTCTTTCCGGTACCCGGAGGACCGTAGAGTAACAGACCCTTCACGTGTGGCAAGCCCATCTGCTCTACAATGTTTTGGGGCAAGAGTCGGGACTGGAAAGCTCGTCGGAAGATGGTCTGGAACTCTTCGTCTACACCACCAATGCCCAGGTCTGCGAAGTTGAAATCCGGGCGAATAATCGGGTTGACCGCTGGCCGCCGGGAAGAGGCCTTCAGGTTGACACCCGACTCGTTATCCTTGAAAAGGTTGATGATAGTCGCATTGAACAAGATTCCTCGGGTATTTGGGTTACTGGAAACGGGTGCCTCAGACCCGGCGCCACTCTCGCCGAGATTTATAAGCGAAACAGTCTTGACGGTCAAGTTAAACCTGGTACCCCGATAGTCCATCAAGAACTGTTGGCCGGGGGCGAATATCTGGTTCGGGTACATGTCGAGCACGGCGTCGGCCAATTTGTCCCCATCGAAGGGTGTATCGACCTTGGATTTCGCCGAAGCAAAAGCAATTTCGAGGTCAATGGTGCCGAGATAGACCTTGGTTCCGGCGGAGAAGGGATCGTACCGCTCGCCAGTGAAGACATCCCGAAGGCCGATACCGCACCATGATCTCTGGGGCGTCGACAAGCTGATACAGCCGTTGGGAAAGCCAGGAGTTGGCCGCGCTGTCAGCACATACTCTCCTCGGAGGTCTGGACCCTTCAGCTTGACATAGACATCCTGGCCGTCCTGGCTTTTGAAATCCTCTGGGGAGACGGCCACGAGGTTGCCGAAGATGTAACGGTCTGCCAGGCTGCCAGGCGGCAGTTTCTCGACGCGCAGCTGAACTGGTTGGGCTGGAGGCCCTGAGTACCCGCCCTGTTGTGGCATACCCTGCTGCGGCATGCCCTGTTGTGGCATGCTCTGAGGTGGTGGTTGCTGTCGCATCATGCCGGGCGATCTAGGGCCGCCTACACCAGGGGCTTGATTGTTGTAGGAGCCTCTACTGTCGCCCGGAGCACCAGGACGTGGAGGGGGAGGGCCACCAGCACCACCGCCGACTTGACGTCCCGGCAATCCCACGTTGCCACGCTGGGGGTTGTTTCCGAATAGGTTGTTGCGCATATCCATTTTATGACGATTTGAGGAAGGAAGGAACGTTGTGATAAAATGGATGATTACTTATATTGAGAGTTAGGTACACGCTGGTCTCTGATTACCTGACACTGTGGCTTGAATAACCACCTAACATGGCAATGGGACAATGGGTCGAGTTAGCCCACGCTTGCCCACCCCACTAAACGCCACATATCACTGGACATGGGCCATTATCTATGCCTAGATGCCTAACGAACTGGTACGTCAGCATTGCACAAGCCACAGCTACCCCACCAACCCCTTGGGCCAGCGTTGAGCGTTGTCGCAACTGACGTTTCGCATTCCCCTGGCCTGTGGGAGATCCAAGTTAAGGTATCATCAACATTGAATCCAGGCACCAACAATGCACAAGCCACGCATCTCACAATGTGACAGTTGAGTCGATCGAAGATGCCGTTCAACGCAGCGACGGGATTGCACATATTCAGATGCCACGCAGTCAGTCATTTAAACGTATCGACCATGGCTATGGACCACTTCCAATTCTGAATTGGATTCGCGTTCACTTACAAACCTACTCTACCTACCACCTTGGCCTGAACCGCGCCGCAGCGTTTGAAACTCGCCCAACCACTCTCCGAAATCCTTGGATTCGATTCATTCGTCTTTTATCCAATTGATGTGAAGTGGAGGAGGCCGTGCTGAAAAGATGGCAGGTTTAGGGATTGTTGATGACGTTCGAAAGTTGGCTAACACGACAAACCTGTAAGCTATCGGCTGTTGTTACGCAAGATATTCGGGGGCATATGCATGCCAGAGGAACATTCGCAATAGCGTCGTCGTCTACGCCTGAAGGACGACTGATCCTTCCGATGTGTCGCCTGACTTGGAATATAAGTTATGTGTCTCAGACTGTAAATCGTGAACCGTGAACTGTGAACAGGGAAGTCTGAAGTGTGTGGCTTGGTGGCTAGTGACTAAGATGGTGAGTAATGTGACCAGCGCACGAATTTGAGTCGTTGATATCACGCAGAAGACAGGATCCTCAGTTTCGGGTTGGTGTGAAGCCATGGCGCAATATGCCACTCTTTCAGCCGCGATGGTAGGGCTTAGTAGGTAGGTGCATGGAGCTGGAAGGGGTGTCTCAAAATTCCTTACTTTTATAGTTCAGGAGGTCAGTTCAAGATCTCGGCTTCCCGCCACGCAGTTTCAGAAGAAGAAGAAGAAAGCGTCCGTGACCATCGTATTCAGCCTCGTATGAACACAGACATCATATGCGTGACAAGTGATGGATGACATGTCGTTACCATTTGGAACAAGACATATGCCTTACAGGTTCGCAGAATTGAGCCACCTTCGCCGTTACTGACACGCAGAAACCTGCAGCGAACGTCTCTTGGCTTACCGACTGTATCACGATATCCCAGATCGAGATATTCGCACATCCAGTTTCGATACCGTTCCACCTATTCACGTTGGCTAGAATGAATGTCTCTGATTGGATTGGAGACAGAACCGGGTCATCCTGCATGTAGGAGAATACGCTTGTCGCAACCTGCTAGTTGTTCGGTGTGTTCAGAGACAAAATATTGTAATCAATTGGACAGGATTCTTCCTATACTGTCATCTATCAGTTCCAACGACAGCAGGGCTCTACTGAACATGGATACAGCGCTATCACCGGCTGATAAACCCTTCAGCACGCTACTATTGAGAGCCCCCAGACGACTTTGAAATCTCCACTCTTCATCTACGTATAGAACTATTGATGATTAGCAGCCAAACTGGGTCTCACAGCGAAGTTTAGTCTCCCATCGAAGGTGACTGCAGAACGCGTACTTCATCGAGCTATGATCATAGCAAAGCAAGTTGTGAATATAACGAGGGAAAATAGTACGGGTAACATAGAAGAGCTAATCGGTGATCGGAATCCTGCCTCTCGTCTGCAAGATTCCCACGGAAGGAAGCCGCAAATGGGAACGGTTAAGCTTACCTCCATGGGAATATGGATTTGGAGCAATAAAGTACTGATCAACTTTCCCCATCTCCACTCACCAAGATGGGAATTATCATCAGAGTGATCGACGCTTACTATATACTATTCAGGACATTCCGCGATCTTGGCACTTCACGACTTTGCGGACAGCCACCTGCTCCTCCCAGAATCGATCCATTAGGTGTTGATCCATATTCTTGGTACTCAGTCATGGGGACCCAGCGTAGCCATCTGGCTCTATCTGACCCAGACAACGGTACGGCAATGCGTGACCTGCATCCGATACTTGATCGCCTATATAACATAGGGTCGTCGTCTACCAAACTTCGAGATATATTCCGACTCATCATCGTAGGCCAAGCCCTCAATCCACAGAAATACGCTCCAGAGAAGCCTGATTCACCATGAAGTCATTCGCAGCTCTGTTCACTATCCCACTGGCCCTCGCGGCTCCTATCCTGGAACCAAGAGATGGGTCTTCCGCTATCCCCGGACAGTTCATCGTGGTTCTCAAGCCGAATGTGACACAAGACCAGCTGGACTATAGTGTTGATTCAGCCACTGGCATCCTCGGCGGCTCCAAGCCCAAGCACTCTTATACATTTGGGTCGTTCAAGGGATACCATGTTTCCGCATCCGATGACCTGATCAAGTCTATCGCCAACTTCACTGAGGTGACATTTGGCGGCCCCCTTTTGTTCAGAGCCCCTAGCTGACAAAATTCGCAGGTCGCATACATTGAACCGGACGTCACAATAAGCATCAACGCTCTCAAGACGCAGAACAATGCCCCTTGGGGCCTGGCACGGATCTCCAGCAGAGTGCCCGGTACGACAAACTATACATACGATGACTCGGCAGGCGCAGGAACTTATGCGTACATCATCGACACCGGCATCTACCTCGAGCACGAGGATTTCGAGGGCCGGGCTACTTTTGGGGCCAGCTTCGTGGACGGAGATTCCAGTGAGACCGACGGAAGTATGGATCACTGGCCACATACTCTTGGGGTTCTGACTTACTAACTAAATCGACATAGATGGCCATGGAACTCACGTGGCTGGTACAACTGGATCCAAGACTTAGTAAGTCCAGGGATGAAGCATGCCCTCGAAAAACATTGCTGACTCTTGTTTCCCCAGCGGTGTCGCAAAGAAGACGAACTTGATTGCCGTAAAGGTACTGGATGCCGAGGGTTCAGGTCAATTGAGCCAAGTCATCGCTGGCATCCAGTGGGCTGTGGACGATGCGACGAGCAAAGACCGTAAGTAAACCCCCGCCACTGAGTCCAGCTCACTGTAAATGCTTGGTCGTGACTGACAACAACGGGCTGAAGGTATCGGCAAAGCCGTTGCCAACATGTCGCTGGGAGCGTCCCGGCTGGTGTCCCAATCCGTCAACGATGCAGCCGCCGCCGCGGTCCGAGCCGGTCTCTTCCTGGCAGTCGCGGCCGGCAACGACAATGGTCTCGCGTCACTGAGCTCGCCCGCCTCGGAGCCCAGCGTCTGCACCGTCGCCGCGACGGACAAGACGGATCGCCGCGCGTCCTTCTCCAACTATGGCGCGGCGGTTGACGTCTTCGCTCCCGGCGTCAACATCCTCTCGACCTGGAACGACGGCGCCACCAACACCATCTCGGGCACCTCCATGGCAGCACCCCATGTCGCTGGGCTCGGTGCCTACCTCCTGGCACTCGAGGGGCCCCGCGCCCCCATTCCGCTTTGCCAGCGGCTCCAGAAGCTTTCGACTTCGGGAATCGTCAAGAACTCGTTGACCCCCAACAACTTGTTGGCTTTCAACGGTGCCAGTACCGCTTGAAAAGGAGAGAAGCTCATTTAGAAAGATTATGCCCTGTTCATGGCTTTGTATTGGCGATACATGATTGATTTATGCACGACAGCTTGGCTAGGGGCTTGAGCACTATAGTGGTTCAGTATATAGGTACATCGGGGCTTGGGGCACAGGGCAAGATAGAATTTAGATATCCATCGTGAGGTTTCTTTGCATTTGCAAATAATTTACCATTTGGAGATTCGAGCTACTCTTCATTGATCTTCCATCGTGGCACCCTTGGCTCTTTTGAAGGTTCATCTGACTTCTTTACTTCTAAGTACCTGCTTATGTGGTAATTTGATACAGGCTAGGTAGGGAGCGATTCAGCACACGGAACTAGCGAGTTTTCAAAATATCATTAAGTAGTCATAAGCATAGCCAATAGCAGTGGCTTTTGACTAACGACGATGTTGACACGGTATGTCGGATTTAGGAACGGACCCGAACCAACCCGGGAGGTATGTAAACTCCCGAACCGAAGCATTGCGTATCACCAAATTGGATGATGATGTATCTTTGCCTTTTATGAGTCTTTACAAGGCATGGGTACAGTATTGGCTGCTGGTAGCACAGGCCACGGTCATCGCCAGCACACTGAAGTGGATGATTCGCGTAGTGGATATTGTTAGGTTAGTATGGTCCTGTTAGTGGTTAGGCCAGTAGTGCACTTCGCCGTAGCGCGGGAACAGCGGAAGCGGCAGGCAGATTGGCAGATAGACAGTAGAGGGCCAGGCCTTGTAACCTGTTTAACCTAAGGTTAGCTGGCTCTTCGCGTTATTTTATGTCATCATCCATGCCAGATCCTGATCCTGCCCATGCTTCCGCCCATGTCATCCGTCCATCCATGCCTGGGTCCTTGTTCGCTGGCTGCTTTCGCTCGTCCCTGTCGTTCTTCTGGCTTGTGAAAATTCCAACCACACAACCAGCACCAGCACCAACAGTCTCTGGAATATCGAACGTGTCTCTTTCCCAGGGTCACGCCCACATCTACACATCTAGCTCACTGATTGGCAGATGATTTGTGGTTACATGTAACTTCAAACCAATTAACCTACTTCCAATACTACCAGCCCGCCCGCCTGTGCGCCTAACCCGACTTCGCCGGTTTCGCGTGACTGCAATCCTCCTTGCGCGTGGCTTGTGTGTTGTGTGTGGTGCCGGTACCTACCTACGACTACGACTAGGTTGGAAATCCGCTGTTGTCATCTCCCCCCAAAACCCCGTTGTCAGCAACAATGCGGCGGAGCTCGACTTCGCTGCAATCTTCTTCACCGTGGATCCGTTAAGTTTCGTCACCTCCATTTTCAGCAGCGCCGCACATTTAAACACGCGTGAATCTCGGAGGGACAAACAAGACCTAGGTCATCTACACTCCACCTTCTGGCCTTTACGCTTTTACGACCTACGCAGGCTACTCTCGGGTACCGTCTCGCTCCAGAGCCTACCGCCCTTTCCTTACAACATGTCCTTTCGCGGCAAGGCGGCTATCCCGGCTACGCCGCGTGTGATATCACCGAGCCCGACGCCCTCAAATCTGCAAGATGATGCCTACAACGGCCCCGTCACTCGGTCGGCTGCCCGCAGACGTCAGGTTGCTGGCGTGACACCTTCGTCAATACCCTTTCACGAGACAATCAATGAGGACTCAGATCCGGAGCTACGACGAGCTCGCACACGATCACGAAGTCCGAGAAAAACGAGGAAGGTGACGGGTCTTACCCCGGCGGCGACCCCATCTGCCAAGCCAAAACCCACAAGAGCGAAGAAGCAGGCGGCGCCTGAGGTGGCACCTGTAGAAACGGGAGAATCCGAGGAACTTTCAAACGGAGCTGCGGCTGTCACAGCCAACGGACATCTGGCGCCGCCCAAGACCCCTGCCACGCCGGGCTGGAGCTGGCGGGACTTCAGTCGCAGCCCGAGTCCACTTGGTCTAATTCCGATCCATCGCCATTTCAAGACCTTGATACATAAGCACGAAGTCCCAAGGAAGGTGCTGCACGTGTCTATTGGCTTCTTCGTCTACTGGCTGTACATTTCGGGTACGCAGACGACATCAGTCACGCCCTGGTTGATGGCGGCTTTGATTCCGATAGCAACGACGGACTACCTGCGTCTCACCTACCCCTCTCTGAATCGCTTCTACGTCAAGTGCCTCGGCGCCTTCATGCGTGAAACAGAATACTCGGGCGTCAACGGCGTCGTGTACTATCTTCTGGGCGCCTGGATTGTGCTGTATTTCTTCCCAAAGGACGTTGCTGTCGTTTCTGTCATGCTGCTTAGTTGGTGTGACACTGCCGCGAGTACATTCGGGAGACTGTACGGCCGATACACCCCGCGCATCCGCCGCGGAAAATCGTTTGCCGGCTCATTTGCCGCCTTCCTGGTTGGTGTCGCCACCGCGGCATGGTTCTGGGGCTGGTTAGCGCCCACGACACCCTCGTTCCCCGGCGATGAGCAGAATTTGTTCATGTTCCGCGGTACCTTGAGTCTCCCATCTGTGATTACGGAGAAGTTTGCTCTGGACGAGCAGCAATCTACGGTTAGCGGTGGCGTAGCTCTCGGCGTCATGAGTCTGTGGTCTGGTCTGGTGGCGGCGGGGAGCGAGGTGATCGATCTGTTTGGTTGGGATGATAACCTTACCATCCCGGTGTTGAGCGGTATTGGCATGTGGGGGTTTCTCAAAGTGTTCGGCTAAGAAAGTCCCTCCTAAAAAGGGTGGCCGCCACGGACATATATTCTTCTAGATTGGTTGCATGGGGCGGCGTCTTTGGGTTTCGTTCAGGGCTAGAGTGACACCAGCATCTCTGCGGTACTACCCCCTTTCTATAGGATAGACGAGACGACTAACGGCGTACCACGAATTGGATGATACCTACGGAAACAACTCAATTCAAAATTCCACTTGCGAACTTGCGTGTCCTCTTATTGATCATATCATCGCCGGGATGCCCCTGCTGTGCACCGCAAGTCTATGATTTAGTCAGCAGACTGGGCTGCAGCAAGCGCACCACCCATAGACGACAGCTGCGATGCAAACACCCACTATAGGGTTTTGGGGTTTTCGGATTCTACGAAGCTAGTCTCGAGCTATACTAAGATCTGCCCTCCAACCGACGAAAGCCTGGCCGTCTATATGTATATGCGAATACAATGTATCTGCGGAGTACACCCTTGAGAACATTCCATGGGTATGGGAGCTTGCTCCCGGCTGGTTGCAATCTACATCATATCATGGTGTGTACCATCCAGCCTGCGCCTTTTGCATCTTTGGCAGGCGAGTTTTCTTGATATCTATCAGGATCTCGCCCATTGGAGCAAGACCATGGACAGAGGACCTCGGCAGCAGAAAACCTTTGATGCAAATCATCATCTTGGAGCCTCTTGCATAGAAGCAATTGGCCTCTCAGGACGAGGCAGATCCCGTCCTGGTTGCAAATTTTCGACCTATTAGATCGTGCCCCATGGTACTGCATATGTATATCCCACCTGCATTCTTCTACACATGATCACCCAATAAGCAGTACCCACATCCTACCGCCACTTACTCTTTTCTCTCTTTCTCTCTCTCTCTCTCCCTCTCTCTCTCTCTGCTTGAAGAATCGGAAGGCTCTGATCACTGCTGTCTCTAACCCTTTCTGCCTCTTTTATCCCGTCCCATCGGCCAGATGTCCGGAGTGGAACAGGATGATGAGTTGTCCTCTAACCCCCCATATGAAGTCGCATCCTCGTCTGCTGCCGTAGCTAGGTAGATGTCCCTCCGTGGAATGCGGTACTTGGGCCGTCGTGTAGTCTCTACTGTTCGCAAAGCCCCTTGCCGTTGTACACAGCGCTGCCTTGCGGACGGTCACGGTGTACTTAACGTTATACCACCCGCGCAAGGTACGACGACATGCAACATCAACCCTGGTCTTGTACCCCGTTCCCGCGTGTCCGGCCACGAATATACCAATACCGTCATTATTAATCTCTGTGGAGGTCTGAATAATCGATCCTACCGTACAGTCTCGACCAGTCCGTCTCTTGCTAGTATCGAGGCTAAGTCTTCCCCCTCACCTCGCAACTGTTTATCTCTCAAGAACTGGTCTCTGAACACACTTGGCTATCCCTTCCTATGTCAAGCTTCTCACTGGATTGTGCAGTAGTCTGGTTTCCGGTATATATATGGGGGGCGGTTTTGCTAACGGGCCCCACCGACACCGCTCGAACAGGATAGGCCCCCTGAGGGATTGATGGGTATATTTGATCCCTGCTATGCCATGAAGTGCTATACCGCCTTTGGCTATGTTGGATATGGGGTTGAGAGCATCTGCACGAGGTTGTAGGTCAACATCGGCTCCGGCTTGGCCTACTGGGTAGATACGCAAAGGGTAAGGACGTATACCTCCTGTCAGAGAAGTCGGTACAACCCCCAGCAGACCCCATGTCTTTCACCGAATGGCGTCTCGTCTCGAGACTCCGTGGTGATGGCACATGGCTCACAGCGCTTTTCGGTGACTTCCGGTTGTTGCACCAAACAGCAGATAAACCATGTGGGGGCGTCACCTTGCTTGCTTGCTCCATCTGGTTCATTCTTCACTCATTTGACATGGCGTTCTTGCAATGCGGTAGAATACCTCATGAGATAGCTGGACAATTCTTGCCCGCAACATGCATATGTATCTGTCCATCTGGAACAGTGACAAAGTGACAGACATAGATCCATGCTACTATTTTCCTTGCATTCGCATACAGGACACAGTACTACAGACGATTCTAGATTACATAGCAAAGTAGGAGCCGAATACCAAACGTTGCAAAAGTAGGTAGGTCTTCTCCCTAACTTGAACAGGGCATGACGATGTCTACCTACCTAAGTCAGGTAGTAGCCTAACTGAGCTATGCGCCCAGAGGCAGCCAACGCATGCAGCATCGCAGCAGGTTGTTCATGTACATGTATGTACCTCGGGATGCATCTAAAATTACCTGCAGGATGCTGCCTCTCCGATGGCCCATTCATGGGCCCCAAGATCACTTCAGGTCAACATACCTCAGATAGGTGAGAGGAGTACTTGTGAGGTTACCTATGGTAATTTTCAGGATCGCCAGTCTAGCTAGCGCACGTAGGTATTTACTAGACATCCCTATAAGACGGTCTCCCAAGAATCCAAGGTATAGTCATTCCAGTCCTAACTTGAACCGATGTCTTGGTCGATGGTGAAACTGGTTTGTCCAATCCCTGGCCCCAATCCCGAATCTCACCGCGGGGCAAGAGACGGTTGACGTTGGCCGCAGTCTCGCACATAGGTTAGTGGTTAGAGGGGCACACTTTCCATCCTAGGCACGGCACAGGCACGGTCATAGCATGGGGCATGGGGCATGGGCATGGCACATGGGTAAAGAAGAATCCCTGTCTATCATCCATTCTTTATTGAATTTCCATGGTTGTTTCCCCAATGGAATGATCCATGGGGAGTGGAAAGTGAGTTTTTCTGAATTTTTGGCCAATAGAAAAACAGAGAAACAAGAATTTACTAATCGGTCATTCTTTTATCATGTCGGTGTATCTCCCGTTCCATTGCGAAACGTTGAGGGAACCCTCTAAAGTCTTGCTTGACCTAAGGTTATGTAGGTAGGCAGATGATTTACCACTCACCGTACCGCACCTAGCAAGTGCAAGTTCTTGATTAAGTTAAGTATTAGGTTAGTCTGAAGGTCAAGTGTCAGTCACTATCAATTGACCACAGCGCTGTATTTTCTACCTTGCTCTCAAGTACTACCTACGGTGTCTCTTCAGCTCCTTCATGTCCACGGGTAGAAAGGAAAGTTGGTAGGTACGTCAAACGTGTCCACATACTCGGGTCAATCCAATTACACAAAAAGAAGGAGGGGAGAATGGGGGGGAAGTTTCCTAATCCGATCATTCTGAAATGTGAAGAAATTCAATCATTCGCTGCGCATCCCGGGAGACTGACAACACATCATCTCACAAAATGCCCGACTTGCCCGACTTGCTGCACTTCTGCCTGACCTGGCTGACGTTGATTTGAGCATTATTACACACTGTCTCTTTTTTTTGTTCCCTCCTTCCGCCTTCTGCCTGTCTGCATCAAACGGCCCATGGGTGAATGCAATGCCTCCCACCCTTTTTTCCACTTTCTCTGCTGGCCCGTCGTCGACCCTGCCAGTCTGCCCTGCCCTGGTTGGACGAAGGACCATCAAATACATGCTTCGCACCTTGCAGCAGCCGGTCTCTCTCTCTTGCGTGGCCACCACGGAAATCCCTCGCTGCTTTTGTCGGCTCTTTTTCTCCCCTTATTTTTTTTCTTAGCGTCAGCGCGCTTGTTGTACAATTCATCCACCGGCTGGGCTTTGTCTTCTCGTCGATATGCATCGAGGAGGGTCACTTACACGTTGACAGCAGGAAAACCTATGAAGTGGTCCGGCCCCCATGCTTCGACAGCCGACCTCAGATATGCCCCGTTCGTTGTACGCACACCACCCCGTCCGGCTTGATTCACATGGCTAGGCCAACGCCGCCCCGTCTTTATAGAAAAATGACTACATACACCAATGCTCCATGTACATGTCCCATCCATCTGCACCTCTGATGGATCCGCCGCAAACCATGGGTTGACTCTTCGGCCCTGTATCCATTATTCATCATCCATCCTTGGCCGCGCCGTTAGTTGTGTGTCCATTGATGGGTCCGTTGCTCTGCCAGTCCCGGGAAGGCTGCAAAATGCCTAGTCAAACTTGTGCATCAATATTACACCACACGAAACGCTGCTCTCTTTTGCTCGGTTCATAATTACTACCCGTAGCATATGGATCTGGACATAGGCAGATATCTGACCCTGGGTCTCTCCGTTTGGTCACTGGCCACACGCCCCTCCAACCCATCTCTCCTTTCACTAGAGTCCGTCGTACCGATGATAGAAGATCGTCGCCACTCGGCATATGCACAAGAAACTTTTTGATATCCTCGTCTTAGCAAACTAAAAGGTCACCCCCATACCAGGGAACCACTCCGGGCCGCCCAATGCGTACAGACAATGTATTTCCAAGGTCTAGTCCCATGGGCTAGACTCCCCCTGGCGTTTGTCGGCTCACATATCACCCGCTCGCGCAGCGAGGACCACGGCTAAGTCTGTACGTAGCAGACCGAGAGTTCGGCATGGGGGTGACCATCGTCATCCACTTAGCACATCTCGGACTCTTTGTCTGCTTGCTTGCCCACAACATCGCCATCGAGCGGGGTCGGTCATCGTTTGACGAATCGTCTCAGAGTGACTTATCCTCGGGAGAGCAAGATGTCGTTTTCCTCGTCGGCTAGGTTGGTCCTGAACGGGTATAAATAGGGGTCAAGTTGACTGAGTTGAGTAGGTTCATTCTTCCTTCCTCATCATCACTTTCCCAAACCCTCAACACTGGTCTACTACAATATCTGAATCATCATATCCCGATCTTGATCACAAGTGTCCCTGACCACTTGAACCGATCCCCAGACATCCACCCTACCCAAACTTCCAAGAGCTGCCCCATACCTATCCGGCGTCTAGCCTTACAATATCTGCATACATATCCACTTACACGCACCCTTGCATTGCACACCACCGCCGCCCCATCATCGTCAACATGTCGACCTACACAGACCAGTACTACGCCAACGCCATGGCCATCCCCACCAAGGGGGACCAGTACCCCGCCTACTACAACACTGACAGCAACTACTCGGTATCGCCCCCTGAGGACAACGATGCTTCAGTGACTTCGGGTGTGCCCTCTTACGGCAACAGCTTCTCAGTCAACGGCTCCGGCTACGATGCTAGCTCCGGCAGTGACTGGGACAGCTCCGCCTCAGCTAGCGGCATCGACTTCAACGAGTACATTCAAGACCGCTTTGCCGAGTCCTTTGACCCCATCCCCCTTGATCGCAGCTTGGCCACCCAGGCGCAGACGTGAGTGACATTGACCCACCTTAAAGAAACCCGAGTACCAAGAATCTGACAGACGTTTATAGATCTGGCCAGCTCAACAACAAACACCGCGAGCTTCTGGAGCTGCAAGCCAAGGCACAGGCCCGGCTTGCGAAATCCAGGGCTCGCTTCCAGGAGGGCGTTCAGGATGCGCAAGAAGTCCGCGCCAACCTGGAGTGGACGTCAAAGAAAGTCTCGTAAGTATCACGAAGCAGCAATTTTAAAATTGGAACCTGAAAATGGTACCTGGCAGCTTGCATTGGATTGTCTGTGCTAACTTGTAGAATCTAGATCTATGAAGACGAAGGCGTCCAAGAAGCACGGCAAGGAGTACCAGAAGGCTCGCCAGAGATACCCTTCTCCCGAGTACTAGATCTTCAGCCTCATCGAAAAGGCTGGGGGGCTCGACAAACTCACCTTACCCAGATTTCTACCCTTGTCGTTTTACTAGCGGAGTTTTGGGGATTTACGGTTTTTGGCGTTCCCGGTAATGGATCTCAGATCTGTCACTTTCACATATGCACACACCCCCTTCTATTTTGGGTTTTCTGCACAATTGATGCATTGCATATACCGTGGGGTGTGGGTGTTGGAGGAGCGCGCGGCAAAATGCCTGCCCTGCGCTTAAACGCCATATTGTCGCTGCTTTACCGGCGCCCTCGTGGCTAAGTGAGGGAGGTGTGGGCACAGCGAACGGGTGTACCTGCGTCAAAGCAAGCATTAGCCCTTTTCCCCACGCAGCGGCCGGGGGCGCTGACGCGCAGTGATGGCGGGGACGGGAGCAGTGGGTGAACTGCTGGTGTTTCACGACGTTATGATTAATGATTGGACAAGGCCGAGCAGGCCTGGGGTCAAAAGTACCATCCTTTTCGGCATCCCGGAGAGCGGGGGATGCAGCAGCGGTGACTGGCGTGTTGACCAGACTGGCAGGGCTGCAGGTTCAGCAAAGACCCTGCAGTTGACACCCTTTGTACCCGCTGTCAACAGATGCGGACAGAGGGGGGCGTGTTGTTGCAAAGTCACTGTACCCAGCCCACACACAAGTCCACAGCGGAGGCGTAATCCGGGGTTCGACGGAGTCCAGTAGTGCTCTTAGGGCCACACTCGGGGGGTGGGAGACGGCAGAAGTAGATAGATCACACTGTTGACAAGAACACCATGCCGCTTCGGGGGATTAGGCAGGTTGATATTGCCTATTCCAGGATAGAGTGCTGGTCACCGGGCCCTCCAAGGATGTGGCTGGGCGCGCTGGCATTGATTCCCCGGCCAGCTGGCCTAGCTGCTCTCTTGGGGGACGGGTATCATAGACAACAGCTACCTTTCCTTGCGTACTAATACATATGCTTCTCCTCTTGATGACCCATCGCAAGTGCCCGTGGCAGTAGTGTTGATACTGTGTACAGGTAGTCGTTCCGTAGACCCCTCGGGCGTTGAGTCCAACGAGCGGCAGGGTGTAGATCGACTTGGTACTTCGTATGGTAGTCACGTGATCACAGGCCGCCGGGGGACATATATAATAAGGACGATAAATGGTGGTACAAAGACAGGATGTGTCTCGCATAAATGAGGCGTGGGGTGGGATATCCGATGAGTGATATCGGAGTACAACAAGCATGTAACTTTCTCTGTCTCTCAACTGAGGAGTCCCTTCTCTCCTTCCAACAAGCCAAAGCTACATTATCGTACCCCGGGACCTGATACCAAGTGACCATTCACATCATGGAACCGCACTCGAGATTTATGCAGTGTGGGCGACGGCCTCGGTGGTGGTGGTGGTGGTAAGAGCTGCCCCTGATAACGACGACATCTGGCTCTGAATCGTTGCCCACTTGGTCTTGGAATCGTCATAGGACAGCCATGTGCCCCTCGGCTCCATGCCTAGCCTCTTCTCGACCTTTTCCCAGGGGTTCGTGTTGAAGGCGGGATCGTAGTAGTCGCCCCACCACGGCTGTCCCGATTCCCTATCGCCCCTTCCTCTTCCATGTTGGCGAGACCCCGGAAGGGCATGCCCTCCGCGCTTAGCAGGGGCGGCAGACACGACGGGCTTCTTAGGTAGACCATGGCCACCGACGATGGCATCAATCCCCGATTGGACTTGGTCGGGGAGTGGTTGTGAGGGATCGGTATATTGCGCTGGAGGGGTTTGCGCGTTGCCATTATCGCCGGCAGCATTCTGGCCAGCGCCCTCGCCTTCCGCGACCTCGTTATCGTCATCGTCGTCATCGAGATCGATCTCATCCGTATTGGTCTTCTGCTTCTTCGGCTGTCGCCGCTCGCCCAGCGGGGTGTTGTTGGATCCCGAGCCGGCGTCGTAATGTAGCGCGAGCGTGGACTCGTCGCCGTCGGCGACGACATAGGCGGCGTCGGCGCGCGCGTTGTACTTGCGACGCTTGGAGGGGTGGTTCTGGCCGCCGAAACTCGAGAAGCCCATAGCCTCGGCCATGGCGGCGGCGTCCTCGTCCCATTCGTCGGGGTCCATTGGATCCATTGTTTTGGCGGGTGAGGATGGCAAAGGGTTCTGGTGGAGTGCGATTGAGCCGATGAGGTTTACGGAAATCAGAAAGAGAGAAGAATAGGCAATGGGAGAGACGAGGAAGTTGCGCTGTTGGGTTGTGGTGGTTGGTGGATGCGGGTGGTTGTTTGTCAATCAAAAAGTCTAGGCTACCTACCTAAGTACTTAGCTAAGGTTAGCCGGAAAGAAGTAAAGTCGGTTTGGGGACGGTCCGCCGTTGGAGGGGTCGTGCGCGCCGTTCCGGAAGGTGGAAGGAAAGACGGTGCTAAAACAGGGGATCGGTGGGAAAATCCCGGAGGTGCGCTCTCTGAAGGGGGGACGGGGATGAAGTCTATCTAGTCTGGGCAAAAAAGAGAATCGGGCTGCAAGTCAGTCGGGTTCAGACAAGACAAGACAAAACATGTGGGTGGCAAGGAATCGCTCGTTTGTCTTGGATGTTTTACCCGAGATTGTTCTTCGTCCGGCCGTCATCCATTGACACTGACACTAATTAATACCTTCCGACAGACTGGTAGAAGAACGAAACGAACACCCTGCTTCGACTTGGACAACCCTCTTCTTGGCGCGCTGCTGACGTTACTGGTGGTTGCAACCATCCGACGGGAAAGGAAGCGAATTTAGGGTTTGGAGCAACGTTCCAGTTGCCTTGTCTCTCAATTGACCAACGGAGAGGCAGAGTCTCGGTATCACAAGACCGTTATCCCCTGCAAGCAAGCGAGTGCTGGTCCAGTCGTTCAAGCGGAAGATTTGACTATGGAATATGGGATATAAGAAGGTGTGGTGTCACTGGTGTGTGGTTGGCACGGGAAGGACCTGTCCGTCCGTTCCAACCTGTCAGCGCCCTTGCTATGCCATGCCTCACGGCCTCACGGTCTCACTTCTGTAGGTTAGTGGTATCTACGAGTATACACACATCTTACGGGCCCGATTACTCGGGCATGCCTCTCTTATTAGCCACCCACCATCTTGCGCCTCCTCCTCCCCAACTTCACCTATCAACAGCGAGCGCGGGCTTGATATCGTGCTTCTTGCGCCTATGAGCAGGCGACGAGTGTTGTCTCATACATACGACTACACCGCATCAATTCCATCAGCCGCAGCTGCCCGAGGTAGGACATGCACGCGAGACAAGATACCATTTGCCAGGCGATGGAAATCCTACATACGTATCTGCATTCTGCAGCATTAGAGTTCTTTTTACCCGACGTAGTTGACCACCGAGGCTGTCAATTGATCGGAGCTGGGGTCCACCAGTGATGCCTGTAAGCCGCCGGTGTGGAGAATCAGAGCTCGAGCTTGCTTAGGTAGAAGCTTGGTGATGGGCATGTTGTGCCTCGGGAACTTACCCAAGTACATACATACCTTTGATCTACTCAGCTCCTGACAACGCGTTCGGACTGGCGGTCTATTCAAGTACAGTACGGCTCCAATCACCGGAACACTTGTGGTTATCACCGATAGCAAGACCGCTATCAACTGATCGTGAGTGGCTTCAGCGCCCTACTGTAGGTGTCATAGCACATGCGTAGCGTTGGGTAGTGCTGTTTCATCTACAGCTCTTCGCGGGCAAGTGCCGGGAACTAAAGCTGCCGAAATGAGCAACTCCAACACCTGGACGGAGCTCTCTTAGCTGCCATCGTCATTAGTTCAATGAGAGGTAAGTGGCCGAGCTTTTACTTCATTGTCAACTTATTGCTATTCAAATATATGCGACTGTGATCCCAGTTGGTTTGGATATTTTGGGCATCTGTCCACCCGCAACCCCCGAGCGATTCATATACAATGGCGGCCGAATCTACACAACCCCCGTCCAGCATCAGCCTCCGGGCTCCCTCGGCATACCTAACCGACAAGTCGCAACCCTCCACTACCGACGGCGCCGTCTTCGTGTCGCCGCCGCTCGAATGGCTTTACCGCACCTGGTCCGTCACGCACTCGACCCTGCCCATGTGGCGCTCCGCCCGCAACGTCCGCATCACCTACAAGCCGCTCCCCTCCCCCGCGAAACCAAACGAGGTGCACATCGACGACCTGGTCGAGTACGAAAAGGCCAACAAGAGCGGCGCCTACAAGACCGTGGCCGGCGTCGACAAGCCCGACCCGACCGTCCCCGCCTCGTGGAACTGGCGCGGCAAGGGCTGGCTGGTGATCGCGAGCAGCCACTGGGAGGTCCTGGGCTGGGGCGAGCGGCCCCTGGCGTCGGCTTCGGTCTCGGTGGGGGAGCAGCCGCCGCGGCAGCCCGTCGCGACGGTGGAGCGCTGGGTCGTGACCTGGTTCGCCGCGACGCTGTTCACGCCTGAGGGCATCGATATCTACTCTGACCGGCCGGAGGGCCTGTCCCCCGAAACGCTCGCTGGTGTCACGGCGGCGCTGAAGAGTCTACAGAGCGCGCCGAAGGTGGTCGAGTATGTCGAGAAGGATCTCCGCGAGATCCAGATCCAGTTGCCCTGGAAGCAAGGGAAATGAGGCAGGCCAATCGTCCTCAGCTGAAACCGTCGTTATGACTCGGCGTTTAACTATTCTGCAAGAGGCGCGCCATGTCTTGTGCCTCTTCTCTTCGCACCCGCATTTCGTGGACTGTTGTTCTCCCTCAATGCAAGAGGCGCATACGTGCGTGAAATGCGCGCCAAATGCCACTGGCGCGATATTAATACCAGCTTATACACAAACAGCAGCCAACCCAACTGGCCAAGGATCCAGCTGGCCAAGGTCATGAGTTGGCGCGCTTGTTCTTCGTAAAACTATGTGCTTCTGGTTAATTCATCGCGCAAAGTTGAATTATATGCAAATGGGGAGACGGTATATGGAGACTTGTATTAAGTCTACATCATCTGGATGCATGGAGCTAAATGCCAGGGGGTGCCTTCATAGCCTTTGCTGACACGGACTATCTAATTTGGGTATATATCTCGCTGGAAATGCATATGCAGAGGTATGCCCTGTAACTGTAATAATCAATCATAATCTCGTCATCGCCTTGATTCGCGATGTTGCCTTGTCTCTCCGCGCTCGCCGTCTGACCGCCTTTGCCGCTTTTCGTCATGATGTGATGACTTGTGGTGCCGCCTCTCGCTGTCCTCGCCAGAGTCATGACGATGATGTCGCCGGCTATGGATTCTCTCTGCATCATGGACATCACGTCTACTATCTCGATCCCGACCCCTTTCAGACTCAGCGGCATCTCTGTGCCTGTGTCTATGCCTATGTTCGGAACGCCGTGACTCTGCTCGTGCGGTGTCCAGGTTGGCACTGTCATGGCACTCGTCACGATGACGGCGATGATGCTTCTTTCTTTCCCGCCTCCTCTCGTCTTCTTCTCGCCGCAGCTGCCGCGACTGCTTGTCGCGCTCCGCGTTCGCCGCCCGCCGCTCCTGTTCCACCTGGCGCACCTGGGCCGCGCCGCGCTTCATGGCGGCCAGCGGGTCACTCGACACTATACGCGCCGCCTCGCGTACCTGCCGCCCGGGGTCCTCGTTGCCCCATACGTCTTTCCCGACCACGGCTACTGGCTCTCCTCCGTGCTGGGAGGTGGCACCCGCAGCAGCATACCAGGGCCCCGAAGCCGTCTTGGACAGCTCGGTCCGAAACCCGGCCGCGTTGCTAAAACGCATCGTGTACTGGTCCTCGAAGGAGCGCTGTTTGCGCGCCGCTTCGGCCTCAGCCTCTGGGTTCTTTTCTGCTGCTTTCTTCTTCGCTTCCTTCATCTTATCATCGGCAGGCGCCGCGAACAGGTCGATGTGACCGGCGGCGTCCGTGAGGGGCGCGTCGCTGCTCTTGTGTTTGACGAGGAGGGAGGATGGAGTCAAACCATCCTTTGATGTTATTGATGAGGTTGACGCAGCAGCCCCTTCGGCCCGTGACTGCGCGAGTCGCATCTCGAAGTCCGTGTCGTCTTCGCCGGCGCGCTTGCGCTTGCGTTTTTCGCCGCCGCCCATGCGCCATTGCTCGCGATCGTGGTCATCATCCCTTCGAGGTAAACGGCCGGAAGAGGGGTCGATAGCGGCTGCGGCAGGCGGCAACGGAGGGGGTTCCTCGCCGCGGAGGATGGCGAGGCGGCGCTCGGCGTCTTGTTCTTGCTGCCTCTGCTCGTCAGCCTCCTCGCGGGCGCGGGCGGCTTCCTCGTCGGCGCGCACGCGTTCGATGTTGGCTGTGTTGTAGACGTTCCATGATTTCTTGCCTAGGAGGTGGCTGTGGTTGTGCAGGTTTTGTCAGCTTGGGCACGGGATCTTTGTTTTCCGCTTGCCTTTCGTTGCAGATTGCGCGAGATAGTAGGTGATACAATGAGCATGTACTTACAGAGGCATTGTGGAATAGGGTCAAGGGGGACGCGCAGGCGGCTCGCGAGATACCTCGGCATGTAGCTGGCTGGGTTGCGATTGATGGTGCAGGATTACGTATGGATGGCAACGAGCTGGCTGTTCTGGGCTGGTAGGCCTAGGGACGGGACACAGTAGGTACCTAAGCTTCAGAGGGGGCATTAAGCTTAATCGCTAGCCTGCGGGGGGGCCTGCAGGTGCTGTGCATTTCCAAGTGGGTCACCAAGTCCATCGATGGTAACACCGGTAGTATCATCCATCTTCCAGTCCAAGATACAGGCTTCGGTTACACGATACTTGCTGGATCTCAAGACGCCTTGGCTGGATGCCATAACCAGCAAGCGAAAGGGGCAAGCCGAATCGATCGCCATGACACAATTTGTTATTTGTTTTGATCCCGGATTAATAAGCTCATATATCCCTTACCAAGCCGGCAAGGCACCTGAGTCAGTCATGCTTAGGTAAATACCAGCATCAATCGCAAACACGTTCCTTTTCTTCATCACACTGACAAATCACCCAGTCCTCCGACCAAGGGACATGCTGGCAGGAGAAACATCGGAAGTCGAGTCGAGCACCAAGCGTGTAGTTCAGATGTCAACCCTTCCAAATGGAATCAGAGCATCATTAGACTGTCTTGTCACTCTCGCGTAGAGTAGGCAGATAAACAACCAACGGCATGACAATCTCGGCACGACAGATGACAGATCTTGGTAGAACGAGTCAAGGCCAATCTGGTTCTTTGCGGGCGCGATTGAAGCTATATTGTGCATGGCCTGCTAATCTGCTACATAGCTGGCGGCTGCGCATCCCCAAGGCCCGGTTTCTAAGGTTTTCTCGGTGGGCAGGCCCTTTTCCCGCGTTTGCTGGGACGTGGCGATATCGTGCTCGCCTGGTCCGAAGAAAGGGGGTGAGCACTGCCTCCCCGACGGCATTTACTGCCCCAGACCCTCACAGCCAATCTGGACGTCCAAATTGAAGATTTTATCAGATGACATATGAACGGAGCATCCGAAGCCCCTGTATTGAAAATGGATATTGTTCAATACCTTGGTGTATGGGCGGTACCTGGTGAAAGAGACTAACACGGCATCGGGCTCTTCCAGTGACAGCTGATGCATGAATCGAACGAGTGTGCGACGTCCGACCAATTGACCTACAGTGTTGGCAATATCAGTCTCGGGGCTAGACTTGGTCGTCTATGTGAGGTGAACCTGTTGCCTGCCTACCGGGGATGCGTTTCTTCTCTATGATCGTAGTTGTCTTTGCACGCAACACGTGTGGCTGTACTGTCCCCTGACTCCTGCCTCCTCCAAGATACGGGGTTGGCCAAGATCCTGCGGCGATTATCATGCAAATAAGAGCTTATTCAGTCGATCCAGATGCTATCTGGATCATCAGATTAATCGACAAGAACCATGGCGTCGATGCCCATCCTCCCGTGGACTTCCTCATATAAGCGCCGCACTAGCAGAAAGAGCTGGACCAGGGTAGCGCCGGGAGATGGACTACCGAGCACGCAAGGGGCAGTCAAGGAAGATATTATGGGGACCCCCAGCCTCCCACGGCGTTAAGCTAGGAGACGGCCGTCACAACCGAGGAGAGTTCCAGGGCCGCCGAATAAGCAGCACCTGGCCCCATAGCTGAAAACATGTTAGCTCTCACCACGGAGCAAGGCAATGAGTGTGTAAGCATGGGTAAAAAGATGGGATGTAGGCTGGTAGGTGTGCGTCAGATACCGGTGGCAGGGAGAGACTTTTGAGAAAGCGGGCTTGAGTGTCCCCAAACTCCAAACTCCAAACCCGAAACCGTTGGCGAACTAGGCACGACCCTCCTGCCCAGGCTGCCCTGGACTCAACCCTGAACTCACGGGATTTTGGTCCGATCTAGATGATCCACCCGGAGATGCCCACCGGGCCCCAAACCAACCTGCCAAGGATTCCACCTGAAGTAGGTTAAGACGAGCGGTGTTTGAATCGTGGAATCAGATCAAAGACCTCTGTACTATAGGCCCCGTTAAGTGGCTGAGCCCCAACCCTGGTCTCTGATGCGGCTCTGTAGGGGTTTGACGACAGCACAACTGCAGCCCCAGGCTGGTACTCGTTTTCAGCGTCCATCTAATTGAGTTGACGGCTGATACATTGATTGATTCCTGCCACTGTCAGAAAGCGTTTGTCTCCTCTTGGGTAGCTGTCTGTCAACCGGTGTGCGGCATCTTAATTCAGTGGCCTCGACTGAAGCCCAGACCCAGGTTTGAGCACGATGGGGTCTTCAGGGAATTTGTATTCGTACGCCGTATCCTCTTGAATGCTACCCGCTGGTATGTTGTGCTAGCAGTGGGCTACAGGCTACATACCATACAGGTCGTCTAATTTTGTGTACGTCAAGTGTTGGGATTAAATGGTTTAGTTTAGGCGGGTGTTCGTTCGTAGCATAAAACATCTGGCCCGTAGCCGCGACTTTGACGGTAAACAGTTACCGGCTGAAAATGGCACCAAGTCAATCAATAGCATTTGGTCAGAATGGTTTCGCCTTGTTTTCTGCGACCAGACCAAACCAAACTCCTGTACATACGTAGAGTAGGCGCCACTTCTTTTCCTTGAGTTGAAGTCTAGTCTGACAGATTTGGAATTCTCAAATACTGTAGGTATAGATGATGTGTGCAACGTCCACGTCCATGCAGGGCTAGACCAACAATGCTCTCAGCATTCGAACTACATACAGTAAACCTACAAAGTAAGTTGACGCTGCTGAACCCTTAGTCATCGTGAGTTAGCTGGCCCCTCGGCCCCTGCCAAGTCGGGTTCTAGCCGTGGCTACTGTGCCCTAACAGCTAGGTAGGTCGTAGCCGGTAACGCTAATCGAGTCCACTGTCCACTGTCCACTGTCCACTGTCCACGGCATTGAACGCAACGGCTGAGATCCGCATAACGCTGAACACAACATAGCCTTCGGTTGGGATCCCAACAGAGCAATGATATGTTATGAGCTATGTCTCAATACCGGCGACGGCACATAGGTTAGCTGCAAGGAGACACAACCCCGACCCCGGTGACTGAAATCGAGAATTCTCCGAAAACCCAATCGTCGCCCTAGGCTGCTGGGCATCGCAACATCTCAAACAGGCAGAGCCCCGTCTTCTCGAAGCACCCAAGACGAAACGGGGTGCATTTTTTGAAACGGCCTAACCTAGGCACTCACCACCACCAAAGACGCTGCCAAAGGCCCCAAGGGCCCCAAGGGCACCAAGGGCCGACCGCCAGAAATGGACACATCGTCACCGTGGCATGATCCCGGCCTCTGTGGTATTCGTCCATTCTGGTTCGAGCGAGCAATTCGCAAACATGCCTGTGCCTGGCTCCACATGCTTCACACCTCCATGTCTGCCCATGCCCCTGTTCATGCCCATGGATGCTCACACCCCCCGGTCCCGCCGATTGATCGTTCCATGATCCCATCGCATCGCCTGCAAGGTACCAGATATGACGAGAATCACCAATCGCCCTGGCTGTTTTCCGCCGAATACTGCCAAACGAGGACCCATGAAACCGTAGATGCTCAGACTGCCTAAAGTCTTGTCTCGTCGATGATCTACGACAAACCCGCACGCACAGCCTCGCCTCCTAGCGTGGCATCTCGACTCTAGATACTCAACTAACACCACCCTGGCTGGTGCTGAGGTGTGCATCCCGTTGTTGTCCCATAGTATCATAGTCCGACATCTATAGGCTGACGAGGAGATATTGTGGACTTGAGATCGGGAAACTTATGGGTAACAGACTTTATGTTGTTATATATTCCAGATCTCGTCGCTTCTTTTGGGACTACTCTCCTCCTCATCCTCAACAACCTGTTCCATTCTACCATTCGCTAGTCGAATATCCTTCTTTCTTCTTTTCTTTGCTCTGGAGTTGACCTTCTTTGATCTTTACATTCGAATCTTTTCGATTCTGAAGACCCCATACTCCAGAACACCTTTTCCACATCTCGGCTTGTCCTGAGTTTCAACTTTCTTTCCGACACAATGCATTACTCAGCTTTGGTACAGGTCCTGGCCACGGGCCTGGTCACTTCGACCGCCGTCTCCGGCTTCCAGATTGGCGCTTTCCCCAACCGCCGCACAGCCGGTGCCATGGTCGCTCTGTCTGGCCCCGCCGCTGCCGTTCCTTTCGTTAACATGCGCCAAGCAGCCCCTGCTGCTGGCCCTGGTGCCGTCGCCCCCGCCGCTGGAAAGGGTGCTGGCAAGCAAGCCGCTGGTGTTGCTGGCAAGGCCGCTTCCCCCGCTGCTAAGGCCGCTACTCCCGTCAAGGCCGCCGGTGCGAAGGCCAAGGCCGCTGCTTCCGGCTCTGCCGCTGCACCTCCTCCTCCTGCCGCCTCCGCCGCACCGCCGCCACCTCCCCCGGCCGCCTCTGGCGCCGCACCCCCTCCTCCTCCTCCTGCTGGATCTGGTGCGCCCCCGCCTCCTCCTCCTGCCGGTGCTGCTCCTCCCCCTCCTCCTCCTAAGGGATCTGGAGCTCCCCCGCCTCCTCCCCCTAAGGGATCGGATGCCGCTCTCGCTGCTCCCCCGCCTCCTCCTGGCGCTTCCGGCGCTCCCCCACCTCCCCCCAAGGGATCCGGAGCTCCCCCGCCTCCTCCCCCTAAGGGCTCCGACGCTGCTGCTGCCGCTCCCCCGCCACCGCCTCCCGCCGGTGCATCTGGCGCGCCCCCGCCGCCCCCGGCCGCGTCGGCGGGGGCCGGGGGGGGGGCTGCGCACCAAACCGCGNNNCCGCCGCCGGCGCCCGCCGCTGCGGCCCCCCCTCCTCCTCCTGCGGCTGCCGCCGCCGCGCCCCCTCCCCCTCCTCCTGCTGCTTCTGGTGCCGCTCCCCCCCCTCCTCCGGCCGCGTCTGCTGCGCCCGCTGGTGGTGCTGCCAACAAAACGGCGAAGCGGTCACCCACCGTCGATTCTCGCGGCTTCCGCATGGTCGCCCGCGAGTTCTAAGCCATCGTTACTTACAATGGTGGGGATTAAGTCCCCTGCTCACGAGATGAGAGGAAAGGGGATTGTGTATATGTGTTGATTTGCCTATCTTGGTTGTTGAGTTGTGATGATACATAGGGGAGCTATCGGAATAGGGGGTTGTTAGCTAAATATTGATACCATAGAAGTCACTCATTTTGTTGTTTTCCAAAAAAGGAACTACCCACGGCTTGGAAGATTATGTGAATATGACATTCTTTTACAAATGACTAGAATAAGAGTTTTTTTTTTTTTAAAAAAAAACCATAAGGTACAACTGACTGGGCGTGTATTTGTAGTTTGCCTATCTGTTTCCATCCTATGTATCAACAATATATAGTACCCTACCTGGTTGTCTATCTCCATCGGCATGCTTTCTGTGACCTCTGTATCTGCTTGACACTATGAGAGCCAATCAGGTCTCCAGATTTTGTGTTTCTCCTTGGTTGCCGCTAGAAACCCAATCCGAAGGAGAAAGTGCCATTACATGTCGGGGCTAAATGCTAACAAGCGAATCGGGGGGCACGGGGTTAAGAGGCCGTACAAATCAAGATCATACCCATGCAGCCCTCGTAAAAGGTTATTGCTGATTGATTCGCTTGTCGCTTTCACATCTACGGATCACCACGAGTCGTTTACCTACCTCTTTGGGGTATTGGGGAGAGGGGTTCGAAGGGGAAACATCCAAAAACTGCCGATACTCACCTATCAGATCAGATGTAAAAGCGAGGTGTCTAGATTCTGCAAGAGGCCGAGGGCAATGAGATTCATCCCAGCTTTTCGCAACGTGTTGCTGTTGTTACCTGATACCCCGCGGTCATTTGAAGCATCGTGCTGCTAATGACTTTTTTTCCTTGTAGTTATATGGTTTCCTATCTTCACTGTGAGGAATATTCATAACTTAGAATAGATCACAATCAGTCAGATCAGACTGCAAATCTCGTGTAAAATACAATATCGCTTCCAAACAAAAATCATGTCTAGCTCACAAAAAGATGGAAGTGAGCCTTTCCGCGTTGCCATCGTCGGAGGTGGGATAGGAGGATTGTTCTGTGCCCTCTCCATTCATCACCACCACCACCACCACCATCACTTCTCCTCCTCCTCTTCTTCTTCCTCCTTTCCCTCCTTCCCTGGGAAAGATGATGGCGATGATGGCGCTACCAGCACCAACGCGGCTTTTTCACCCAAGATGGGATCCAAAACGAAGATCCAGGTCGATGTCTACGAGCAGGCACCGCAGTACCGCGAGATCGGCGCCGGCGTCGGCATCGGTATCAACGCGGCGCGGCTGCTACACCGGCTCGGCCTGGGCCCGGGGCTCATCAAGATCGCGGGCCAGCGCCAGGGCACCTGGTTCACCTTTCGCCGCTACGAGGACAGCGGCGAGGTCGTGAGCATCCCCGACGCCGAGCCGGAGCCGGGCGACGTGCGGCAGTCGCCCTGCGCCCGCTCCGATCTGCTGGAGCTGTTCTTGGGCGCGATCCGTGAAAGAGACGCGGCGACGTTGCATACGGAGAAGGCCTGCACGGGGGTTGTTGTGCTCGACGGCGATGATGGCGAAAGCGAAGGTGGAAGAGTAAAAGTGCACTTTCGAGATGGCACTTCGGCGACCGCCGACGTAGTTGTGGGCTGCGACGGCGTGCACTCGGTGGTCCGGGACAAATTCGTGACGGACGCCAACAACAAGTCGGTCGAGAGCGGCATGATCGCGTACCGCGGCGTCGTGCCCATGTCGGCCCTCGAGAAGGACTGGCCCTTCGATCACTGGTCCAACATCTGGGTCAGCAAGCACAAACATTTCCTCTCGTACCCCATCACGTGCAACACCAAGCTCAACGTGGTGGCTTTCGTGACGAAGCGACTGGGCGGGGGGATCCCCATCAACGAGCAGGAGGACGAGGCGAACAAGTACAAGAACATCCGCGAGAGCTGGTCGTCCCTCTGCGACCGCTCCGAGGTCGTCGCCGACTTCGACGGCTTCGACGAGCCCGTGCAGCGCATCATCTCCCTCATGGACGAGCGGCCCGGCCGCTGGCGCATCAACGACCACGAGCCGCTGGCGCGGTGGCACTTCGCAGGCGGGCGGGTCGTCCTGGTCGGCGACGCCGCGCACGCCATGCTGCCGCACATGGGGGCGGGTGCGGGCCAGTCGGTTGAAGATGGGTGGATCCTGGGGAGGGCCTTAGCGGACTATCTGCGTGGCCACGACAGCAGCAGTCGCAGCGAAGACATGACCGGTGGTAGTGACCGGAACAAAAAGTTTGAATCGCTCGAGTCCACGATGCAGTTCTACCAGGATGTCCGGCTGCCGCGCGCCCAGAAGGTGCAGGCCGCGAGCCGTGTCGGTGGTAACCTATACGAGTTGCAGACGGAGGAGATGAGCGCGCTCAGCTACGAGGACTCGCTGCCCGTGCTGGGTGAGGCCATGCGACAGCGCATGAAGTTTGTCTGGTCCGAAGATGTTGATGATTCATATAATCGGATGAGGGATGACAAACAGCAGCAGCAGCAGTAGGCAAGTGTGTGATGTACCTATGGATAGATCACTGGCAGAGACAAGAGGTATATGAAATTTGGTAGCGGAAATAGTAGCAGCAACGTATATGACTGCAAGGATCGAGTTCTGGCATATATACACACAGCAAATGCTTATTCTCCAAATCCTTGTTAAAGGAATGAACTCGTTTTGGGGACGCAAGGACCTTCAACAGCATCGCAAATATACCGTCGGTGCATATCACGGTGATAAGCCAACATTTTTCATTAGCGGTAGCGATGAGGTTGTAGAGGCCTGCTGGGTTATATCAAGTGACAGTTTATGGTAACAAGAGTATCGATAGCATTTCATGGTTGCTCGAACATATAAGCACCATATCCTTTTGACCCTCGATCTTCTTGTGTATTGTCGCTATTTTATAAATACATATGTTCTCAAAGTATCTGCGCCTCCTAAATACTATGCAGACGAGTCTAGCCAAAAGCCAGAGATCATCAATATGGTCCCATCACCGGGTGCTATCTCGGGCCTAATTTCCACTTGCCTGAGCCATGTGCGATGTAGAGCATGCCTTCATCGTTTTGGTTCAGCACCACAAAGTAGTAGTCTCCCCGCTATACAAAACAAAGAATCGTAAAGATAAACGGTCACAAGAATCTTCCGTCATTAATAGCAGATGGGCAGGCTTGTTCGACCGAACTACTTTTTAGAAACCTCTTATTACTGTTTTGCATGGGGAGACATCTAGTATACGTAGCTTGATATACATGTCTATTCCCGCGGTGATCAAGGGGACTGCCGGTAGGGCCTTCGGGGCTGCCTTAGTCATGGACACGGGGCCATTGCCTGGTTATGGCCAGTCTATCACTGGAGAGCTTGTGATCATCTCGCCACAGGCAGTTGGTAACGTACAAGAATTAGGATAAGGCCATGGAGGCGGTCTATACTGGTGTCGTTGGCGGGTAGGCCCGGCTTGGCCTCGAGCTGAAAGATCCTACCACTCAGTACTGAAATGAGCAGGGAGGTTAGCTCATGCGTGATAGTCTCGATGGCCTTTGGCTGCTCTAGAATGCCGAGAACAGATAATTCTAGCTGTCGCGAAAGAACCTGAAGATGTATGACGTTGATTGTATTAGCATGTCCAACAGCACGAGTGCCAAGACAATACTCTATATGCAGATATATATACAGACGCCTTACAGGCGCATGCACCACGGCTACTGCCGTACACCAAATCCATGTATATCCACCAAGTCGCAGTAATGGGTATCTCGTAATAAAAACACTTCTCGATCCGCAGCCCATGCTACATACAGACACTCGTAGCTCGTTCAGTCGTCATCGTCGGAATGGTATATTTTCCGCGGCCATTCGGCCGCAATATCAATACCATCCCTTGGCCAGAACCACTCGCAGAAGACGAATAAAAGGTAGTCGATGACGGCACAAAGGCAAAAGAGCTTGCCGGCCCAGACACCGCAGCCGTAGTACCGCTTCAAGCGGTCGATCAAGGCGAAACTCCGGACACCTGAGTGGCTTTCGCCGTTCCAGGCCGCAGTATTTCCCACGTCGTAACCGTAAAAGTCGGCTTCGGGTATGTCGCCCATGATGCCCTTGTAGACGCGTTCTGTGCGTTTGGCGATGTTGTCCCATGAGTACATAGCCTTCACCTGATCGTGAAACTTCTCCGTGCGAACCTTGTTCGCGCGCAGGGCAGAAATTGCCTTGCCTGTGGCAACTACGAGGTCATCTTCTTCTGGCTTGGCAAAGACGGTCATGTGGCCGGGGAGGACTTCTGGAATGCCGCCAACAGCAGTACATACCACATAGAGGCCACAACTCGCAGCCTCGACCAAAACCGTCCCGAAAGCCTCTGTTAAGCTTGGGTGCAAATAGATGTGTCCACGGACCATAACGTCTCGGACCTGTTCATGACGTACAGATCCAAGCATCTCGACCTTGTCTTGCAGAACATTTTGCTCGATCATTTGCTCCAAATCAATGCTTTTCGGACCAGACCCAGCGATGATGAACCGAGTGTTGGGATGGTTCTCGAGTATTCTCGGGATCGAAGCAGTGAGCAAATCAGTGCCCTTGTTATAGAATAGCCGAGAGATGACGACGATAACGACCGGGTCGTTTGGGCCAAGATGATGGACCGCAGGAGTTGCATTCCCAAACGCATTGTTAGGTGCTGGTGGCTCCGGGGGGTATTTCCGCGGGCGAAAGTTCTCTGACACAACAGCGTTGGGGATCACAGACACCATGACCGGGTCGAGCGCGGCTCGGAGCACCGTATTCTCCTTGCTCGTATGGCTGACACAAATGACATGGTCGACATCGCTGAGAATGAACTTGAGCAATTTGTTCGTCAGAATACTGGCAGCATCCGCAAAGCCAAACAGCGAGTGGTCAGTGAAGACGGTGCGCAAGCCCATTGTTCTACCGTGTAATAACGCTTCGTGGCAAAGACTGCTCAGACTGGCGTGGCCGTGGACTATGTCGATCTGCTCTCGGATCATGATATTTCGAAAGAGAGGAAAGAAGGAGAAGACGGTCGGAAAGGTAGCGGATCGGTAGATGATGGCGAAGGGGACGTGGTAGACTTTGATGCCATTCGTAAGATATCGAATCCCCTTCCGGTCTGGGTAGGCATGCGTGATGACGACGACTTTGTGACCGCGATCGACCAGCTTCGTGGCAAGCTGGTATATGTGGCTTTCGACTCCTCCTGGTTGCGGAAAGAAGAAGTCGCTAACCATAGCGATGTTGTACGTACGGCGCGGCATCTTGAGGGACGGAAGAGGTAGCTATGCAGTCTGAATGGCAAGGCTTAAGTGCAGTATCGGTTTGGGCTCAAGCTTGCCCATTCTTGAATAGTTGTTTTCTCAGTGGCATGCTGGCAGAGTTAACGTGGCCTGAAACACCAATGATCCAGAGGTGAGCAAATAAGAGAGCTTGCGACGGGCAATGATCAATAATCAGTAGGTTAGGGAAGTTGGCTTTGAAAGTCGAGATCTGGAAACCATGAACTTCAGGTACTGGGTTAAGAGCTACTTCGTCGAGTACCTGGCGCCGCCAAAGAGCTTGGATCCACACAGGGACAGAGGGCAACACTGGCAGCTTCTGGGCAGAGGGCAGGAGGGGTCCAATAGCGATGGGCAGCAGCACCTCCAGCACTAGCGTGCTAGCGTCCAGATTTCCAGCGATAAGACGTGGTACCCATAATAAATTCTTTATCGTACCTCGAATTGCGATTGCGATGGGAAATAATTCCGCGATGCTCGACAGGCAACAGGCTTCAGACGCCGCAGGAATAAATTATCGCGAGACTGGTCTGTCGGCAGTCGATTATGGTGTCGCAACAATTTAATCTGACTTGGCTTCAATACGTACACGGTAACGCCATTTCGCGGGCAAGTCAGTTGTCATAAACTTCACTTATCCCACCGGCAATCGTTATTCCAAGTGATTATTCCATCCCACCATCCCACCATCCCATTCGCAGCCTTTTCTTTTCCATACAGACTACCTGGTCTGTATAGTATCCCATCACCAGCAACATGTATGCACGATACATCCCGCCGGCCAAGCCGGCGCCAGCGCCGGGTCCAGCTGCTGCAACGGCGGCATCACCACCACCACGACCACCACCTGGCATAATCGCTCCGACTGGCGCTCCAGCTTCTGGCGCATACGGTCGCTATATCCCTCCACCGAAGCTGGAGGAGGCGGCCAAAATGAATAAGAAAGTCGTCTTCGACGATGAGCCCATGCCCGAGCCCCCTGCGAAGAAGGCCAAAGTAGAGGCGCACGAAGCCGACAACGAATCAACAACTAGCGCGAAGAAGGATAAGAAGAAAAAGAACAAGAGCGAAAAGAAGAAGAAGACCGCTTCGGCCGCCGCCCCAGAAAGTGATCTCGAGATGGCAGAGGCTCCTGCCAAGGAGAAGAGCCCCGAGCTTGCAGAGCCTCCCGTCAAGGAGACGGACCCTGAAATAGCAGAGCCTCCTGCCGAGGAAAACAACCCCGAATTGCCAAAATCTCCGGCCAAAGAGAAGAGCCCCGAACTAGCAGATTCGCCGGTCAAGGAGAAGAAACAGAAGAGAGAAAAAAAGAAGAAGCCCAAGGCCGAATTAGAAGCAAACGAGACCGGGATTTACGACGAGCAGCTGAACAAACGACATAAAGGTGTTTTTGAGAAGAAAGCAAAATCTATGAAAGCTCCTGATCCAGAGAAAGTGGTCGATCATCAAGATGAAGATCAGGATGTGGCAATGCCGGACGCCCCTGAACCACAAGAAGTACATGGCCTGCATCCCTTACCTCAGCCTGAACCCCGAGCCCCTGAGCCCCCAACAGCGTCCCAAACAGAGCTCCCTTCCTGGATCTACAAGCACATCACAGTTCCTAGAGATGAAAAGAAGCCTTTTACCGATTTTGGCCTGAGATCCGACTGCGGAATAACCCCCGAAGCCTCAAAAAGACTAGAAGCAAAGGGGTATAAGGAGGCACATGCCGTACAGACTGCTGTCATACCGCAACTCCTTCCTCATCACTGCCTCTCGATGCACAGCGATCTTTTGGTCTCGGCCGAAACAGGATCCGGAAAAACCTTGGCTTATGCTCTGCCTATTATCCGTGATTTGAGTTGGTCACGTAGCCCTCGCACATACCTTCGAGCCCTCGTGGTGGTTCCATCTAAGAACTTGGCGAGACAAGTCATGAAAGTATGTGAGGAGTGCGCCGAAGTCTTCGGTGATTTAGGCACAAAACGCGTCAAGGTTGGTATCGCCACAGGAAATCGCTCTCTCGACGAGGAAAAGGGCGTCCTGGTGGAGAGAAGTGAACGATGGAACCCTGAGGGCTACAAAGAGCGTCAGGAGCGGATCAAGACTCGGGGTCGGCGGGCTCGTTACGATGGCAACAGCGAGGACGAAGAGATAAATCGTCTGCTTGCAGCTGAAGACCGCATCAAGACGCTACCCAATCATGTCTTCGAGTACGACTCTAAAGTCGACATTCTTATCTGCACACCAGGTCGGCTTTTGGAGCATATCAAACTCACGATCGGCTTCAACCTGGACTGGGTTCGCTGGCTGGTTCTTGATGAAGCTGATAAGTTTTTCGGGCAGAACCACCAGCAATTCCTTGATGTCGTCATACCAAAACTACAGACCGATCTCAAACTGTTCGCACGCCGCAGTCATATGCAGACAGGTCTAACGGGCGTCCGTAAGGTTATCGTCAGTGCCTCAATGACAACCGATCTCGACAAGCTTGGCCCCTTGAAACTTCGACGGCCCAAGCTGGTGGAAATGGCGCCCGAAGACAGTGATGAGACACGTGGCCGAGAAACCATGCTCAGCCTGCCTGCGACGCTCCGGGAATCGGCGATCAAAGTCGACCTGGAACTTAAGCCCCTATTCCTTCTTGACCTGCTTGAAAGCAACCGCATCAATTCAGACGATGCGGATGATAGCTCAGACAGTGATTCTTCTTCAACCGCTGCTGAACCTTCATTACCTCCCAAGACCCTGATCTTTACACGAACAAGAGAAAACGCTATCCGACTTGCGCGACTCTTGGCTATCATGTCCCCTAAACTGGAACCTCTCGTCACGTGCCTTACTTCAGATAGCACGGACAAGACGCAAACTCGGACACTGAAGAGATTCCGGGCAGGCAAGATTCGTATTATCATTGCTTCCGACCTGATTGCTCGTGGTATCGATTTGCCTGATGTGAAGCACGTCATCAACTACGACATGCCCAATTCCGTCACAGCGTACGTCCACAGAGTCGGTCGTACTGCCCGAGCCGAGCGGAGTGGTCATGCTTGGACACTGTACACGTATCAAGAGGCCCGCTGGTTCTTTAAGGACATTGCCGGCAAAGACGCCGAGGTTCGTCGGTCCGGGGAGGTGGAAAGGGTGCGAATCACGGAGGAGAAGGAGGATGCCTTCGAGGAGAAGAAGACCAGGTTTGAGGCAGCTGTTAGCCAACTTGCAGATGAAGGAGGGGCCTAATAACCTAGACAAGACACAATATTCAGTTGTTATCAAAACACTACTCGTTGAACACGATTACTGTAGGTAATTCTAGTTACTATTACTAAAGACATGAATGTCAACAGCTATCTCATGGATGGCTCGCCTATAGCCAGTTAGTTTAATTGTAGAATCCCAACTGCTAGCCATCCTGTAACATGTATGTCCCGCAACCAGCCATTCTGATATTAGTCACATCATTCACGCTAGAAAGCCGGTTTCCTTCTAATGCCTAATAGTCTGATTTGACCGAAGACCAGGCCAACCAGATCGTAGCCATGCCTCTATCCGAGCCCTTCTTTGCATCTTTTAGGCCAAAATTCGGTTCGGATACAACTGCGCAGCCTGATTTACTCTGCAAAGGCCACCCCAGCCGCAATAACCTCGAAGGCCTTATTCGTATGCTCCCAGACTCGCTTCTTCAGCGCCTCAATCTCGCCATCATTGCCAAGCTTAGCATACACCTCTCGATTGTGGATATCATCGCCCTTCCAGTCCAGCGAGTATGCGCCACTGCCCAGCCGCCCGTCCATACCCCTGACGGCACCGCCATTCCGGTTCTCGCTACCGCTGTTATCATCTCTCGCAGGGTAGAGGACTGGTGAGGCGAGGGATAGCATGCGCTCCGCGCTCTCAGCGGAGTCGACGGCAACAAATGGCTTCAGAAACAACGGGACTAGAATCCGGTTGAAGATGAACCGGAACCAGGCCGGGTACACCGGGTTGTCGAAGGCCGAGGTCAAGACTAGACCGGGGAAGATGTGAGCGAACCTTAGTTTTCCTTCTTTGCTGCCAATACTGCTGTTGTGTATCTCGGCCAGCTTGGACATGTACATGGAGTGCATGTAACACAGGTGCGACCGTGCCTGTAAATAGCCGTAGTGTGCGGGATCCCGGAGCGGTAAGTCGTCTCGAAACAGCTTGGCCTCGAACCCAGCCGCGAAGACGGACACAGCGGTCGCGGGTAGTGCCGACTTCAGCAGAAGAGGCGTTAGCTGCTGAATGGCGCGCATGCGAGAGTAGTACATCATCGCCATGGTCTTGTCCAAGCCCTCTTGAGTATCTGTTAAATCCATTAGCCACTGTCAAACTTCGCTAACACGAGAAGGAAACCAACGAGAGAGTCGAACCTTGGCGCGGTTGGAAGATGGCTCCCCCGTGCGATGTCATGAGATAATCGATCCGCGGCTCCTGCTCCCGCTCCTCGAGCCGCGTGATCTCGGCGCACACGGCGTCGACGCACGCCATGAGCGACAGGTCCTCGGCCTGCACAAACAGGTACTTGCCAGTCGGGCAGATCCCCCGTAGTTCCTCTACGATCTTGCTCCCGCTCTGCTGGCTGCGGCCCACGAGGTAGATCCGTGGCGCGTGGCCCGCCTGCTGGGCTGAAGATGCCAGCGCCCGCGCCGTCATGTGTCCGATGCCCGAAGTGCCGCCCAGGAAGACGCCGACGAGCGGGCGGCAGGTCTCGGCCAGCAGCGCCGCGTTGAGCGTCTTGACTTCGCTTAGTTTCACCATGCTTTTTTTTCTTGATAACTTCTTGTCGGGGCGGAGGAACGGCGTGACATGGACGAATTGGTATTGACTACTCTACACTTCCGCACATCCGACAGTATAAGTGGCGGCACATCGTTTCTCTTATATAATGCACATTGATTTCACTGCGATTTTGTTCATGTCTAATCCCTCGTTCTTTCTCCTCATCAGAATCATGTCGGCGGAACTAATTGCACCGCTTGGTGCTCAGCGCTGGGTACCTAAGGAAGTTGCTTAGGTTAAGTCAGTTTGGATCCCGAGTGCGAGGACGCCAATTTAGGCCCCCAGCTAACCAACAACACTTCGATGTCGTCACCACCCACTCCGCCCCTACCCTCGATCACCTTTAGATACTAAGATGGGCTGAGCGGACCCTAGTACTCGCCTCCTATAGCCACAATAAGCATAGCTACGGAGTATATTCTCTTGTCTCTCCCCATGCCGGTTGTATTTGGAGCCCGAAAACCACGCTCTACTTGTGACATGCAAATGCACCAATTTCAGAGGAGATGTGACAGACGAGGCATCAGGATAGATCTGAACACAGATGGAGTTGAACCGATTCCAAATAAATCAAGAATTGTTTCTAGGTTACATGCGAAAAAGCTAATACATTGTCTTGTTTCCTATCGTCTCACACTTTTCAACCGGCCGAGTAAATCCACCCATTCCACTCCTGATTAATCAGAAGAGCAAGAAGATAGAGGAGGGGAGATTGGATCGGCCCCTTTCTATCCGGCCAGCTCGCACTCGATCAAGCTCTCGACGCCCTTGCCGCCGGACCAGACCTTGACGATGCGGAGCCCCGCGGCGCCGAAGAGGTTCTGCCAGTCGTCGAGGGTGCGCTCGCGCGACGAGAACTCGGTCAGCATGATCATGTCGAGCGCCGTCGTCTCCCAGTACGCGTCCGTGCGCGGGATCACGTTCTCATTGATCAGCAGCTTGCTGTACCCCGGGCGCATGGCTGCCGTCAGCGGCGCCAGGATCTTCTCGCACAAGCTATCCGGCCAGTCGTGCAGGACGGAGTGCATATAATAGGCCCTGGCACCTAAATGGATGGCAGTAACATATGTCAGCTCGGTCTTCCTCTCGTAGTAGAGTAGCCTGATGTGGGGTAGCCCTATACGCCCCTTGACGGGCCACAGACATGCAACGAGTGCTTGAAGATAGAATAGGAGAGAGGATAGGCAAGGGGTCTTAACGATGAGAGGTACTTCGGCATACCTTTGACTGGCTGCTCGGTCAGAAAGTCGTGCTCCATGCGCACAATACGAGAGTCCAAGTCGGTGATCTGACCAATGACGACGGGCAGATCCTGAAGGATCAGCTTGCCCGGGTGATCTGGGAAATAGCGCTGGAACTCGACCAAGTCATGCCCGATGCTCCCGCCGATATCGACCAGAAATGGGGCGTCCGGCTGCGACGTTTCGGCCCCTACGATCAAGTTCTCCTGGACGGGGAAGAAGGAAGGGTGCATCCACGGCAGGCGGCCTTGGCGGTAGCCGCCCATGTGGTCGTTGAACTGGGGGCCGTAGCCGACGGCCTGCAGGTACTCGAAGAAGTTCTTATCCGTCTGGTAGGCCTGGTGAAACGAGGTGGCGGCGGCGTCCGTAGGGTTCTGCCAGCCCGTCTTGCGGGCGAACTCATGGAAGGAGATAACCCCGGCGCTGGCGGCCAACCTGGAACAAGCGTTCACATGTCTGAGTCAGCCAAAGTGATTCGTCATATGACGGCACGAAGCGAGAAGAAAATCAAGAGGCATAGGTGTGTGTAGGTACTTACATGGCGTAGTAACCACCGCCAATAATAGGGACGCTCAACGACTTGGTGAAGTTTGTTGGCTTGTACTCGTCTTCGCCTGTCTCGATGATATACCCCATGGCGCCCAGATGACGCATTAGACGGCCTGTGGTTGCAGTTCATTAGCAAGGAGAGAGACATGGCGTGCATTCTTGAGGTGTCTGGCATACCCAGAAGCACAGGGTCCAATGCAAGGGTCGAGGCCAGTTCGCTGACCTGTTGTGGCCTATCGCCATTCTTGGCCATCAGAGCCCACAGTCCGGTGTCGACGCCAGTGGTCAACCCAGCCATTGCGCCGGTCTAGGGTTTCTCATACCCGGTCAGCGTACAAAATGTTTCTTTCCGGACAGGGCCTATAAGCATCGGAAGTACTGACCTGAGCCCAACAATGCTTAATCATGGTCTCTCGGGGCGTCTCGAGAGCCTGCATCAGGCTCCGGGCCTTGACCAGTAGAGTATGGCGAGCCTCATCACCACCGGTGCCAAGAGCATCGACACCAGCATTGATTTGCTTGACCAGGCCGGGTACGGCGTCGATGTTGTTTGGGGAGATGGCCACAGCCTTGTCGACTACGGCCTCTTTGGGGCCGTTCGTCTCGTTTACCCCGTTGGTGATGTCTAAGCCCATGTTTCCTTCTCTTTAGTTGTATTTCTGTACTGACTTACTTCTGTCCGCTTCTTGTCGTTGTTGGTCTTGTTTGGTTTTCTTTCTGCAGGTCTTGAATAACAATGTGTAACCGACGGTTTTATGTAACGGGAGGGGTGCAAGAAAGAGAATGGACGATGCAGGAGCAGATCAGGTTGGTATTGTTGCCACCTGCGATAGCGTTTCTCTCTAGAAACGTGAAGGGGGTGGGCACGGCAAGTCGGCTTTTCTTTTTACTAGGAGATGCATGGCGTTACCTGTAGGAACATCCCGCTCCCCATCATTGTCACCATGAAGGGCCACACGGGACCCTTTTGAATCCAGGTTCATGGGCTGCCAAATGAGAGACTGGATGAAAAGACATGAATATCGCAGATCAGGGTCTAAATCAGAGTCTGGGCAGATATACCGAAAAGCTATACCATATAACAAACTTTGCGGTCAGATGCTTGGCCAGAAATTCGGAGGATCGATCGCCATCTATTGTCAATTCGGATCCATCGGTTGATAGCCTCTTGATTTTGATATCGATGCTGATATCTGTGTTCTACACTGAGACTAGAGAATCCAATGGCTCCAAGCTTGTGCAGCACGGCTCGGGGACCGTTTCAACTGTCCAATATCGCATACGGGGTTTTTGGTGTTTCCTGGTTGCATACAGACCAATAGTCGCGCGTATCACCCACCTGCTAACCACCGTGATGGACATGCGAGTACCTACACTGTTAACTGATAAAAAGAAAAGTGATAACGAAGGTTTGAAGGTGCGTCGTGCCTATGCTAAGTCAGGACAAGTGCTGCGGGTAACACTCGGGCGGGTTCGGCGGCCGGGGGTGGATGTCTAAGACCTGGAGAAAGAAGGGATGTGGCGCAAGAGCCTAGAGGGGATCTCGCGCGCTGCAGCGACCCTACGTTTTGTTGCTTATTCAAAGTAAAGGTCTTCTCAAGCGAGGCCATCTTTTTCTATCCGACGGCCTGGTATCGGCAGGCTCAGTCACGTCACGCGACTTTGATGGGGAGAAGGAGAAGCAACAGTCGAATACTCTGTAACCTTACTCTCTGTACTCCCCAAGATCTCCTCACTCACCGAGGGACACCCACATTGGCACTCACACCCTGACGGACGCGGGCCGGTAACGCTAAGGGCGCTAAAACATCAACGGGATAGGAGGTGTCTCCTGCAGGATTGATTGGCCAGCGGCTATAGCGTAGTCGATAATATGGTCCGCATGCAGAATAAGAAAAGCACATTCGGGTCGTTCAGACCGAGTGGCCACTGGCAAGGTGACAGAAGCTCCAGTAGGCTGGTAGGTTGGTAGGTTGGTTCTAGACATTGACCGCCATCTGCTCGTCTTCCTGGACGCAGGAACACGGCTGCTTGTAGATCCAGTTGTCCTTCCTTACATGAACTCGCAGGCCGGTTCTTGCCCTCGCATCTTGCCTACTGCACATGTAAGTCCAATCACTCACTATAACTTGAACGTCTTTGTTTTTCCAACTTGCCTTCGAACTGCAAGCCTGTTTCAAAATCCCTACGGTCTATCCGGCTTGTAAAATCCAGTACGCAAGAAAACTCCATCGTATATGGTAGGCCAGTCCAGCTTGAGGGTCTCAGATCGCTGTCCAAGGACGGAGTCTACTTGTCTAGGATTTCGTTTGGGGGGGCGAAGAAAGAAATAACAACATCTTTGCCAACGGTTACGCCCTGCGGATGCACTTCCATGCTTCTGGTATAACGAAGTGAGGAGAACACTCACCTCATTGAGCTGAGACCCAATCTTTGATGAGTATTCCCCTGCCACTCCTTCGCCGCGTTCAAGGACATAGTCTATCGATAGTAGATGTATGATCCGAGATTCTGTGTGATCGTCATGCAGCTCTTTAACGTTGCGGGTGTCTTGAAGCTTAAATTCGTCGACGAATGCCCCCGATCGATATAAGGTCCCCTTTTCGCCCGGCCTATCCCTCACTATCACCAATGAGCTCATCTCGATTTCTTCTCCATCTTGAATCGGCTGCGCTTTGATCTCCTCTCCAAAACGACCGAAGTTGCTCTACACAGCCAGGCGCCATGTCAACTTCACCGCCGAAAGGCACTCGCGAGTACGCCGAGTGGGCGGCCCAAGACAAAGGCCCGACCGTATTGATCGCCTGCTGGACCGTTACCGCCATCAGCACCCTTTTCGTCGCCGGCAGACTCTATGTGCGCGGTGTGCTCCAGAGGCGGCTACGGAGTGATGACTACTTGATCATTCTCTCGCTGGTATGTAATTATCTGCTCCTGGTCACACGCATACATACACCATAATGGGTACACGGACTGAACTAATCGCCTCCTTGTTCTATTCGCGGCAAACAGGTATGCGGTTTCATATCCACAGCCTTCTCTACCGTCGCCACAAGCTACGGCAACGGCAAGCACTTCGAGCTTCTCAACCTGGAGCAGAAACAAGGGGCCATCCTCTGGACGACGGCGGCCTTCTGTCCTGGAATTCTGTCCTTCGGCCTGCCCAAGATCGCTGTCATTGCCCTGCTGACCCGCATCCTCAACCCGAGTCGCGCGCACCTGTGGATTCTCTGGACCATGGGCCTCGTCTGCCTCGCGTCGTTGTTGGCCACGGTAGGCGTGCTGCTAGGCCAGTGCACGCCTGCACGGTCGCTCTGGGACTTCTCCGTCACAGAGAAGACATGCTTCGACAAGAAAATATTGATCGGCTATTGCGTCTATGCTGGCTGTGAGTTTCTACCCTCCCTATTCTATGTATCTACAACCCCCCTGAGCGCACCATCAAACGCAACAGTCAGCTGACCAGCTCCCCTTTCTTCACGAATAGCCATTTCAGCTTTCGTCGACCTCTACTTAGCTATTTACCCGTCATTGGTACTTTTCAAGCTTCAAATGCCCGTTAAGAAGAAGCTCGCCCTCTGCGCCGCGCTTGGCATCGGCTCCGTGTAAGTCACTGATTTACTTCAACAATGAAAGACTCTTTGGTACTGACACGCAACAGCTCTGGTGTCGTGGCCATCTACAAGTCAACAAGAATCCCGTCCCTGGGCAGTCCTGATTTCTCTCATGACACATCCGACCTGGTCATCTGGACAGTGTAAGTTATGGCCAATCTCATCTCACCCACCCTTGCCAATCTATACACTAACCCATCTGCGCCAAACTCAGTATCGAAGGGAGTACCATCATCATCGCCTCGTCGATCCCCGTCATGCAGCCCTTGGCTGAGGTCCTCTTCGGTCGCAGCATCTTCGGCACCAGCGGGCCCAAGGGACGTTACTACAACGGCAAAAACAACGGCGGTACCGACGACAGCTCGCAGCCGGGGCTTGTCACGATTGGTCAGAAGAGCTCACGGCCCAAGAAGCAATTGAACGATGATCTCGAGATGACCATCGGCGGCACCAATTTCTCCTCCAGCGAGGATGACATTCTTAACCCGAGACACATCGGCAGCACCGACACACCCACGGCCGTCGCCGTCGTGGACCACGAGATTCTGAAGCTCAGTGACGCAGTCGTCAAGACGCAGACGGTCTCTGTTACGTATGGGGAGAGCGAGCCGGCGAGCCAGACCATGTCGACAACGGCTAGTGAGCGATGGAGACCCGTTTAGATGAGGGGGAAATCAGTTTGCCACATGGTTGGCTGGCCCTGGTAGGGCTTGAAATATCAAAGAGCATGTATGACAGACTGCTTGGTGTTACAGGAGTTTGGAAAAACAAATGCGGGACGCATTGTGCTATTCTTGTGTTATAATCTGGGTACAATCCATCCAGTCATGGTCTATATTCTAGGGATTTTGGAAAAACGGAAAAGTCAAATAGCGTCGCATATCGATTGGCGGTTTGCTTCAAGATCCATCTCCATGTTGAATATTTTTTGCAGGGAGTTTGGTCTATATCAGCCTTCAGTTGGCGAGTCCCCTGGAGGTTTGTCTATTGCATCACCTACAATGGGAAGTTCTCAGTGAAAACGTGATGGCCTTGTCCGTCAATGAGCAGTAAACGCATGATCAAACAGGCTGATCAGGCCAGTTCTCAAAGAATGCCAGAGGGTCTTGCGAACTACTGCTAATTCAAAAAACCCAATTACTTAACACTATCCGTAAGAAAGGGGCAGATCATGCATTCCCCTTAGCTTGTTGGGGTCATGTAGCCAGTTTCAAGATCCACGGCATCAAATATCATCCCTCATGATTTTTTACCGATTGGCTACATGATATATTTGGCCCGACACTAAAAGAACAATGGTTTGGGACGGGAATATGTCTCTATTGTACATATACTATTGCAATTCATCAACGAGGGAAATATATGCACCTAAAATCAAGCACAGCCAGCCACAAATCCAGGGGCAGAGAGAGGGGTTGCGTTCGAGTGGTTGGCCAAACTGCTGCAGAACTGCGAACGCTGCCACGGAATCTATCGGTTCACTTTGTTCTTTTTATCACATGATCACCGTTGTCTTGCCGGAGATCATCTGGATCGAAGTCGCAGAGGCTGGGGTGCGGCACAGGTTGGTGGTGGTGGTTAGCTGTCATATGAGCTTATGCAAGGCATGTCTCAACCATAAACGGCGACTATAGAATCTCAAAACGGGGTCTCTCCCCGTGTACTAATTCTTCAGCCCTCGGCTGGCTACACATGATCATGTCTCACGTTCTTTTCTCACGACTCCTGGAACTCAGTCCTGTTATATACTTATACTTTTTCCAACATCATTTCAACCAGGCTGGCCCAGCGCAGCAAATAGTCATTGCTCTAGCGGATAGAAGCAAGAAAAAGGAATAGTTATTAGCGAAATAGATATACTCTGTCCAATATTTCTGTATCGAATTCGGAGCTCTCCTAGTGGCTTTCATCATGTGATAAACAAATGGACGATCATTAAATCAAGCCCCTATGTCCCCCAAACCATCAAAGGGTTCAATGCTTTGCAACAATAGTCACAACAGCTGGTTTCAATCGACCGAGTTTTTGATGTATGCATCAAAGTTGTGACTAATAGGTCATATTCTGGATTCAGTCAATGTCTTCCTTATGTGACAGGATCACATTGCATTTACTATGAAGAGAGATCCTACAAATACAAAGAAATGCTTTGGATAGGCATGGGCTTCATTACTGCCATGACAAGTAGCAAAGGAACACTGGCGGAGACATGAGCTTATGGCATGACATAGTGTGATCAGTATAATTCCAATGCAATATGGACTGATAGAGGATATCAAGGTGTGCTCATCTTACAACGCGTCTAGCTAGGAAAGGGGGAAGTGATGTATACCCGTAGTGGAATGTAGTCGACCTGATTCGCACTGCTGGGTGACATATAATTCTGGCTCCAAGCCGAAACTTCACAAAGGCCCAAGATAAGCAGACATCTGTTCGGAAGAATAAGCTGCACATGTATAATTGCAATATCCTTGTTGCAATATGGCCTTGGGTATCTTCCAATCTGGACTCATCAGACATTAAAGGGATTGAGACTGATATGATCTTGAGGGAAGTGCCAAGGCGATTATGTGATTGGTGGATTTAGGTCGGCGCATCCCAATGCGGCAACCAGCCACGACAACCTCCGCTGCTCAAGGGACTAAGCTCACAAGGGGGCAGCATATTCTCCGCGAATCTTCTTGCTGACCACAGACAGCTAGCGGCATAGTCGATGCATCTCTCAATGTGTAGGTTTTTAACGTCTCGAATCCCCCCTCTCGAATTTTCATATGTCAGAAGAGAAAGGCTAGAAGCGGAGGAAGTTGGTTACCCTTGCAGTATCGTGGTGCTTGTATCTTCTATATAAAGTCTGTATCTTCTCTAAATCGAGGGGGTCCTAAATTGCGGGAGCCCTTTCGTGAGTCGCCAGCTGCAAAACGAACCGTTCGTTATTTTCGGTGACCTCCACATGACACAATGAAACCAGTCTCTTTCACAGCATTTTTGGCCCTCTATGCTGGAAGTGCCCTAGCCCAGGCACCTCTTTATGGGCAGTTTGGAGGGTAGTTTACTCAGCGGATACAGTGTTTCCATACCAAAGGAGTGTCACACATGCTAACACAAGAAACCTCAACCAGACAGGGTTGGAGCGGAGCAATGACGTGTGTCTCAGGTGGTTGCTGTACTGCTTCTAACGAATGGGTAAGTCTGTGACACTAGACACATGCTGAATCACAATCTGTATTTCCCCCAAGTAGCTTTTCTCTCCAGTACTCCCAATGTCAGCCCTGCAGTGGGGGCGGTGGTGGTGGTAATAACCCTCCCCCAACAACTACCACCAAGAACAGCGATGGCGGCAACGGTGGCAGCGCTACGCCGACTGGGCTGACGACAAAGCTTCCTCCCTCCAGTGGTGCGACGTCGACTAGTGCAGCCATCGTTGTCAGCGCCGCTTATGATGGAGGAATTAAGCGATTCAAAAGATCTCGTAAGTAGACACTTAGTTACTCTTTGACCCCTCAGCCGACATGACAGTCTACGTACGCACACAGACGAAAGAAGTCTAACATCAGAATAGCGGCTGTATGCCAAGGACAGACGGAGACCGGCGAGAAAGATGCCATGTTCATACTGAAAGACGGCGCTACACTATCCAATGTTATCATCAGTGCATCACAGGCTGAAGGCGTTCATTGCCAAGGGACATGGTAAGTCAACGCCAGCCCAATTGCCTGTCCCCCTTCCTTAATCCGTTTCCCCCAAACTCCCGCTTCCATCTTCCTGTTTTGAGTCATAACTTTTTCTTTCATCATCACCATCTTTCCGCTCCCCTGGCCATGGAGCGAAACTCAAAACGGGAAAAACCAACAACAGCACGCTGAACAACGTATGGTGGGCCGACGTGTGCGAAGACGCCGTGACCTTCAAGTAGACGAGTGGCACGTCGTACATCAACGGCGGCGACGCCTTCAAGGCGGAATACAAGATCATCGAGTTCAACGGGCGGGGCACCGTGTCGGTGAAAAACTTCTTCGCCTCGGACTACGGCAAGGTGGCGCGCAGCTGCGGCAACTGCAAGAACAACGGCGGACCCCGAAACTTTGGATTCGACAACGTGCGAGCGCGAGATGGTGGCGTGCTCTATCGCATCAACACCAACTACGGCGGCACGTGCCGCATCGCCAACTCGTGCCAGAGCGCTGGCAAGTACTGCGACCGCTACACGGGGAATACGAGCGGCGCGGAGCCCAGCAAGGTCGGCAGTGGGCCCGCTGGATAGTACTGCACGACAAGTGGATGTCCAAAAACTGCTAAAGAGAGAGACAAAGGAGAGATGGAGGGAAAAGAAGGGCGATTGTTGGTCTGCTATGGTGGATCTCGGTTAGGCACATTCTCGGATGAATTTGTCAATCGCACGCAATGTAGTAGCAGCATGGTCAAAGACAGAAATGCACAATGCTGGGTGAATTATACATTAAGAATTACATATGTACAGCTGGTTGACCATCTCGACTCAGACCAGAGAAGGTGCTGGTGTGAGTAGGAGTGTGAGTGTGAGCGTGAGAACAAAGAGAACAGACCTACCTTTGTTGAATGTGAGCAACTCAGCCCCGGCCACTTGCTGATCAACAGCAAAGTTTCGACCGGGGCGGAAGAGACAGACGGCATTCTCTTCCCTACAGATCCGTACACAGCGCAATGTCGGTGGCTTCGGGGACCAAGTCATCCAGAGCCCAGCCGATGATCTCGAAAGCCATCCTTGTGATGGGGCAGCAGAAAAAGGACCAGAAGAACAGGGCGAGGAGCCAGACGATCTCGGACAAGGTGGGCGGGGCGAGCTCGTGCAGGAGGTGCTTCGGGATGGCCCGGCTGTGCCTGCGAGCGTGGAAGGAGACGGCGCTACTGTGCGTCCGGCCGTGAAAGGCGGCGGCTCTGCTCGGCTTCTGGGAGGGGGTGTGGAGAGCGTTCCACTGGACGATCATCTGACTGCTGGCCGACATGCTGGCGGCGAAACGGAACTGTGGCTCTAGGGTTGATAGAAAGAAAACGAAGGGAGTGAAAGGGGTGCTAATCTGCTCTTCTGCAGAGGGAGAAGAGGTTAGCTGTCAAACGAAGGACTTGTGTTTTATTTTCTTGCAATGGGAAAGAGAGACTGAACCAGCCAGCAGATGAAGATGAATGAATGGATGGATGGATGGATGGATGATCGACGTTTTCCTTTCTCAGTAATAGCAGCCAGTCCGACGAGGACTTTTTATCTTGGAGAAATCTGCCCCCCTTTTTGTCGACTCAGATGAAAGGATCGGAATAAGCCGATTGTGGTGAAACGATCTGTGTATAATGGCTTTTCTTCCAAGCACATTGTCATGTCGCTTTGACACAATGGCTCCTTTGTATGGAGGGTTTAGCTGTCCACGGACGGCGCATCTGTGCCGTGGATAAGAGAGAAAGGGTCTTGTACGTGCAAGTAAGTTAGATTAAGAAGCCCAACAGGCGTTCGCTGGTCGGGCTTGACAGCAGGGCCAGTGTGTTATTTTATAATGGTCGGCTTATATTGCAGGTGTATTGCAAGGCCCGGCATATAACTCTATTGCAAGCCACGCTCCCTGTCATTCATTTCCAGCTCACTGACCTCAGTGCTAAGCAGCAACCTCTTGACTCTATCGGTCGACCATTGAGGCCTTATCCGATGCTAGATTCCCGCTGCAAAAGTAGAGACTTAACCAGTAAACGCTTTTTCTGATTGCTAAATGTTAACATTGAACCATCGATCTCCCCACAGATTCACTATCAAACTCCTGAAATCGAGATCCTAGCAAACACTTATACACAAGAACCACTCTACGTGCTATGGCAGCAGCAGCAGAGAGAGAAAGAGCCAATGCTGATTGATTTGCAGTTTGGCCTCGGGATAAGTAGCTATAAATCAGCTCGTTCACATTCACATGCTTACATTCAGACAGACCACGACACAAACTAATAATACACTGAGATGCTAGAGGGGTCCCTGCTCCCTGCGGGGCGTTCCGCTGCCCGAGACATTCTCATCCCACGCCGCCACGCTGTTTGAACCGAGCTCGCCGGCTAGTTCCCCTCTTAGCGTGAACGTCTGTCGGACCCTTCACGATCTGGACCCTTCCTGATCTGTTTATCTGGTTGAAGTAGTCCAGGGTCGCATCCGACATAAAAGATTGCAACAAGAACGACCCTAGATGCTAAGTGGGGACTTCAGCGGAGCATCTTGGGCGAAAGTGTCTGCGACCCAGAACCCAAGAGAGGCTCGCTCCTAGCAACTGCCACAATAGGGCCGACACTCACTCGCGCCGTTAGGGCTGTGGAAAGACAATCAATAGTAGAGGCCTTCTAGGGAAAACGTCGCAGCATCTAACGCAAAAGGGGACTCAAGTCCGGGGAAGTGAGCTGGGCTGAGCTGAAAAGGACAAAAAGCCTCTTGTAGAGCGACTGGCTAGGTACTTGAGGTATCTCTCAGCTACCTATATATAGCGCGCATATAAATCGAACCATTGAAACGCACTTGGCGTAGGCGCCGACGCCGTGACAGGATCTCTTAACGCTGGAAAGCGCCGATGTGGTGCTTATGTCAATCGACCTTAAGGGGCCCGGAACAGACGCATCTTGGAGGAGACCCGGAGCTCCCTTCAACATCCCGCAGATATCTGTTATGTTGCGCTGGAGATCGTGAAGCCCACCAGCTTTCTAGTGACCACAGCCGCTGAGATGCATGATACGCATTTCTGGCCACTTCGGTGCTCAGGATAACTGTGGCACGACGGAGACCGGGATTGCGACATGTGGTACTAACGTGAGGGCTCTTGAGGTAGCCAAGAGAATATCAGCCCACCATGTACGCAGAGCTGAATCGCATTCTCCCTAAACACGTATTTGGCTCTCTGGGCCAACTCAATGGCCGACTGGCAAAGCAGCAAGCAGAAATCTCGAAACTGTACCTAAGTCGACAGAATTCCCAATGATTCAATCAACCTAGGTCACGTAATGGCATACGACGTGGGATCAGACCAGGGGTTTCCAGTTGATTTGCCATATGGTTCTGCTCTCAACCTGGGTACCGTGAACACCGAGGGACTCTTGTAGACACATTGTTAAAATACCCAACAACACGAGACAGCTTTTCAAGGCAATATCTTCATTTCTCATAGCATTCATCATAGTGATCTTCGTAAGCGCAGCAGAAACCACAGCCTGAACTTGACCCGCCCGATCCTCCATCACGAGAGCCTCAGATCCCACCACCTCTGCAAACCCTCGACATCGCACCACGCGAATTGCGTCGGGTTCTCAAACCACCAGCGCCCACCCTGCTTGGGCCGGTCGCTCGCGTACTTCTTCAGGCTCCCGCCGTCGAAGCGGTGGTTTTTGACTCCCAGAAGCAGCACGACGCTGCCAACCGAGGGCGCAAACTCAGCCGGGTCGAGAAAGACGGTCAAGTGGACCTGTTTGGGGGTGGAAGGGTGCGCAAGCCGGGCCTGCCGCTGCTGGCGGGATGGCGGCAGCGTCGACGGCTGCAGCTCTGACACCGTGGCCACGACGGCCAGCACGTTGGTTGACCAGTTCTGCTTGTAGGGCAGGTTGGGGATGCCGCGCAGCGGTGTCAGCTTCAGCGGCTTCGTCGGGTCCGTGTCCAGCCAGGGGGGCAGGGGCCGCTCCTTTTCTGAGCCAGGCTCGGCGTACCCAGTGTCCGTAGCAGGGATCACAGCTGCCATGGCTACGGCCTGCGGCGCCGACGGTGATTGTAACTGCAGCAATTGTCGCTGAGTGGCCAGCTCCGCGCGTTTCTGCGCCGTTTGCTGCGGTGACACCATCATTGCCTCAAATTCGTCCTCGTCGGTTGCATCGGCTACCTCCTCTAGTAGTGAAGCATGGGTATCCATGTGCTTGGCCGATGCGGGCTTTGCCAGAGCTTCCTCGCCCTTCCCTGAGGTCTGGGGGAACGCAGTAGACGGTTCTTCCAAATCAGCCGCTTCAATGTCTGCCTCCTCTGTTTCGGATAGAAGTCCTGCAGCACCTGCCATCTCTAGGAGTTTGTTGTTCCAGCCCACCATGTCCAGGCGGCTTGCCACAAGGTATGGCATTCTCTCTGATTCAGCCGCCAATGCATCCTCCTTCTCTTTCCCCTTGCCTTTTGCAGCTTCAGCAGCTGTAGAGTCTAGCCATTCCAGCCGAAACGCCTCGAGCTTGATGTATGATCCAATCGACACCTCACCGCCGTCCACGTAACGGTGCATCTCAGCCGCTAGCAGGGCCTGGATGCAGAGCTCGCCGTCGCCGAGCATTAAGCGGATGGTGCGCCATCGTTTCGAGCGCGAGGCGTTGCAGGTGTCGACGCCCTCGACGAGGAAGATGGAGCCGGGGATGCAGTACTTGGTGCGTAGGATGTCGGCAATGAGGGGCTTGGGTGTGAAAGGCTCGGCCGCAATGCAGGTTATCTCCGGGGCCAGATCGGGGGAGTCGCGAATCGCAGAGGTCGGCATGGGTTGTGTGGCGCGGCAGTCATCGTTTCATTGGAAGATGAAAATTGTGACGAGAGGTGACAGCCTTCATATGACCAAGAAAAAGCAACCAAGCATGATACTGCTGGTACTAAAGCGAAGCGCTCGGTGCTTATTTGACAGCGCAAAGAGAATCTCACGCCCTAACAGAGGCCAAATCAACGCGTATTTGGCCTGAAGGTAAGCCGGTAAGCGAGACTTGGTGGGGCACCACTTAACGGTTAATGCATAGGTAGGTAGCTTCTAAGGTTAGTAGTTACTTGAGTTCGTGTCAAGCACGTTCACAGGTCTCAGAGGTCTCACTTAAGGTGCACAGAATACCTGATGCTTCCGATGACTTGAAGCCTCTCGCCGTGTCTTCCTCATTCGTGGTCTGAGTTGATTGTTGGCCATTGCCAAATCACAAACGAATAGCATCGCTTCTATCCCTTCTATACATTCTACCTGTAGGTAACTGTGAGTAAATGGCCCGCAATCCTGTCGGAAACCGCACTCGCGATGCCAAGTAGCATGAAGCGCTTAAATATGTTTCCTAGTCCGGTAAGCATCGGGAGGTAACATCCTCTGGTTTGTGATACGAGTTTGAACCTGACATAATCGCCGGTCGTTACTTGTAGCATACCACGGTGCTAAGAATGAGACATTCTCAGGTTCACCTTTTCACGCCACATCCTCAGTAGTGTAGGTAGTAACCGGACACATATCCTTACCGACCGCTATATGACACCCGTCATACGGTCAACCTTGTGGTTCAGAACCGATGTGGACTATGCCGGGTCAGCCTGGCTTCGTTTGGCAGCTGTAATGAGTGAAGTCCTAGTCGCTTACTGAGAGAACAATGCAACTGCACCAAGACAGCTTGCCGTGTGTCGTGTGTCGTGTGTCCAGAATGGTATGTCTCTTCAAAACGTGCCAGAAGGAAAACCCGTGGCATAATTCGGCCGCTTGTTTGCTCATGTGGAAAGTTTGGGTACACAGGAAACCCGCGTAGCAATCAAGACGGCCACGCATGTGGCGATAATCGAGGCAATGACCCATGGGCCGCAGATAGATAGGCTCAGCTCATCACTTGGAAAGCATGTCCATAGACCCGGTCAAGCGCAGCCGTGCCGTCCCGCAGCCATCTACATGGCATCAGAATGCTGTCCCCGTATGCTATAGGCGAAGACAAAAATCGAAGGCCAGGCACGAATTGTATCACGTGTCAGACATCAGATTGTAGGATCAAGTGTCGGTGTCTCGGAGTACGTAACATACCTACAGTAAGCAGCCTGTATCTCACTATGTAGCAATGGACAGCTGATCGTTTTGATCGCCCAAGGCGTTACCAATGCCAAGTCGGCAGTAGTTGGCATGTAGATAAGGTGGGAAAAGTGGTGGCAGTGAGGAGATCAAAGAAGGGCTGGCTGCTGAGCGGTGGGTGGTTTGCGGAGGAAGAGTACGCAATGCCCCTCTTCTATCCCCAAGATAGAGTATCATAGCACACAAGATCGTCAAGCGTCAAGTCGAACCAGAATCCATTATGGAAGGGTTCGAACGGTGCAAACATCCCAAACGAGTCGACGGGAACGGCAGCGTGCATAGCTTTTGGCCTGCTGTTTTACCAAACGATTGCTAACCAACGGGATGCGGCGGTAACGGGAGACCCAAGTGGTTGATCGGGTCGGAAGATCCGCTAGTTGAGGAAGGTATAATGCAGTAGGATATGTCCTTATCGGCATACATAACGTTTCATGTTGAAGGACTATTCTTCAGTCTTTGACCTCTCACCGTCCATGCTTGCTATTTTCCCACGAATCCCACGTGCAAAAAGCAACGTACAGTGTGTAAACCACGTCCCGGCAAGTCTGTCTTAGGTGATGGGCAGATGGAGGGTGCCCGTGGCTATGATTTGTCGGTCCAGCGACCGACCGCGTTGAGGATGCGGACCCCTAGCGCCGGGCGATCTGGGCGATCGATACTCCATGTAGACCTGAGTTATGATGAACTGGGTAAAGGCTAGGGCAGATCCCATTCGCAATTCTTTGATAAGGACCCATTGAATAGGGATTTGCTAGGCCACGGCCACGCGTCGTCAAGGTGGGAATCGCGATGTGTACGTAGGTACTTGTAGGCGATAGGCCATAGCTTTGGGACATAATTTTGTAGAAAAGCATCGTGAAACTTACACAGCCCTCTGGCAGTCGAGTAGCAGGACGGATCGCGAACAGCTCAGCACATGAGTGGCCTGTCCATCAAGAGCGGAGGAGTATCAAGTCTGCGGCTTTCTGTCTCAAGGCACATCCAGCAAAGAACTTCGCTACGCAGGCAGACAGGCATGATCTGGTCAAAAGCATGGTTGGGAGCCAAAAGGAGAGATGCACGGTCAAATGAGGCTCTAACGCTCCCTGCCGCCCCTCATCTAATCCCGCCAAGAATAGTGACTTGAGATTCCGGCGTCGCCAAAAAGTATGCCATGCAAACTGCAATCGTACTGCAAGCAAGGTGTCGTCGTGAATATGCAGATACGACAGGTTCTGGACAGGTATCGGCCCTGTGACCGGTGGCCCGCAACGTTTTGTGACGGGCGCTCGGTGTTTATTCAGAGCAGGTGATGATGGGCCGTAGATGTCATGAGAGACGTGAAACCCGAAACTCTACATCAGACGAGCGTTTGGTAGGCAATTCAAGCCAGAACTGTATGTAAGTGCGTGTAAGTGAGACACTGAAGTGCGGAGTAACCCTGTTGGGCATTTTGACGTTCCCTTCAACGGGTGGTGGCTGGCCCTGAAGTTGTCGGTATTATATTCTATTCGTTTGTCGAAGCGGCCGCCAAGATATGCTATTCGGCAATTCAACCGCGCTATCCCACCGGCTAAGCACAATGGTGTTGACTGCGGCATCTGGGGGAATGGGTGTGTTGCTGTCCATTCAGTACTGGTCCATCTGCTTCAGTACTTACAGTACCTATCGCTTCTCTAGCCAGGGGCCGTGCCAGTAGCAAACCAATTTGGACGGAAGGGCCGTAGTGGCCGGTCATTTCTTCACTTTTATCATTTTGTGCCAAGGCTATGGCCATGTACCCTGTACTCTAAACGTGGTGACCCTGAAGAAAATAAAAATCAAGGGTATGTAGAAATCATGACGGGTAACAACCGAGATACGGACAGGCAGGGTCATGTTGTCGTCATTCGACCCTGCTATTACATATGCCGTTGGGCGCTCGCAGGTTGCATCGGACAGTGGGATAGCAATCCGCAATCCCAGCCAGGCATGATGAAGCGAAAGGGGCGAGTCGAAGCCACGAAACCTATTCTTATATTGTCGGTGGGATTGAGACTGGGCCACTAATGATCAAAAACCAGGCGCCGGGAGCCAAGTAACCTGTAAATAATCTTGCTGGTAACCCGTCCAGATCCTCTCGGCGACGTCATAGGCCATTGATGGAATTGGATCAGTCGACGGCTGGGTCTCTGAAACACCGTGGATACATGGAGAAAGAAAAGACGGGCTTGGTCGTTGATCGTCGTCTACCCCGTCCCCCCTGTGCAAATACCCCTACTGCCTACAGTAAGTACCGGTCACGCAGTGGAGGAGGGGTTACCATTGGAAGCTGGTCACTATTGTCGGTACTTGATCATCAACTCAAGGTGCAAGGGTCACATGATTCTTGCCTTGACCTTGCAGTAACGTTGGGGACGGCAAAGCATTACCGAGGCTGGCCGATGTATGTATATTGCAATGAGTGACGAATTGACAACGAGCTGAAGCTTTTGACGTATTGCTGTCGCTATCTTCAGTGCAATACCATCATTGACGCGGGTATAAGTTGCATTAATCAGGGCTTCCGAGAGTGATTGCTGCTAATAAACTCTATTTCAAGCCCTGGACCCAACTACTACTACATAGAAAACCCTGGCCTCCGGGCCTCTTAGCACCCTCCATCTTCGGTGTCTTTTGTGGGCTGTGTATTCTTTTTAGTTGACAGGGCGGCCTGGTGGTGGGTGGGTTGCGCATAGATGGCTAGCGGGAGGGAAGGCCAGCCCTGGTCAGGGGGGTTTGGACGCGTAACCTTCAACTTTTTCGCCAACGAAAACCACCAGCCCAGTAAAAGGTTCGGGTCGATTCAAGCGCCAGAGTTCAGTTCAGTTCAGTTCAGGAACGCTGTCACCGCCACCGTAAATGCTCGGCTGGCAGGCCGTAGTTCGGATGAAGTGTTTATCTTCTTGTTTTCGATATTCTTATTCCTATCGGCACTCGAAGGCGGGATGATTGATATGCTAGCTAATCAGTTCTGAGAAGACAACGATTGGAGTAAAGCCCCCAGTCGCGATTTACCAACGCAATCGATCCTTCGCATACGTCAGTGCAAATATACTGTGCCATACTGTACAATATGGAAGATTTCCAAGGGCTGTTGCCGCTGCGGGAATTCCTCCGCGGGTCAGTCCAGGGCCCTGTCTCTTGTCCGGTAGGCCTGTCTAGCCGATCATTCGGGCAGGTAGAAAGCAGCGCTGTGGCACGGCGCGATCAAGCCTTCATACCTCTACCCAACTACCAGCACACAAACCACATCCAATGAGAGAAAGTACCGACCAGCAAATCATTGGCGAGTTACAGATGTAGTAGTCGTTGTATGTAAGAAGTAGCAGATCGATTATGTTCGATGCCATTGTTTGCTGTAACAGTGGTTTTACTTGATTCCTTCAAAGGTTTCGCCAAAAGGCTAGCGGGTTCGCTACAGCTTTGATTTATACTGTACAGACGCGAAAGCCAACGCCTATTCTCATGACTCCGAATACCAACAACCTCGTGTTCCCTTGGCTCGTCGTATATGTAAGTTTCAAGGCGCGGAAGCGTGATTGCTGCAGCAAGGAAGGTCACAGATTCTGTATTGGAGGCGACCCAGGGGTAAATAAGATGGGATTCAGTTAACCTCTCTCGTGATCCTATAATATGCCGCATGCATCTCGTTCGCATACAACAAACACACCTAGACATAGTTACTTGCGTAGCTCCACACCCTCTTCATGCGAATAACGAATGTTTCGCCCATATTCCTGATCAGAGTTGTTGGCTGTGTTGATAGTTCTCAGTTCTAATTGACAGCAATACGAAGGCGTAAGGCGAAGTAGAACGTAGTAGTAGTAGTAGTAGTAGTAGTAGTAGTAGTAGTAGTACAGTACGAAGCGCCACCGCACGCTCCAGCCAGCCAGCCAGCCAGCCAGTCGTACATACTACTACATACATGCATGTGGTATGGAGTATTTTCGGGCAAGTATACTGTGTAGGGATACATGAATGCCCGTCGACAAGGACAGCCCGTCCAATGATTTGCCATCATCTGTGATTACGCGTAGCTCAATCTTGCTCAATCTAGACTTGTGGGACCAATCACTCGTTTTCCAAAAGCTCAAAGCGCCACGCGCGGTGGACTCAGCTTTCCACGTTCCTTGGCAGCTTGGCGGCGGATGGGACTTGGATAAGTTGTAGTACCTGGTGAGGTTAGTAAAGTGAATATTTCTTCAATAGCCGAGAAATAAAGGCAGATGGATGGCAGATGGGCTGGTTCGTGGTGGCCTGAAAAAAAGAGTTCGGATAAATACGTGAGGGACTAGTCGGGAATATAGTTCAGCTGACAGGAACGGCGCGTCTATAGTTGGCACTGCACCGGAAAAAAAAATCAAAATCACAAAGATGGCAATTGAAGCGAAGGAAGGGGAAACAGAATAAAAGAGATGTGAGGATACAGATAGACCGAGTAACACAGGAAACAGGAAGGTGAGGTAAACAACCAGCAGACTGGTGGTCACCAATATCAATTCAGGATGGGTGTTGGGTGTGATACTGTATGAACTCAGGCAATACCCTGGTAACCTTCTCCTTTTCGTTAATCTGGAGTTTTAGTTGTTTTTTCCCCTTCTCTCCATGCAGCACACTCAACACTGCTAGACGGGCAGGCTGGTTGCGTGCGCATCGACGGAGGCGAGCATGCACGCAGCCCGACAGTCCAGGCCAGGCACAGGTACTATCATGAATGTATATGTAGTAGACTGCACTGCACAGGGTACTGCACAGGGAGACAGGGGGGTGGCCGACCACCATTTTGTGCTTTAGTCTCATTAACCAGCCCCCCTGAACATCCGAACGAAGGATACAGCAGACTCCACACCTTTCCCATCCGGGCCCACCACTGCCAGCTCCGTTGTTCCTCGCCATCAAGTTGCTACTACTTGCCTGCTTGCATGCGTGCTTGCTTGCATTGAGCCCAGCACCTACGGCCTACACTCTTATGCGCCTATCTTCATACCGTCAATCTCCCTCCGTGCTAGGTGCTAGGGGTAAACGCACTAGAGGTCCAACTAGAAGTAGAAGGGGGGGACCCTTTTCCTCGAGTACATCTAAAGTAATTACCCACTTGCCCTCCCACCTTTACGAGGCCAAGTTCTCTCTCTTCCTACACTCGCTCGGGACTCGACTCCTTCTTCTTGGATAGCTATTTCTTCTCTTTTGCCTTTTTTTTTATTTTATTGCCTCGCTGTCTATTTCTCTACGACAGCTGGGGATTCAATTGCTGCTATACCAACTGACATTCACCTGTCGGAAGGTCTGCCATTCCTCTTTCTTTTTATGCTTGTCTCACCTCTACCATCCGGGTACTGAGGTGTAAGTCGTTCTTTAACTCCAGTTGTGTAAGACAACAGAACCGAGCTCTCCACGCCAACTCATCCCGTCCCCTAACCATACCACTTCTCAGTCGCTCTGTCGCAGCTGTCAAGTCAACGGTTCTTGTCATCTGCTACACCAAGCCACGACGATTAAATTGCTTGGACCGCCCAGGAACGTGTGACGTTCTTATATGACGCGCGCTGGTTGACCGCGGAAGAAGGAAGACCGGTCCCATATACATCCCCCCTGAGCATCCCCATATAGTGTACACAGCAAATATTGCGATCACTACTTACCATGGGAGCTAAGATGCCCGCACCACACCAACGGTTTTTCAGTATGAGAAACCCGTTCTCAAGATGCGTACTGTTCGCAGTCGCGCTCTTGTTCCTGCTAGCCCTCACTTGGAGAACCGACAGGATAGACGATGTAACAACACATATTATAAAGGCGACTACGCCCAAGGCCAAGGGAGCGAACGCGCAGCAACCCCTTGGAGGTGAGCATGCGGCAGCCGTGGACGTTGTCCCGGTCTCGAACCATGTCATGGACTGCGCCATCAACACCACCGACATGGCCGCATTGCAGGCCAAATACCAGCTCCAAAACGGATTCGAATACTTCAAGCGTTACGTCAAGATCAACCGCGAACCCATTGCCCGGAAATCCATCACCAAGCTCCAGCAGGATTTTCTCCCGACTGCCTTCAAGATTATCGACTCGAACTTCCCGGACAGCTACGGCGAGGAAAAGTGCACCCCGCCGCTGCAAGTTTCCGTGCCGGAATCACCCTATCCTGCATCGGGCAACCTCAGCGATTTCATGTTCGGTGTTTCAACCACATTCAAGAGATTCAGCTCGAGCAAGACGAGCCCTGTGAATGAGTGGACTTATTGGTTGACTGATGGCAAGGGCAAGTCCAATGGTGGAAAGTTGGTGCTCCTGCTCCTTGATGCATCGGAGGAGCAGATCCTGGAGGCCAAGACCATCTTGACCGAGCGTGGTGTGGATGTTGACGTTTACCACTCCGACTCGCGCATGGAAATGGCCGTCCGCTACCTCACCTTAGTCCCGACCTTGTACAACCACCCCGAGCGCCAGAACAAGAAGTGGCTCGTCACTTGCGACGATGACACTTTCTTCCCCAGCGTCCACAAGCTTACGCAGAAATTCGAGGAATACGACCCCACCGAGCCGCTCTACGTCGGTACCCTGTCTGAAGATGTCAACAATGTTGACCGCCATGGATCCCAGGCTTTCGGTGGTGCTGGTGTCTTCCTCTCCGTCCCATTGGCCGCCCAAGTCAATGCCAACTACGACAGCTGCAAGTCCGACGAGAAGATTCGCGAGTCCAACTCCGGCTGGGGTCCTCAGGGTGACATCCTCCTCCGCAAGTGTATCTACGAGAACAGTGATGTGCGCCTGAGCGTCCTGCGTGGCCTGTACCAGCTTGATCTCTACGGCGACCCATCCGGATTCTACGAGGCTGGCCTCCAGCCCATCTCTCTGCACCACTTCAAGGGTGGCGGTTGGCACTCGGCCCTCCCTTGGCAGTACACCAAGATTGCCCACATTTGCGGCGAGGACTGCGCTTTCCAGCGATTCCGCACCAAGGACGACTTTGTTATCTCGACCAGCTTCAGCGTGGTGAAGTACCCCAAGGGTATTGACTTTAACATGGCCCAGATGGAGAGGACATTTGCTGCCGCGCCCCAGGACAAGGGTTGGAACTTGGATTACGTTTTCGATCCCCAGCGCCCTAGTCTGCTGAAGACAGGCAGGAAGATCAGCTGGGACCTTCAGGAGGCCACAGTGAACGACGACAACACCGTTACCCAGATCTATGTGCGCAAAGCGAACGACTGGAGATGGGTTGACCCCGAGAACAACCCCTTGTCGTCAAATGACGGCATCATCGAGCTTGTGTGGGTGCCTTGAAACCTGCATACTAGAAGAAATGAGATATGACCCATTCCATGACACCTCTCTTCGCTCTTGACATATTTCCCCTTCAGCCGTCCTTCTTTATACGGCATTATGCAGGTTTTTACGCTCACGGAGCTCGGTCAATCTCCCCTTTTGAGTCTGGCCGGTAGACTTTCCATCGCCGCTTCGGGTCCTCCATGGAAGCAGCTGCGGCCCCAACTGAAGGAACACTCTCGAGTTGGCCCGAATTGCCGCCGCTGCTTCTCCCCGCTAGGACAGACGAGAATACAGCACTGCCCATCCTATCACTGGCAGTACCATGCTCGCCTCCTCAGGACCCCTTCCAGTACCAACGATAATACATAATTCTTGCCAACTTTGCTCGTCATCTTCGCCTTCACCACTGTCATTCAACCACCCTATTCATTACCACCCTGTTTTAAATCGAGCTACGGCGAGCCCGGCGTTCAGCAATGACGACCTTTCAGCAAACATTCTGCACATGTGTATCAGAGTACGGACGGCCACCTGCAGGCAACCAATTTCTTGTTACTCTACCAATCTTTGTTTTATCTATTTTCTGCTCTGTTTCAACATGTTTCCGATCTTGTACGCGATAGACTCATATTTGAAGTGGAGTTAGCTTGGTGTATAGATGATGTTCTTGGGAAGGTCCTTCGAATCATGAATGTTTGCTTTTGTTTTGCTCTTCTTTGTGTAAAGCACATTCAGACTTGACCCGGTGATTTGGCAATGTTTTGGGGAACCATTTTTATCAAAGGCGAACAAAGCGAGGTTGGGCGGTCGTCGGTCTTGCAGCTTGTGAAGCTGCTTGCTTCGGATGAGATTTCGACAATTACCCCTGGATCTCGAAGGGCTCGGAACAGGGTACTGCGATGTCCTGGAAGGTCGAGTACAGTACATAGGCAATACAGAAAATCCCAAATGTACCAACAAACCACAGTTGCAGAATGTCGTGATTATGAGACGATGAAGAGTGGATGAGGGTGGGCAGTACAAGTTGAACCTGAAACCTACCTACCCTCATGTGCCCGGATCGCGTCTTTCCAGCGATCTGAAATATGGGATCGTGGCCAGGGATACTAACACCCTCTGCACATCACTATGGCAATGGTGCTCAAAATAGTATACTGATGATCTTCTGTAGGCAACACAGGACGGAACTTGACGTCTGCCAGAGAAACGGGCAGCGACATATTTCGCTACCCCGATATTGGAAGTATTGAGGTCAATAGCAAATAAGTTAGCGGATAAGAGCCGCAAGCCACTTGACAAAACGTCAGCCACCCGCTGCCCACCTCCAAAGCCACCCGAGGTATCCACGCTAACCTACTCGCTACTTTGTCTCTCTCTCAGCCAGCCAGACAGGAGGACCCCGCCAACCCGCCAACCAAAAACGCCGTTTCCATCATTGCGGGATGAAGTCATTGCTGTTGTCGCGAACTTCGGCCTGTGCTTGATCACAGGTACCCCCCCCCCCATTCCTGCCAAACTCTACCTATCATTTACGTTGAACTGGCTCTTGGTGTTTTCAGGTACTCATAGCGAGGAATCCTTAATAATTCTCATATCTATTTTATCTACTTCTTAATCCGAGACCTCGTCCCAAAACCTACCATCGGGCCCCGTAGAAAACCTACCAGATGCAAAACAATATCCTTGCCGTCCCCTTCCGCAAGGGGACCGCGCTGTCGCTGTCGACCGCGGTGCGACAGTACATCTCGACCAAATATGACCAGCACCCAGACATGTTCCGACAAGACCTCGAGGTCATCGATGCCCTGCAGCGAGACGCTGTCAACGTCCGGGAGGCGCACCAGAGCGGCGTCAAAAAGCTACAAGCCTACGCCGCCCAGCTAGTATGGATGGGCGGCAAGTTTCCCATCGACATCGGCGCCGACTTCACCTGGTACCCCGCGCTGGGGTACAACATAGAGCGGCCCATCGTGCACAACAACCTCAAGTTCGAACTGGCCAACATCCTATACAACCTGGCGGCGCTGTACTCGCAGCTCGCCATCGCGAGCAACCGGTCGGCCACCGAGGGCCTTAAGACGGCCGCGAGCTATTTTAGTCTGTCGGCGGGCGTGCTCAAGCATTTGAAGGACGAGATTATCACGGAACTGCGCACCACACCGCCCGAGGACATGGACGAGCATACCCTCGAGTCGCTGATGCAGCTGCAGCTGGCCCAGAGCCAGGAGTGCTTCTGGCAAAAGGCCGTTATGGACGGCTACAAGGACGCTTCCATCGCCAAGCTGGCCGCGCGAGTTAGTGACTTGTACAACATGGCGGGCGAGGCGGCCATGCGGTCCGAGGCCATCAGCAGTAGTTGGATACACCACATGAGTGCGAAACATCACCACTTCGCTGCGGCGGCGCAATACCGGGCCGCGTGCGACTGCCTGGAGAAGAGGAAATACGGAGAAGAAGTTGCGCGGTTACAAGACGCAGTCGCATGCGTCAACGAAGGCCTGAAAGAGACGCGAGGCGGCTACTTGAGCAAAATTGTGGTGGATGACCTGAACGGGCTGAAGAAGCGCGTTGAGGAAGACTTGAAGAGAGCTGAGAAGGATAACGACATGATTTTCCTCAGTAAGTGTTACTTCATATATATCAACGGTTTGAGAATGCGCATCAGATCTAACTTGAACCACCCAGATATCGTACCGCCCAAATCCGAGCTCAAAGTCCTCGATCGGGCCAATATGGCACTCGCACGTGTGCCACCAGAAGTGGCGTCACCCCTGGACCACTTGGGGGAGAAGTGCGAATTCGGACCGGCGCTCTTTACGAAGCTGGTGCCATACTCGGTCCATATCGCAGTCTCGATATACGAAGAGCGACGAGATCGGCTGGTCAACCAAAATATAATCTCCGAGCTGGAAGTCCTTAATGAACGGATACACGAAATACTATCTTCACTCAACCTGCCTGGATCCATACAGGCTTTCGAGAAACCTCTTGGACTGCCTGGAACTCTAGTACAGCACGCCGAAGAAATCAGGCAAGCGGATGCAATCAATCGATTGCAACGGAGCTTTGCCGACATCGACAAGTTGAGAGCTGCCGATATAGCTGTTTTTGAGGAAGGAAAGGAGTTACTTCAAGCAGAAGAAGAGGAGGATAACCGTCTTATACGACGGTACGGTACCGAACGCTGGGCTCGCCCAGAAAGTCGCCTTGAGCCATCACAGGGAGTAAAGCTCTGGAATCAGGTGGCCGAAGCTGAGGGTTGGTTTGGCAACAGTGCCAGCAGCGATGGAGTAGTGCGCGACAAATTCCGCGCTATCGAGCCCATTCTTGCAGTACTAGCTGGGTCTGACCGGGGCATCATGGACTTCGTGCCATCGTCCCGACGCACCGAGATCCCCGAATCTCTCAAACCAGCCATCGGCCGTTTACGAAGTGCTTATAACGACGTTACACGTCTCGAGAGCCGGAGGCGACGCAAGGCCGAGGCGCTTCGAGAGAAGGCAAAGAGCGACGATATCAAATCCGACATATTAGCTGAGGCTGCGCGGCTTGAGCGGTCGCAGGCTGTCGCGACCGCGATCGTACCCGCGCATTTCGAAGACTTCTTCGAGAAGCGCCTGGATCTGCTCTACGAACCTGACCTAGAGTTGGTCCAGAAGGAAGGGGCCGAGCAGGAGAAGCTTATCAACGACTTGATCCGCGTCAATCGTGAGTTCGAGAGTCAGAAGAAGATTGTGGGCGACAAGGGCAACCGGGAGCGTGAGCAGGCCCTTCAGAAGCTCGAGAACGCCTACTACAAGTACAAAGAGCTCGTCAGCAACGTAGAGGTCGGGCGTAAGTTTTATAACGACTTGAGCCGGATCGTGGGTGGTTTCCGCGACGGATCCCGCTCCTTCGTGACTGAGCGGCGGAGAGAGGCGCGCATGATTGAGGACGATATCAATATGCCGCCCTTGCATGGACTTTCTCTCGATCATCAACAACAGCAACAGCAGGCTACACAGAACTATGCGCCGGTTCAGAGTCAGCAGCAGCAGGCGAGCCAGGCTCAGGCATTCTATGAACAGCAGCAGCAGCAGCAGCAGCCTCCACGACAGCCGGTGCACAGTCCGGCAGAAGCACGCATACAATCCTGGGGGGCACCTCCGGCAGAGACTGTGGCGCCGCAACCCCAGCAGCCGAGAGCGAACCCGATGCAAGCCATGTGGAATCCAGAGATGGGCATTAAGTTCGGCGGCGGGCCGGTGCCCTCTGGAGCTCCAGGACAGGGTGCTCCCAAGGGCGCTCAGACTACATGGGATCCCAAAGCTGGAATTCGCTTTGGTTAATTCCTGTATTGGCTTGTGTGGCTGCACAACAAAGGAAGAGCGGGGTGGGCCCTTGATACAACATGGGCAAAATACGATACAGAACCCCCATGTGCTACTACAGAATCGCATGATAGATATTTTCCGGTTGACACGCGCGTTCTACGTACTTTAATGCTGCATCCTTTCCCCATGTCCACTTGATAACCTAACACTTGTATGATTTGCAGGACTTTCGGTAGATAGACAATCACAGCATCACATGAATGAAGGAGATGAAGTTGGAGATAGCAACACTACTGCCAAGCACCAATCCAGCACCAACGAGCCTCAACGTGCGGCTTGCAGCAGAGCTATACTGAAAACAGCTGCTCCGACATCTTTGATCCTGGCCATCTGTGGTTGCGAGCATGGGACAAAGGACACTAAGAGGCAGCGGCCTGCATTTCTACTCCACTTAAGAGGCAGCGAACCACCACACACATCGTACATATCCCCCGGGAGCCCCACGATGTTGGCGGGTAATACGTGGTATTCATCACACCACAGCCGGCCGGCTTCGGGCGATAACGAATAAGGGCGGAAAAGAAAGCGGCCGCCGAAGTTCTCTGTCGGAGAGCGGTAGCAACGACGAATTACTCCTTCCGGCCACACCGCATCGCAATGATTAGTTGTTGGCTCGATAGTTTTGACAATTTCTATGGAACCCATCCACACCACAACCTGCTTTCATGGGGGTGGAAGGGGGGCAAGCTGAAGCCTCCCTGTTGCTACTGCACACACCGGTATTGTGCCATCCAACCGGCATTCTTCGCTTAGATCCGTGAGTGCGGCGCCGAGGGCTTTTGGTCTAGCCATGGACCAACCTGGACCCCTAGACCTGGCGCCGAAGCTTCTTTTGTCGGTCGTCGGCCCAACAGAACCATGTCAAGCCCTGAAAACCCTTTTGGCATATATATTGATTGAGGATCTACATAAGTAGCTCTTATTTGCAACTCATGATCAGTTTTATAGAGCCAGTATACTATAATAGCTTATTGGGCGCTTTTCACGGGTTCTTTGTTATTTTGGCATTCTTCTTCCAAGCTACGTTCTTTTGAATACTTAGATAACAGACCGGCGTCATGACGGTCGTCGTAGCAGCACCGCCGCCACGGGAGAAGCAGCGCCTGAGTGGCGGCTCGCTTATTGCTGTCATTACACTAGTTGATGCCGGTAAGCAAGCAACAACAGCCCCCTCTATTTGGTGTCAATGGCCAAAGCCCGAAGAGGAGAGGAGAGGTCTAGTGCGTACACCTCATCCAGAGAGCATCGTACTGATATGGGTTTATAATAGTTTCGTCATGCTGGTTTGGATATTGCCAGGTAAGTCGGACAAACCTTTTCCTTGCTATAACGAAGGACCGGCCGATGAATGTGTTGTCAAAAACATGGAGAAACAAGATGACAGAGAGCAACTCGGACTGACATTGCAGCCATGATTGGATCGAATAGGGTGTCTTTGCCGGTGTGCTGGTCTCCGAAGACTTTCAAAGGCTGTTCCCGCAGACTAACGATGCGAGCATATCTGGTATCGTCACGAGCTGCTTCCTGGTATGCTTACACCCTCTTTTCCCAATGTTCTATTGCAACCGACCCTCTCAAATCTACATGAAGGTTCCCCTAACTGAATTAACCTACCTGAACAGCTCGGCGCCTTCTTCGGCGCCATCGCTGCCTTCGTCCTGGGCGACAAGCTCGGCCGCAAACGCACCATTGCTCTGGGCCACAGCCTCAACCTCGTGGGTGCGGTCCTGCAGTTCACGAGCTGGCACCTGCCGCAGCTCATCGTGGGCCGCATCGTCAACGGCATTGGCATGGGCATGACGTCCACCATCAGCCCTGTCTACCTCGCCGAGTGCGCACGCTCGCACCTGCGGGGCCGCCTCCTCGTCATCGGCGCCAGCTCCAACGTGTCGTGTTTCTGCCTCGCCAACTGGATCAGCTACGGCATGTACTTCCACGACCACGGTGCCGGTGGCCCCATGCAGTGGCGGTTCCCCCTCGCGTTCCAGCTCGTCTTCGCAGCCGTCTTGCCGCTGTTGACGTATGTTCCGGAGTCGCCGCGCTGGCTGCTGCTCGTCGACCGCGACGAGGAGGCCCTACGGGTTATTGCGCAGATTAGCGGCAGCGGCAGTGGCGGGTCTTCTCCTGTCGAGAGTGAGAGCGACGAGAGCGAAGAGGATCGACGGCAGGAGGACCCCGTGGTCGTCGCTGAGTACCGCTCCATCAAGACGGCGATCCGGTTGGAGCGCGAGAGCCGCGTCCCGCTCATCGACGTGCTGTGCCACCGCGACCAGACGCAGAACTTTCGACGGCTCTTGCTGGCTTGTGGGACGCAGTTTATGCAGCAGTTCTCGGGAATCAACGCATTAGGTAAGTTTTGGACTGAAATGTGTATATGTTGGGGAAGATGTGTTGGGCCGTGGTCGATGTGGATGGGGATGGGCAGTCCAGAAGACGCAATGCCACGCTCAAAGCAAGCGGTCTTTGGAAAGGCTTACACTAACAAGCTCTTCTCACTTGAACAGGCTTCTATTTCCCAACCTTGTTGCATGAGAACGTTGGCTTCGACGAGCAGATGAGCCGACTGCTCACAGCTGTCAGCGGTACCATTTACTTAGTCGCCGCCTTCTGCAGTCTCTTTGTCATCGACCGCGTTGGTCGCCGGAAGTATGTGTATCCCCATGTTCATCCTCCCCAATCGACATCTCGGACTTCACCGATACACATCTGTGGAACTGACTCAAGTGTGTGTCTCGTAGGTTGATGCTGAACGGCGCCGTGGGCATGTCCATCTGCCATCTCGTCGCGGCCATTTGCTTGAAGGCGGGTGAAGATGACCCTTCGAAAACCAAGACGGTGAGTACACCTACCTCTGATCAGACTCGATGATCACCATGCGCATTTTCTCCTCGGGGAGCAGCATGAATAGAAAGGCAGCGTCGACAGTATTGTAGATTGACCAGCTAACGTTCGAGCTGTGTGATAACAGATGGGCAACGTCACTGTGGCCATGTTCGTTCTGTACCACGTCTTCTTCTCACCGACCTGGGGTGGTGTTCCCTGGGTCTACTCGGCAGAAATCAACTCGCTCGGTAAGAAACATCTTCCAGGAGCAGTCCTCTCTCTGCTTTGACTGGACTGTTCCCCCTGTCCTCTGCTGGAACTGGGAGAGATTCTAATGCCCGAGTGTGTTGGCAGGCTGGCGTTCGCGCGGCGCGGCAGCGGCTACGGCGACCAATTGGCTGATGGCCTTTGTCGTGGTCCAGTTCACCAAGGCCGGCGTAGATAACTTACGTTGGGCTTTCTATCTCAGTATGTTTCCCCCCAACCGCCACCCCCTTGCCTTCGTACTTTGGCTGGCACCAGGCTTGTCTTCCGTTGGCCACCGTCACACATCCACATCCACATCCACCCCATCCCTGAGATGATGCAGCCTGTACCATTCCATTTCGCCTTCTTCTAACACTATCGACCCAATGAACAGTCTTTGCGGCCTTCTGCTTTTGCTTCGCCCCCATCGTCTTCTGTTTCTACCCCGAGACGTCGAACCGCACGCTCGAGGACATGGACCAGATCTTCATCCGGAACCCGTCTGTCCTGGTCTGCGGCAATAATGAGATGACACAACGGGCGCGACCCCAGGCACTCATTGATTCAGAAGCCGAAAGGATTTCTCATGCTGGTGACGTGGATGGTGCAGGCCCCGGCTCGGGCCCGACGACGGCCACGCAGGTGGTGTAGCGCTTCTTCCAGAATAACATGATATGGATTCCCATCGACTGCCGACAACCTAGAACAGGCGCGCGCGTGTGTGGGAGAGGACACGATGGTGTGCATACGTGCTCTTGGCATGGAAGGAGGAAAGGATCTTACGATAAGTATTTATGGGGGACCCTTTATTTTAGTATGACATGATGAAAAGATATCCGGTATTCGGTTGGGGGCTTTAATTAGTGGTATGAAAGCTTGGCATTCTCAATAATAGATACCCTTGGCACTCTCGCACACGCTCTTCTCTCGTATATTATAGACGAGGGCAGGAGGAGGCTCAGAATTTCTTCTCGTCATATAGACGTGCGTGTGCAAAAGAGTGTGTGATACCGTGGACAGGCGTTCGGAGCGACGGTGAATTAACATGATACGGCTCATGTCGTCTGCCCTAAGCGGAAATCTATCGCCGGGGCCGAAACAAAGCAATCATGGTCAATCCTTCGGCCCCTTCGTTCGGAGCTATGCAATCCCAATCCTAATAATCCGCTTTTCTCGCCGTTATCGTGGCTGAATCTAGCTACCTACCACAGATCACAGAAATTTGCATTTCGACCTCCTTTGGGCTCTGCTGCACTGCTGATCTATTCTGTAGGCAACTGAGAGGTCTCTCTACCTGGCAAGCCAACGGACCCGGCCGGCTGGGTCAACAACACATCGAACGACGCCGATCAGACCAATGGCTGGGAGGCTACGACGATCCCTTACCGTTTTTGTTTGTCTACTTCTCAAAAATATTAACAAAATCCACATATATACATATTCCCCGGGTCTTATAAGCCGCGCCTTTCAATCCTGACTGGACAGCTTCGTGGCTCGTCCGCGGTGTGCGCGGGTACGGCGGCAGCATGTATGGCATTCCTGTTGGATCCCGAAGCGCCTGTCTACCCTTGCACGTTGACAAGATACACCCATCCGGGGACCGAGTTTGGATGGCTGCTGCAATGACACCTCTCCTTCGGGTGCTTGGTATGTTTTGCATTACAACCAACAGACCAACCAGCAGCAAGAAGGCTAACAACAACAAAGAAGCAGAAGGGGTAGGAGGGGATGCAACCTCGTCCCTCGCATAGCCCCCATCGTTCCCACGAGGGTTTCTGCTACGAAGTCAATCCGTCCCATTTGTTCTGTGACCTGTTCCCTCTCGTTTAGAAGAAGCAATAACGACGACATCAGCCGGCTCTGTGTCCTTCTTTTCTGTGCTCTGTACACGTTTCACTGTTTGAATCCTAGCTCGCAGTCCATCAATTTGTCCTTCAAGGCGAATGTTTGTCAGGTCACACAACGTCGGAAAATACGCAATCTCTGGAACCGGGACTGCGACTGCGAGCAGACATGCTGAGTGCTCCCCTTCGGAGTTTTATAGCCATAACTAAACCTCAGCCGCTTATCAACCCCACGACATAAGATTCGAGGTGAACCCGGGTCTGGTAATAGCATCATATCCAGGCATCGAAAGCCCAGAGCCACTCCGGTTCAGTCACGTCGGCCAAAGAGTCATCGAAGATAGTGACCAGAATCTACGCATCAAGGTTCTCAAAACCAAAAAAAAAACCAAAAAAAAAACACACAATTACCGATACTACGCAAGTTTTCGGATAAAGCCCTTTTATTAGTTATACGATTTCCTTTCTCTCTTATATATTAGACGAAAACCCCTGATATCAGAGCCAGCTGGAAGACAGCACCACCCAGCGATCTGGCGCAAGTTGTCGCACATTCCTCTGTGAGTCGAAAATGGCTACCCAACAGGTCTTCAGGCAACATGACGGCCCCGATACTTCCCTTCCGTCGAGGCCAGACACCATAATTACCACAGTCAACTCTTCAGCCAGCGACTTGAGGAGTGTTAATGCCCAACAGAAATCCACAGAAGTGGTCCGTTCGAAGGAGTTGTCGACCAGAAATGCGCCAGACCTCATCGACAAGGTGCGCTATCAATATGCCTCAACGTACCGCAAGATATTTTGCGGGATTTTCACCATCAACCTCGCCGTGTTGGTTGCAGTTCTGGTCGCAACCAGGGCGAACCCAGCTTCGTGGATCATCGTCTCCATCGCTTCAGCAAACCTGATGTGCTGCCTCCTGTTCCGCCAGGAGAACTTCGTCAACCTTTTTTATGAGTTATTCACCTGCGTTCCTCACTCATGGCCCCTCGGCCTCCGCAAGCGCCTGGCCAAGGTCTACCACTACGGCGGCTGCCATAGCGGCGCGGGCGCCGCCGCCGTAGTCTGGTACTTCCTGTACACGGCGCTGGCGACGAAGGACTTCGTCAACGACCCGCAATCCGACGTGTTGGCCAATATGGTGACGAGCTGGATCGTGGTGCTGATGTTTCTGTTGATCCTGACCGCGGCGCACCCGAGTTTGCGCAGGCGCCATCACGACTACTTTGAGATGTTCCACCGCTTCGCGGGCTGGACGGCGCTCGTGAGCTTCTGGGTGCAGGTAGCATTCGCAGTTCAGGTACGAGCGCGGCAGCAGGGTCAGCCCGTTGGGATCGTGCTCGTCACATCGCCCAACTTCTGGTTCTTCTGCGTCTCGACCTCGTGCAGCCTGCTCTCGTGGTCGCGTCTGCGGCACCACGCCGTCTACCCAGAGAGGCTCAGCGACCACGCCACGCGGCTTCACTTCCGGTACCGACCCATGCAGCCCTTCTACGGCGTCAAGCTGAGCGACGCGCCGCTGACCGAGTGGCACGCCTTCGCCACCATCCCCGACACCACAACCACCACCGCCACTGGCGAAGACGGGACGGAGAAGGTGGAGACGAAGAAGATCACAGGTTTCAGCGTCGTGGTCAGCAACGCGGGCGACTGGACCCGCAAGCAGATCTCGGCGGCGGAGGGGCAGCGCAAGCTCTGGATCCGCGGCGCCCCGCTCCACGGCGTGCTCTACACGAGCCGCCTGTTCCGGCGCATCGTGGTGGTGGCGACGGGCTCCGGCATCGGGCCCTGCCTCTCGCTCATGTTTGCGAACCAGACCCCCGTGCGCGTGCTTTGGAGCACGCGGGACCCGCAGAAGACGTATGGCGACGGCGTGGTGGCGGCGGTGCGCGAGGCGGACCCAGATGCAATCATCTGGAACACGACGGAGCGGGGGTACCCGGATATCGTCGCCGAGACGTACCAGCTCGTCCAGGAGTCGGATGCAGAAGCGGTATTTGTCATCTCGAATCCCAAAGTCACGGATAAGTTGGTCATGGGCATGTTGGTGAGGGATGTGGCGGCCTATGGGGCCATCTTTGACTCTTGAGGGTCGGGTTGGGACCACGCGAACATCAGGGGTCGTTGGTGGACCGGAGCAGAGATCCCAGAAAACTGATGGTGGCATGTATGTATCATACCTCTTTGTATAGACTGACTTCAGCTTGAAGCAGAGTTTTTGAATACGCCGAGACTTATCCGGATTATTGAGCTTGCTAGCCAATCCCTGGCAGAATGGGTCGCCGCGATGAAACAATGGCCGGTTGATTGCAGGTGGCACGTTCGAATGTCATCTTCCTTCCCAATCCGAGAGCGGGTGGTCGGTTGGCTCATGTTCTCATATTGCTAGATTGCTAGCGGCCGAGATTGTGATGAGAAAAGATGGCATAATGGATCTCAATTCGTGGGTAGCAATGAGATGACAGGCAAGTACGTGCATGATCACAGCCCATCGTATCCGAGCTACTGGGTAAATATAAGGTCATATTGCAACGCTGGGTGCCGTTTCTTGGGACCTTGTGTCACACCGGTCGGTAAAGCACACTTGTTACCTGCGTGTGCAGATCTGCTCACACATCCAATCCACACACATGGCATAATAGAACGACGGTGACGAGCAGCAATGCAAGCGGATGAGAGCCACGGCGACTTGCCACGCATCCAAGCGGACGGAAGCGGCGACGGGAGTGATTGGGCGCCCCGCCAATCTGAGTAATGCAAGGAGTTGAATTGGAAATAGCACACAGGCCTTTGCCGACGGCATCCCACCTGAGCTGAGGAGAGGGGAAAGCAATAAATATCCCGCGCGAACGGCTGACTGACTACCTTGCAAAGTTGGCCAACGAAACCCCGCAACGAAACGAGAATGATTGGATGTCACGGTTGCAGAAGATAAATTGACCACGACTTGGTCTATTACCTCTGCTTCTACAGCCACATGCATAATCGTTGGTTTTTCTGTCTGGGGGAGGGCCCAGTCGCCAGCAGAATCACGATTGGCGGGCCAGGGGTGCCGAAGAAAAGAAAAAAGGAGCAAACCAGACTGTCGGGTCTGCCCAGATTCTTCGCCCCATAGGCTGAACAAAGCGACACAATTCCCTGCTTATGCTTACCTTACCTTACCTTACCTTACTTTACTTTGTCTTCTCACCTCGGTCATCTTATTCGAATTCTCACGGTCATTTGATTTTTTTTTCTATCTACGCTTTTCTGGTTACCAAATAGTACTTACCTAGTATATTTCAACACTACGGTCACGAGAGTAGACATCTATTTCGCCCTATATTCCACCTCTCCCCTTGGCGAAACACCAAGAGGCTCCCGTCATCTCACCTTTTCGTGCCCTCCCCCCCTCGACAGTTACGTCAGCACCCCTCAGGCACTTATGTTGCCTTACATGTCATACCCGCCTCACCCGCCTCACCCGCCTGTCTATGACACGGATACGGCCAACCATATCCCTACGTTGGTGTTCCTTCGAAGCCCTTATCTCACTCGTCTGATAGTGTACGTCCGGCTGCTAATGTCATCACATAGGCCATATTCAGTCTACGACATTCAATCGGAGACAGAGCCAACAAGCGGCAGAACATACCAGAACTTCAAACCAGGTCGTAAGTAGTACGCTGGGACGGCTCGGCTGATTCAATTCCTAACAGAATATAGGCTACCCGTTCCCGAACGATGATACCGAACAGGAACGAATGGGTAGGTTTTTTGACGTGTTGCTTCAGCTCCCCGTCATCCAAAATTCAAGCCACTAGAAAGTCCTCCTTCGAGCTACCAGAACTGACAATTTCATCCAGACATCCAGCATCACATGTTCAGAATTGCTTTAGGGAGCAGGTTATACTTGGCACCGATCAATCTCGAGAGGACAAAGCATGTCTTGGACGTCGGCACCGGCACTGGCGCCTGGGCCAATGACTTTGCGGAAGAGCACCCCCAGTGTCAGGTTCTAGGCATCGACTTGGCTGCGATTCAGCCCTCGCGGGTTCCCAACTGTACCTTTAGACGTATCGACGCCGAGGAAGAGTGGGTGTACTACCCGCGCAAGTTCGACTTCGTCTACATGCGCTGTATGAATGTCTGCTTCGATAACCCTCAAGGGGTGCTCCGGTGAGTGTCGTGTGGCGAGATACACGCTTGGCCGTCACAGAAATCATTACGATACTGAACATTTCCAAAAGACAGGCTTTCCTGAACATGAACCCCGGTGCACTGATTGAGTACCAATCTTCGACGTGGGAAATCTGCTCTGATGACGGTACCGCTGATGGTACCAATTTGGAGCGATGGCTACAGCTGCTCTCGGCCGGAGCCAAAGCAATGGGAAGAGATGCCCTCAGCTGTCTTCGCGTCGAACAATGGCTCAAGGAGTTAGGGTTCGTGGGCATCCATCGAATAGAACTACTGCTACCAAGTAAGACCCATGCTTCCCATCACATCATATGGGCCCACGCAAAGTTGAAAAGTCTGCATTCTAACTTTAAAAAACAGCCAGCAGCTGGCCCCGGGAGAAGAGATGGAACTTGGTCGGAAAATACATGACAGAAGAGCTTTGCATGGGACTGGATGGCATATCCCGTCGGCTGCTCACTGCGGCTGGGCTCCAAGCGGCACAGATCAATCAGTTCTTGCCGCTGGTCAGAGCCGATATACGCAACACGAACATCCATGCCTACATACCATTGTAAGTTGTGTTTCTATTCGGTCGAGTTGCCGCTGGGTGGTGATGTCTTGAGCTAACGAATAGCCTGCAGCCAGGTCGTGTATGCGCAAAAGCCACTCCATCAGGAGATGACCCGCTGAGGCGTTACTGTTTGAGACTCCTCGTCACCTAGATGGAACTTTCAAGCGGCTTTGGGGGGACGATCCATATTTGATACCCGGGCTACATCTATCTTGCTTGGTGTCAAGGCTTGTGATGACAGGACAAATCGACGTTACGATCTTGTCTGGCCTACCCCTTACGTTCTGCCGGAAAAGGACGAGTAATCCACAACAAGAATATTGTAGATAGTTAGCGGATTAAGAATGGCGGAAGTCTGGATATGATTACACTTCGCGGTACGCATATGGATGAGATACTATGGAGGAGAGATCGTGTGAGACTGATGGGCTGAATCTTTGGTCACATATGTTGAGATTGGGCAGATATCACAACCCCAAACCAAAATCCTGACGACACATAAATTCAAATTATTGCCTCTGGCGTGGGTCATATCAGGAATGGCAACGCTATATTTCTCAACACTCATATACGTAACCAAAGTCAATGAACACCGGCCAGCACTTCCATTAATCAAATGCCATGGTACAATGAGCAATATCTCATGGCTAGCACTATATGACGCACCCATGTATTAGCCACTGAGTCACAAACGGGCCCACTGAACTTCCTACAGAGAACAACGTGCAGAGGAAGGAAAACTCCATGTGGATTTCAGGGGTTCCCGCACCGAAGCCCTCGATAACGAATGACTGTAAATACGGTCTCAGATACCAAAAACCAATATACGAGTGAAGTTTTGTAACGAAATTAAGCCGCCGGTAGCCTACGTATCTTATTTTATATACATATCTTTATAATTCATATCACAGTAAATTCTGCCATTTCGTTTTAATACCCATCATCAATACTTCCTTTTATCATCCCTCGTAGTCGTTTTGTTAATAACCCAGTTCCTCATGATCTTATTCTTCGACGTCTTTTTTCTCCTCCTCCTCTCTCAAATTACTGATTCCTTATGCACGTCTCGATGGCTGCTGCTGAAGCTCAAAGTCTTCCCCGACGGCTTTGTTACGTGCCTCGGTCCCTTTAGCTGGGCCACTGTGGTTCTCCTCCAAGCCGTCGCAACTATTACCTCTGCTGCTGCTGTCTTCTCCTACGAGATTCTTCTGCGACATCGATGGGCTGATCCCAACCGCTGCCTCCGAGGAAGTCCACGGTTGTTTACCATCGGCCCCTCCTCCCGGCGCCGTCGTGGTGGCAAGATCTATGTCGCTGCCGTCGTCGGCATGGTACTGGACATGAGCCCTCTTCATCTTCTGGTAGTGTCCCTCGCTGCTATTGTTGCTGCTGCTGCCGCCGCTGTGGACAGGAGGAGGGCGGGCGGCGTCGGGGTTCTCGCCCCTTGCGCGGGCGAGCAGCGCTTTCGGCGTGAAGAGCGGCTTCAGGGCCGGCACGCTGGCGCAGATGATTCCGACGTTGATTTCGATCATAGACCAAACGTTAATCTACACGTAAGACAGAGGGACTCATTAGTTTCGATTCTTCTTTTCTTGTCTTCCCACTTGAAGTGGGGTGCGGTAGGAAGGCAAAAGAAGAGCGGCGAGAAATAATGATAGGGAGAAATAGAACTTACAAGACTCCCCTCCATGAACGGATCCTCTGCCAGCGTATAGGTGTAGATGGAGTAGAGCCGGACGCAGGACATGGCCGTAGCGAAGGAAAAGGCGCCGAAGACGCCGTATAACACCCAGCGGTGGCCACGGCGAATCTGCAGCGCTTGCAGGGTGCGCAGGGGCATGCCCAGGATCCAGAAGTCCATGACGATGTTGAAGGCCGACGTGAAGTAGAAGAAGGCCGTCGTGTCGATGCACGAGGCCCGTCGCGCGGCGGGCGCCACGGTCGGGTCCCACTGCAGCGAGAGGGGGCGGCACTGCCCGAAGGTCACGCCAATGCAGACAATGAAGAAGACGCACAGGAAGGCGTGGGTGACCTGGCAGGCCCGGCGGAAGCTCATGGTAAGCGCTGTGTTTTTTGGGACAAGAAAACGTTAGACTCGCAGCTCCAAGTTGGTATCCATCTCCGAGTGAATGGATGGTGTCACTTACCAATATTGTAGTAGATGGCCACGATAGAACACTTGGTCGTCACGATAATGACGTAGTACAGGATCTCGATGGCGTAGGTGTGCTTGAGGAGTGTCTCCATCTGTCCCAAGGAGAGAGTGAATATCCTCTGGCCCAAGCCAGCATCCCGTGCGAGGACAATGACGGCCAGGTACGCGATGGTGAAAAGCTACCATTTCCATGTGTAAGTAAGGGTAGCCCAGGCTCCTTCTACGCGAGGAAACATACCGTCGAAATAAAGATGAGGATATCGTCGATTCCAGTTTTCCTTATTATGCCGCTTCGGATGATGGCTCGAACAATGACAAAAAATGCTATAAACACCGGCCTCCAGTCAGACATCTTTACTCTCAACACGAAAGCATGAGGAGAGGGGAGAGTGAAAGCAGCACTTACTCGAGATGCCCGTGAAGACGGCGGAGATGGTTACCAAGGCATTGGCCTGGTCAACCTTGTTGGGAAGTTTGGATAAATCCATCGTGTCATTAACCATTGAAGCCATCCTGCCGCAAAAGAAATCGGTCTCGTATACCACCCGTAACCAAGCACTGCTGGCCATAAAACAACACAACAGTTCAGCTCGACTCTAGACAGCCACCTTTATCCGCTGGCCTCGAAACAGGAGAGCCGGTTATATATTTATCTTCTGGCTGGGTATGTTCTGATCGACGGTCAGAACCCAAAAGAATCGGGGACGAGCAAGGGGGGCAAGAGCCGTTGAAGATGATCAACAAGGAGGCTCCTCCGTACGTGCTATGACTGCATGAAACACAAAAAGCTTACTAACTGGATGCGAGCAAGAGCGACAGGCTGTGTTTTAAGCCAAGGTTGGGCATGCGAATTAACAAACGCGGCATCGATCTGGGATCAGAGCTAATTGCCTTCCCCAGGCTGGCAGGAGAGACATCTGGGAGGGGGCTGATTAAGGGCCAGGGTCGCGGACACGGTCCCTGCAGCATGGCGATTAGACGTTGCACTGCAGATCCCGTACGTATACGATCCTGTACGTATACACAGGCATGTAGATGGGTTCAGCTGTACATATCCACGTGTATGCACAGCGAATCTCTAATCGGCCAAACCCCACTTAGTCTCGGCCCTCGGGCTTATACATTACTATGCACAAGCCTTGGAGACCCTGGTTTGGGAGGAGTATGGAATTTTATGTGTAAGCAACACGGAAGAAGCCATTGAGCTAACCTCAGGGTAGATGCAATCACTTCGTACGTACGTCAACGTGTGAGTGAGCCCATACAAAAATATGTTAGGACGGGAACAAAACACATGGCAGCAGTGAGATGCTCCTGTATCTGCTATATTTTGCCGAGATGTGTCTCGCTCCAGCCTGTGACTCGGCTTCGCAGACCCAAGATTGGACGGGGAGTGGTTCCCTACTTTCTCTCAAGACATTGATCCCATGAGTAAGCCTAACGGGAGCAATACTAGCGGCACGGGTGTGTCACTTGTCACGGTTGGACGATATGCTACTATATAAACATGATAGCTACTGTAGTAGTAGAGAGTCGATGGTCTGGGATTGCCGTTGCAGGAAGCCCAACTACTTTGTGGTTGGTATTGCTGCTATTGATATCGTTATTGCCGAAGGCAAACCCGGATTTATGAGGTGCTTAGCCCTGTATGGTGGAGTCTTCTTCTTCTCGATGCTTTTCTTTTAGTCAAGCCGGAATTAGAGAGTGTCTGTGTGGCTGAAGACCCTTGACCTCGTCCCCCAGTTTTCCCACGAGATACATTCCTACAACGGCAATAGCTGGACAAGCCTTGAAACGGCAGGGGTGGAGGAGGAATCTGCTCCGGATGGCTTTTACTGCCGTCTTGGTGGAGATCTCATCGGGATCTGTCCGACTGCGATATGGGATATGGGCAAATGGGAGATAGCAGCTGGCAGGCTGGACCGGAAGAGGTTGGTGCATGATTGGATACCCGCCGCTCTTGATTGCAGGCAGTCAATACCGAGAAGATCTTCAGCAGGTTCGTGCGGAGGGTACGAGGAGGATACCGGTCATGTTCGCAGATCGACATGATATTCCTTTTGCGGAAGACAAGCCGCACGCGACTAGCCCCGGCGACGCTCCATAATACTAAGTTGGCAGCCGCATTTGACATGCATACTTACTCAATACTCCTTGACGTCGGACAATGATTCAGGATTGTCAAAGCCTCCAGGTTTTCCTTATTCAGGCCAGGGGAAAAGCGAAGGCCGACGTCCCCCGGCCGCCCTCCCCCCAGCGAAGCAGGGTTGATAGCCACGCTATGTATGTAATAATTATCATAGTAATCCTGTAGACATGTATCCGCCGGCCAGCCCAGCCAGCCCAGCCAGCCCAGCCAGGCCGGGCTTGTGCGGACCGTGCAAGGATCCGGCCTGCATACTAGCGGCTCTCTGTTCTGCTCTTGGATCCACCCCGGATTCTGACCCGAGATTTTCACTGGGTGCGCCAAGTAAAAAGACGGTCGATGTTCGGCCCACAGGCGTTTGTGGTCCCATGCGTTCGTTCCTGTGCTTGCCTGTGTGTTCGTGTGCTTGTGCCTACATATCGTGGTGGTGGTAGTGGTGGTGGTAATGAAGGAGTGGGCCGAGTCCGTACTACTAGTAGAAACAGAAGCCTTTGAGTCTTGGTTACCTGGATCAGCATTCGGATCTTTGAGATCTTTCAGGCAAGGCACGGCAATACTACCTGCCTCATGCCAGGGCCAGACGTGCGCTTTGACAGCTCGACAGCCCAGGCCCCCCTTATACGAAACGGCTTTATTTTTATTGTTATTATTTTTTTTTTTGCCTCGGACTGTTCGGGAATATTATCGAGTTGCCTTAGATCCACACATCGTGTCTTCATACTGAGTTAATTGGTAGATTCTGTCTTCCTTGCAATCAGCTAATCAATCAATCAATCTTCTTCTCAACTTGGCGCACCACTCCGAGTTGTTTGATTGGACCTCGAAATCTCCAACGTGGAACTGATGACTGGCCGTCCTTCTCAGGCTGAAGTATACCCTTTCGGCTTCAGTACACCCGTCGTGTGATCCGTGTGTGGCTAACCTCCTCCTCCTCCATTTTGGGCCAAGTGGGTAAGCGCCCCGACCGTTCCGGACCCCGGGGCCGGCACGGGGGCGAGGTGCGACTTTCGTGGTTCGGGCCGGGATGCCCATCGTTGGCCTGGCGAGAAAGTCAAGTTCTTCCCGTTATTCCATTTGCCAGCGTTGCTCTCGGCAACAGGAACGGGAGAAGAAGGAATGTTCAGCAAATACACGCAAGCCGAGCTTCGACACAACGTCAAACCCACGAACCAGGGTTTTACTAGAGTCGAACATCTCTTCCCTACATCACTCAACTGATCTAGTTGAATCGTGGCGGACAAGGCCATCACAACCATGAAGGAACATACCGGCTTGGCCCATGAGTTTCTGGCCAAGCCTTCAACGCCTATAACCATTATGCAATCTCCTCATTCGGGCCTTGGATGTCCCCCGGAATGCCAACGCTGATATCCAGAATAAGTAAGAAAATCCGGCAATAAGGTTTGAGTATAGCCGAGACTACAAGCAGGCTAAACCTTATTGTTGGGAGTGTACCATCGGCTGCGACTTGTTCCTTGTGCGGTCTCAACATCTCTTTTACTTACTGTCTCTGCTGGCTCTGTCTACGACTTGGTGATACCAATGTGCTTCGAGATGAAAAATCATATTGTCTTGTCCGTAAATTACGTAGCACCTGCACAGAAGCTGTGAACACTGGAATAACATTTGGGCAGAGTTTTAAACAGTAAGTCAAAGGCCCAAAGGCTCCATCCAGAGATCTACAAAAGCTTGTTTGTATTCTTCTTCCTGATGAAGCATCCTGTTTTCGCTTCAACTGTAGACATGATGATTCTAAAGAGCTTGTAACTAGAGAAAAGCCTATATCATGCTCTTTGTTTCCTATGACAATATGTTCGTACCATGCGAATATGTGGGTAGACCGATTCCATAGACCACTGAAAATACTCGCGATCTTGAACCCCAATCCGTCCGCTTGATAACACCTTAGAAGCGGTCCAATCAACCCTCGAAGGAACCAAATCAGGTGTTCGGCTTCTTGCCACGATTAAGGGTGTATGTGCAGATACAGCCCGTCTCCAGCATCAACGCCAGTCTGCTGTCGAGTCTAGCTAACACATATCGATTGTTCGTGTCGGAGACGGAGAACACGTCGATGTGTACCTTTCGAAGGTGTTTGAGGCGTCCCTGGCTTCGGGCCAGCGGCAAATCCATCGAGAAAGTGAGCATGAACATGTCAAAATGCTCGGTACAGCCGTTGTGGAACACAATCGTCAGCTCTCGGAGGTTGGGGGGAAGCAGGTCTGGCACTTGAATCTCTCCCGGGATGCTGGCCCGCACTAGCATAGAGTAATCAATCTCCAGTTCCTCGACAAGGGGAAGCTGAGGAAGGCACGAGAGACGCCATTGTTGCCATTGGAAAGCCTCATCCATAGTCGTCAAGCTCAGCCGTGCCAGGGTTGGTGCGCGCTGCAGTAGGGCGTGGTTCAAGTCTACCTGCGGAGGCATGGGCTGCAGGTTGTGAGGTCTGTAACCAAGGTTTACACCCTGAAATCTGAGAGTTCTAAGACTGTGAGCTTGTCCAACAAAGCCAGCTACAGCACCTGCGTTGGTACCCGAGGTGATATTGATTTCCTCGAGTCCGTTGACCCATTGGTTGTTGGGCGAATCTTGGGCGGTTATGTATGATGCAGATCTCCATTGGTCCAACCGTCGCAGACTCGGAAGGTGCGAAAGCAGGTTTTGACAGACCTGGACACCAGTCCAAGATGACTCCTCAACGGCCAAGGGACCAGGCTGTAGACAGATCGCCGACAAGAAGGGGAGAACGGAGCCTTGACGACCACTCTGTTGACTTGAAAAGTACTCAAGCAGGTCGGAGAAAGGTCGCATAGGTGTGTGCTGGTGGGCGCTGCCTTGTAGCAGTAGAGTCTGCAGTCTGGGCGTGAAACAGAGCAGAATGGCCAATAGCTTCTGGGCTGTCTGTACGTTATCGTTCCAAAGCTGGATTGCATCCCTTACCTTAGCGGCAACGTGGTGTGAGTAAGGCCAGGTTTGTGGTGCAGGAGTCTGGTCAGAAGGTTCGAGGAGCCCGGCATTGACGAAGAGCTGTCTCTCTGCGGGCTGCAAATTTGCAAGGCAGGCGTCGCGCATGTTCTTCCATGCTAGAAGTACAAAACCATAGTGATTATTTCCATCGTACAGTGTTTGGAAGTGGTTAACGCGGTAATAGCCCAAAAATTGGTTCTTGGGGGGCCACAGAGTGAGAGCGCAGGCGAGGTGTTTAACATATCGCTGCAACACAGTATTGCCAACTAGAGTGCGAAGAAGTTGGACGAGGCTCTCAGGACCTTTTGAACTGTCTCCAGAATCGGCATAGAGAATGATGGTTTCGTAGAGGAACGGCTTAGCTGCTGTGGCGAAGGTGTGGTTGGTGAGGCAGAGGTTGCGAAGGCAAGCCCGGTTGGCCAAGAAGTTCTGGGGCGGGTGGTAGGTTCCTACATCTATAGGCTCAAGTTGGAAGCAGGAAGCAATGTCGCCCCAAATCTCGGGAGGGAGTTTGGACAGGCCGCCACTGGAGCCCGAGGCTTCCGACATGGTGAAGATGGGGAATGTGATGACGATGACAAAGGTTGGTGATGCTGAGAATTGATGATCATGAAGGAAGTTGGAGTGAGCGGCTGTGAGGATTTATGTCATGTTCACACTTAGAAAGATGAACATGAGTGAAAGTGAGTCGCAGTTGTGTTTGTTGTAAAACAGAACAAAAATGAATGGATGGATGAGGGCAGTAGGCAGGCATCAGGCAGGTCACAGAATCAATCAGTATTGTTCGCCAGATTGGATCAACATCACCTTATACTCAAGGTAGATTGGTCGAACGCGAGATTAATCATAACAGATAGAATACCAAGGCAGGTTTAGTCAGAGGAGTGGGCATGGGCATCAATACTATCAACTTATTATAATGAACCCTGGAGCCCACATTCGAGCTCTCAAGAGAAAAGCGCAATAACAGTGTCAGCACTACTGACAGAAGCGCGGTCTTGTGCAAGATTCTGACATATAATCATTTAAGGAACAGAGTGAGATGGATGATCAAGAGGTTTATTACTATGCAAATAGGTTGTTACCGCGTCTCATGCCAAGTAAGCATGCGTGTCAGTCAAATACCCAAGGTCACCTATATTCATTGAAATCAATAGAATATGGACGTGCGTAGCAATAATCCTCTTAAATGGTCCATTGAATATTGTCGGATGCTGTCTTCACCTGAAAAGGGCAGTAAAGATACTCTGCTGGGACCGGATGACTCTGGATCTGTCGAGCGGTTACCGCCAAGTGAATTTCACAAAGCATTTGTTGCGCGAAATTGATTCCAAGGTCACGGATATCATCATGGTATCTGGAGGATCAGCATCACAAATCATTTTGTCTGATTCTATCTGGAAATCGATCATTTATACGATAAATGGTTTTGGGTGCTGAGCTAAGGTTGATGTGTGAGGCAGTCACTTCACAATCATCCACTACTGCAGAGATGGAAGATGGCCATAAGAAAACAGGAAGTTTACATCAATATAAAGAAAGCGTATGCAGAATGAAAGCAGGATACATTCAAGTAAATTGACTCAACGCCAGAGCAGGAATTGATTCACACTTACACACCCACAATCATGGCTCCTGTAAGACAACCCATAATACGTCAATTTGACCTTCCAGGGCTCCTGGCAAACCAGATACAACATGAAAGATGACAACTACAATCTGGCTTCGTATATCAAGATAGGTTGCTGGACAGTCATCGCCAAGGATACAGAGTGTTGACTGAGAAGCCGGTCTATATTCCCTCTTAAGATAGCTAGCTGCTTTCCTAAAATATGAAATCATCGAGACTTGACGGAGTACCACGGACCTGTCTATTCATCTTCTTTTGCCATATCGTGCGTCACTCCCTATCTATAGAGTTTGTTGAACCGTGTTAGTAATGATAAAAGGAGGGAGGTTTCCCAGTTGAAGAACCGATCCATGAAGGTTCTTAGGGTAGGGTTAGTGATAGCCACTCATCACAAACATGCACATGTGATTGTATGAATTTATTATGGCTAGTCGTGTATGGAAACCATTCCAATATCAAAAGGAAGGATCCAGGAGCAGGGCGAAGAATGATCAGATACCCTACATCATTGAGCTATTCTCTATTGCCGAATTAAAAGCGACCCTTACTTATGTGAATTTTGCGATTACTACTCCTCCTTTATTTGTTTCTCTCTTCTCTCATTCAGCGCGTTATAATATTTTTTTCTGAGTTGTTAATGGTGGTGGTGGTGTTGTTGTTGCTGACACTGTTGCTGGTTTAAAGAGAAGTTGATGAACCGGAACTAGGCCCATAGTGCGTTGTGTCTTGTATCATGGAAGATGCAAGGCTGGATTTTCCATATTAAAGATAGTATGTAAGCATCAGGAAGCTGCGGGCATTGTATGTTATCCAAAATATAAGGGTTATATCTCATGAATTCTTCCATTCACACGTATCCTCTAGCAGAGTAATGGCAGTCAGTACAATAACCACTTTTCCTGCCGGACCATGCCAGGCTAATCCAGTGAAACCGAGTTAACACAATAATGGAGGAGAGCAGATGGGTTCCCAGACCTGGGAGGGCTTCATAAGAGCGAAACAAACCATCCACGCAGACTCAACTTCTTCATACACACATAACACATACAAACACCCTCCAACCTGAGACCTCTCTAACCCTGGCTGGGATTATCAAAGGAGGTCTGCGGAGTTTGGATAGAGACCTCGGTGTCATTGCCTTTTCCAAATTTCTAAAGAAGACCTTGTCGAGTTGATAGCTAGTCAGGTCATATCCCAGCAGGCCTGATTTACTTACACTGTGACATCAGGGACTGGATGAATTAAGTTAGGGAACTGGAATTAAACATTCTCTTACTATTTCAAAGTGGCAGAGGACAGAAAGGTCAAGTGAATTTCGGTTGCCACGATCTTGGTGACTGACTTTGGGAGCATTTTGCCAATCCACAGTCTCAAGCTAGAACATATTTCATCCAGGCGTTCATTAAAAGTAGCCGTCAAACATATTCAAACTTTGCTTAATGGGTGGTAGTGAAAGACTTTACAGTGTATGGCTTACAGATGGGTTTCATCAAATCATGCCGTGTCAAAAATATCAAATGCCATCTCAGAACGGAGTAACCGAGACATTCACCCAATATATATGTTAACTCGTCATGCTGTGGCATGGGTACTCCCACGCTTGACACTACCGCTGATGAAGGCACGCCCCTCATATAGACACTTGGGGTTATAAGTGATGTTCCTTTCAAGTCTGCCAAGATCATGGACGGAAAGATGATGATCCATAGCGTTTGTGCATTCATCGCAACTATATACAGTATCTCCATCTTCTTATAATCTCATTACAAAAGCATGTTCGTGATGCGAACAGGGTGAATGTCGCCCTGTCCTTCATATGTGCATTTCAGGGTATCAAGTCATCCCAACAATAGACCTTTTCCGGGTTCTATGATGCCATGCATCGCCACGTAGGTCCATCCATCTGAAACCTCAATGACAGCAGGCTTGGTGGAGGTCCGGAATCGTGACGATGAGATAAAAACATAAAGGATACCTCCCGACGCCAAGCAAAATGGGTATGATAGCCGTACAGAATGATCCGGGCACGGCGATTGCCTTGCGCGGCACAGTTATCTGGACAAAAGGCTTCCGTCAATCAAAATCAAGGTCCTGACCATTCCAGTCAGGGTCTTCAGGCTCAGACTCTGGGTTGTCAGCGAAGTCTACCCAATGGAACTTATCCTCAACGACTCTAGAATTGTCGAGTTGAATCTCGACAACATTACATAATCGTTGCACTGGCGTATTTTTCTTCGGGTCCCCGTTGACTTCGTTGGAAAGCTCGTCATCGCTCTCGCCGTCTGCGTCATAGCTTTCATTGCCAAGTCGGCGGGCCTCCTTCTTGACCTGCCCTCGTCGGCTAGCTTCCCGGCCGCTTGTACCCGATGCCTCATCCTGTGTCACATCGGGGCTAGATGTGATCTCAGCTAGACGAATGCTCCGCCGTATGGGTGTCGAGCAAGCCTTGAGGCTTCTCCGCCGTCCTGGCTCTATTACTGCTTGCTGCTCAAACTGCCGAGCCAGAGCAGCTGTTATTGAAGTTGGTACAACCATCGGCCGCTTGAAGATGGTTTGCAGCCGTGGGGTCCAGTAATTCCGCATTTTCGTCCGCCTGTCGAGATTGGAATTCAACTTGATATCAATAGAGAGTCTGCGAAGATGAGGTAGACGCTCAGCGCTGGTCTCTAGACTCTTGCAAAAACTTCGAGCGGCACGGTGGTCGCTGAACTGGAGATGTTGCATATCGATGCACCGCAGCTTGGTGGGCCAGGTCGGAATCTGGTCTGGTCGTAGGAAAACATCCCAGAAAGGCTTATCATCATTGTAGAACTCATGGTGACGGAAGTATTTTGTGTCCACGTGAATCTCCTCCAAATTTGGACAAGCCGATCCCAAGACAGGCAGGAACTGCAGACTGAGAGATTGACAATGGTTAAGTACCATGGTTTTGAGGGAATGGCCGCGATCCCGCAAGAAATCAATCATGTGCTCAGCGTCAACGTCCCAACAGTTAATGAGCTCAAAATGCTTCAGGTTTTTCGGCAGCTGTTCCAGTAGAGACCCGTTCGCCACGGTCGATGCTTCAAAAACCAAGTGTTCCAGTCTTGGTAATAGTGAGATAATAGAGGCGACATCCCGGATGACAGGATCATCCATAGCAGCAATGGCAATCGGATCTGCAGTCTTAGCTGTCACGCTGGGCACCTGGAAATTGATGAAGGTGATTTTGCGCAGAGACTGGAAGCTTGGGGCGGCGTGTATGCCGCGCAACGTTTCCATCGACCAGTCCAGAGGTATAAGGCGAGAGCTCCAGCTCCAACTCTCCAAGGGCAGGTACGCCAAGCCTTCAACTATCAAGTCGGGATTGCCCAAGGGGGGAATCGACTGCAAGGCGTTGAATAACTCTGGCGAATATTTCCAACGAACCGACTTGTCTAACTGACGCCAAGGCTTTGCATCCAGAGCCGTATACAACTCTATGTGCTGGAGACGGGGCAGGTACTGAACAAGCTCATTAAGGTTGAGGTATGTACCAAAAGCCTTCCTGCTTAGGGTTTCCTCGACTTCGATACGCAGCGCTACAACCTTCGGGCGGTAGTTGAGCATGGTTGAGTCTGGAGGGGTTCTAAGTGTCTCCAGTAGCTGAGCTGCCGCCTCTCTCCGTGGCAAGAGCGGTGTCTGGTACAGCGCGGTCAAGGCAGGATCAGCTAGGATCTTGGATGATCGGGCAGATGCCAGAAGTGTGTTCTTGGCTTCAATCTGGGCGCCTATATCCTCGCGGGCTGATAGGTCGCGCAGAGGTGAGGCGACTTCGTTGAAGATATTGAGCCAAACCAAGTATGGGAGGCTTGCCCAGTCGCCAGCTAAGCTACACGGACTCTGCGGTCTAATGGCCGCAGTCCTGGCCGACCGATTATTTGTGGGTGTCTTCCTCTTGACCAGTGCACTTCGAGTGCGCGATTGTGGTGTTATGGGCGAGCCGGCACTGCGGTGGGTGCGCTTCGAGCGGCGTACATTCTGGTTGCTACTGGGGTCTCTTTTGCGCTTCTTACTGCTCGTGCCGAGACCATGCGCCTGGTCAGCTGCATCCGAATCGACGTCAATGACGGAGCCATTCAGGTCATCATCGGAAGACTCGTGGTAATTGCGAGTGCTGGCACGAGTACTGCGCGCAGGTTGCTTCTGTTTGGCGTTGCGGGCTGGTGGTCGGCGGGTGGGAGTTTGAGGGCGTTTGTAGTCGGAATCGGCTCCGAAATCCTCGTCCGAGTCGCTCGCCATATTGAGATGGCAGCGATGTTGCGTGTGAGGTAGCGTGACAGGTGAGGTAGGAGGGAAGTCGAACGACGAGTGGTGGGCAGGATCGAAGTCGGACTTGCGCAAAATTAATAGTCGGGGCCGAAGTGGTGTCTAGGGCAGTAGCCAAGTCGAGAGCGCGCCTTGTTTCGTAGCGCGTATTGCGACAAACTTGGATTTCAGAGTATTGTTGGTCGAGTCCCTTACGACATGATGACCAAAGCTCGTACCGGAGAAGAGAGGGGTGAAGTGAGCGCGAATGGGCAAAACAGAAGGGCTTTTCGCAAAATGGCCAAAGTCGAAAACAATCAATTGGATGCTATGACGACGGAAGGCAGTCAGTCAATTGATCATCGCTCCCAAGTTAGCGCCAGAACTCGCCTTATCGCATGGCCTGGGCCCCACTTCTGCCACTTCCGCCCTCTTTCGATAAGCAGTGGTGGAACAGTCTGTGCACCCTGTCAGGGCATCCTGGCCAATCAGAACTGCCGCCGACCTCAAGTGGCCCCTGAAGTAAACAAAGTACCGATCAGAAGCTTCTGCCAAGAACATTGAAGAACCAGACAGCCAGACACCTTCAACTTGAGCTGTAAGGATCTTGAATACGGACGGCCCTTCCGCTGCTTCCCTGACTGCACTGCCCAGTGCAAAGTCCGACTATCACCGGCAGCACAGTTGCATCGATGGCTGGATGGGGTTCCTGGTTGGTCTGCACGGAGCTCACTCCCAACATGCATGTGCCATGGATGTTTTGCTCTGATGTCGTTGAACGTGTCGTGACTTGGCTGGGTCGCAAAATAAGGCATACCTTACCTAGGGAGGCCGGCGGTCATCCTAGTCGATCCAGCATTCGTCTTGTACTACAGCGACATGCTCTTTATATGTCGCCTATCCTATACCAATGTTCGTCAATGCCGTTGTTTTGAACATGATGTCGTAGGGCATATAGCGAAGTGGCTCGGCGTTGTGCTTTCAGCCCTCAAGCTTCTTTTATATCGGGACAGAGCCTTGCGGGTTGATCCGGAGGAGCGAGGGCGGCTTACGGAGCGGGCGTCGCATGGCGGGCAAAGGCAATCATTTCTCCATGTCTTGCCCACATCTTGCGTTCGCAGCCAGACTACTCTGTAGTTCTCGTGCTTCTAGAGTGGACACAAAATAACGTAAAAATATAGCTCAGAAACCTGGCAAGCCAACTGTATAGCTTTCAGAATTTCTGGGTTGAGGGACAGGGCTTGCTGTCGTCCACTCTCTGTGTGTTAGCTGGGTCTCTTATAAGGGCTCCGAGAGGGGTCCAACTTGCAAATGAGCTGTTTCCAAGTAGACAGGATGTTAGAGCTGGCGCGAAATAAGGGATACTGTATAACAGCTAGGTATGCAAATAGATCATCAACGAGGGAAAAATCGAGAAAGCAGAATCGGGAAGGCAGACTTGGTAGATATAAGTAGTGAGTGGGGTTCGGTAAGTAAGGAATAACTGGGAATTGAAGCAAGGTGCAACGCCATTCCTATTTTTGCCTTAGGCAAAGAGAATAGTCGTTGTTGGCTGCTCACTCAGTTGCATAATTTCGCCATCGTCCCTTCACCTACTCAGCCGCCCATCTGGCCAGATATCCTCGTCTATCTCGTCTAATTCGGAACACATCGAAAATAGCTTCAGTTCAAATAGAGTTTCCGACTTGATGCAACGACTCACTAATCGACCTGTCGCTTCTAGAGCCTCGAATAGCAGCCAGTAGACGAACAAAGTCACATTGAATTGCTGGCTTGGCATCACTAGTTCCATTTGATTGGCATCCACATTCAATCGGCACGGTTCCCTACGCCGATTCTTTGCTTCACGCGCCGGGCGCTTCCCTTCCTCTTTTCCCACCTGCCCGTCCGTCAGTCAACTTTTTGTTTTCCCAAGTCTCACGGAGCGCCTGTTTCTACCTCTGATCCCGGAAGAGTCGGCGGCACGTGACGTCGTCTTCGGCTCCCTTACAGGCAGAAGAAGAAAAGAGAAAAAAGAGGCCAGTGCAGTGCGACTTTATTTGTGGACAGCCAGCGACAAGGAAGGACAACAGCAAGCAACAGCCAGACCCGAAACCCCCCTGTCCATGGGGTGTGCGGCAAGCTGGGTCTGATTTTTGGCACGGTACGCGTCTCTCTCTCTCACTTCTCTTTCCCTTTCGCAACCGTGAACTGCATTGCATACATACATACCTACATTACATCAAATCCAAATTCCCCATTACATCCCGACCCGACACTACACGTCCACACATACACACATACACACATACACACACATACACACACATACACACACCCTTCCCAACGACACACTCCACGCTGTGTGTGTGTGTGTGTCTATATGTGCGCCCCCTTTTCCCTCTCTTTCTCTCTTTCTATACTCCCTTCCGGCGTTGCATTGTTTACATAGCTCAGGGTTGCCTCAGGGTTGCGACAGTCTACTCGGTGCTCGCTGCAAGTTAGGCTTAATTGTTGTTGATGTGTAGTAGCAGTAGTAGACTGGGCATTGAGTTGGTTCTCGGTTGATCGATTCGGTGAATGGTCCTCTACTACTTCCACAGCTTTAAACTCAGATTTGCTGTTGCCGGCCCCCGGTGCTGTCTTTTCTCACTGTCCTCCTCCTAAACCTAGTCGCATTCTCATCTCATCCTATCCCATCCCGTCTCAATCCCAATCCCTTTCCATCCATCCATCCATCCATCTTGATCCATCCATTCATCAAGTTACTCAATCCGTCTCACCCTGCCTTTTTCTCTCACTCCATTCTTTCTTTTGCTTGCCAACTACTCCGAAGGCGACAATTGCCTTCCCAAGCGATTGCCACTCGCCTCTATTGGTCCTCTTTCTTAAACTTTGGCGCAACATACATGATAATGGTTATCCATTAAGAGGCCTACCTGCTTGTGTGTGTGTGTGGAAAAGGCTCATTCTCAGTCGTTCCCACTGGCTTACATCGTGCTTTGCATAGACCGCGGCAGCCGCTACTCGGAGGGGGCTACTTGCACTGATGTCTCCGCCCAGAGATGGCAGCAACCACACCGTACAAACGCGATTCGCCATTTCTCCATCGCATCTGGAAGTCCACTATAGATTTTGTCTCATCCTCCACCAATGGGGAGAAGCCGGCGACCGGTGACCAGAGTCCCAGGCCAGCCAAAAGACGTCGCGTGAACGACGACAGCCTCGGGATGAATGGGTTTGCCTCCGTCCCAGCTCTATTTCAGCAACCCCCGCCAGCCAACTCTCAGAGGGTTCTTCGCATCGAGGTCCTCAGGATATGGCGCAACGAGGGGCCCAAGCCAGCCACCAACGGCATGGCCAACGGGGGATCCCCCGTGAAAAAGGATACTCCCGCCATCCGCGCGCGTTGCAAGGTCACCATCTTCAAGTGGTTGCCCGGCGTGGAAATGCGCCCTCTCTACTGTGACAGTCAGATGTGCACCATCAAGGAGTTTTGTGGCATCAGCGGCGTCTGCGAGGCTGTCAGGATCCACCTGCCGCAGCCGTTTGAGATTGCCGCCGAAAAGCTCTTTGTCGAGCGAAACGACAACCAGGGATTCGATTTGGACGACTGCTACTTTATCCTAGCAGAGCTGGAGTCATTCGGGGACCCAAATTGGCCCCCGAGGTATCTGCTGAATGGGCAAGAGGATATGCACTCGCAGTCCGGCTCATCACGGAAATGGTCGCTGCAGTCGCAAATCAAGTATGCGTACAGCAAAGGTCGCGTGGCGTCGCAAGTTCGACTCAGGAGGGGGTCTGGGGACACGGCTAGGATACTGGAGCCGTTCTGGATGGATATGGATCTCCGATGGACCTCTTCCACCATGGTTGAGCCGATACAGACTGCGGAAAGCGCCAGCCCGCCCGAAGCCAAGGCCTCGAGCCTCAATGGCGCTTTGGAGCCTCTCACCAATGGTCACGTGAACGGCAGGGCTGAGGTATTGGCCAACGGCCAACTGGGCGACGAGGCAGACGGCTTGGTGGACGACGATGAACTCGAGGGCGAGGCGACTACTCCAAGCAGGCCCCTGCGCAACCGAGGAAAACCACAGACTTACAATTTGAAGAAGCTGAGCGACCAGGCCAGGGGCAAGGAGCCCAAGGAACGCAAGAAGCGAAAGCTCGGAGATTTGAGTGCGGATGGTTCTCTGGTGACGTGGCTTCTGCCCAGTGGCCAGCGATGTGCGCTGGAAAGCTGGAGTTGTATCCACTGCTTCGCGACACATCTGTCGATTGAGCAGCTGAAGATGCACATGCATGTTCATCGCGATTTCAAATACGCATTCGATCATAGCGGAAGAACTGGGTGGCGGATCGCGATTACGAACCATGGTCAGCAAACACCAAAGTCTATCAGATCGTATGACTATTTCGAGCCGATCAGTGCGGACGAAGCGGACAGCGAGGCAGAAGATGACGAATCGCCCCAGAAGGCTAGGAGCCGATCACGGCCCAAATCCACCTCGGTGAGTGGCCTTGGTAGCATGAGCTATCAGCTAATCCGAAGTGTTCGCTGACAAGAAAATATAGCAACTCCCTAAAACGGTGAAACCGCGGGAAACTAAGCAATTCATCCCTCAGACCAGCCAAGATCTCTACGATCGTCTGAGCAAATGCCGACTCGAAGGTGGCTCACGGGTGGACGAGCCGCAAATCGACAACTCTTGGCTCTTACAGAAGCACCGCGACATTATTAAGGATTACAGCGACGTGCACGCGGACGAGAAGGAGTATGCGGCAGTGTGGGATGCATTTGCGTCCAAGGAGAAGGCGACAATGGCACCGCACCTACAGGATGTCTATCTGGACTTTGTGCGGGAAAAGGCAGACTGGATGGCCTCTACGCAAAATCGCATGAACGAAGCGATGAAACATCTGGCCTACTTGAAGGCGCGGGATGCACTCTCGGAACAGACAGTTGTCGAAGCACTCGGTCTTGCGCGACAAGCCAGGTCTGGGGGTGGTCGTTACGAAGCGGAGGCGAAGCCAGCAGCGACATCACCAAAAATCAAATCGCGGTCGGGTTGCAATGTCTGTGGGTTGTCCATTTCAGGGCCAAACACACTGATCTGCAGTAATTTGGTGGGTACCCTTTGAACACGAGAGACAAAATGCGTTATGGGGTTGATTACCCAGAACTAACGAACCCGTGCTTTTTTTTCACAGGACTGCGACCGACCTATGTACCATCATGATTGCATCCGGGACGATGCCAAGATACCTGTAGAAAGGGGTCTCCATTGGCGCTGCAATGAGTGTTATGATAAAGAGAAAGAGATGAAAGAGGCAAAAGAAGCGGCAGCAATGGCGGTAGAAAGTACCGAACCGGTGGCAGCAGCAACAGATGGTGGTATCACTCTTGCTGCAAATGCAGATGCTGTTGGTACCGCAACAACTACTACTACTACCATTTCCACAGCCACCGCTCCTCCTGCCACTACTTCTACTACAGCCACTGCGCTTGTGTAGAATAGTGTGTGTGTATGTTAAGGAGAAACATCCGAGTTTAAATCTCAATAATAATGTGTGTGCTTGGAATGAACAAGCGCCATACATATATTTCGTTAAAAGCAAACCTTAGGCATATAGGCAGCGAAATGAAATGCATTGAAGTTCCAGTTCGAATGCGGGGTTCTCTTTGTGTATGTGTGTGTCTCTCTCTCTATTACTGACCCTTGAAATCCTGCTGAGTAATAGGAATTGTCGGCCGGTGCGTGAAAGGAAATTGCACCAGGATCAGCTGTGTGAACTCGGGTCCCTGATTATGTAATGCTGAGAGCTGGAGAACCTCCAGCTGGGCGTGTAGACGAAGCTCAGAGAGGGCGGCTGTGGCTTCACTGGGCGTGTAAGTGATAGCGGGTTGGACCGTTGGGCTGACTAGGTACATAGTGGGGGGGCGGGCCCATGTCAAGAAGAGCGAGAGTAAGGCAGAAAAGAGCAATACCAAACGAAAATAGAATATTTACACCTGTCTGCGATCATGTTTTCACAGATCCGGCAGTTTCCGGCAACGGGCCTCAATGCGCGCGCAATGCGGAGAGTGGGGTGCCACGGGTTGGCCGAGTTGCAGTTCCGGGATGTGGGTAGATGCCGACGAAGCACTGAGCAGTCCCGGGTGGTGGAGATGTTGATCCGAGGCGGGAGGTTTCTCTCACGTATGCCCGCGAAGAGAGAATGGGAAATAGACAGTGAAGCTGTTGTATAAGTGAGTTGGGGCATGGGGGTCTAGTGTTGCCAGGTATGTTCGTTCGCCGTGGCAGAGAGTGTGTAGAATGGCATACCAAAGTATTCCAACGGACTTTGAGAAAGTAGATAGAAATAATGTCAGCGGATAAGGCCTTGACTTTGTCTTCAATGGGAATGTCTCGAGGTCTTGAGATTTGTTACTTTCTGTGTCGAGGCCTGCTCATTTCCGGCTGGCGTGGTCGGCTGGAGTAAGAATAACACCTTCAACTTTAATATCACGGAAACGGTAATTAAGAAACGATGTTCCTCATCCTGTCGATCTCAGGAAAGCCTCGAGTGAGTTTTGTTAATCGCGAAGTAGGTACCGTGGTTGCTTGCCTTGCCGAGAGGCCGACTAAAGTAACGTCATATCTGAACAATGTGGCGCCTCCCTTTGCCGTGCTCCCATCCGAAAGATGACACTAGAGGGTCATGAGAGATCTTCGGAGGTCAAAATTCCATGTATGTAAAGTTCAAATACATCGTGGGATCTGAACGAGACACCCCTAGGGGTGGGGGTTGAGAGAACATCACCTGGAGGCGATGTCCAGTCGCAGCCTTTTCTTTGAGCAAGACGTGTATTCTCTTTTTTGGTCTGATACTTGTCTCTGGAATCTGGCTGTTACTTTCTGCTATCCCAAGTCACTCGAGGCTCGGGTATCGCTCTCTGGGCTGAGTTGTATGGTCGGGTATAAGGCCAGCTTGTCACAAATAGTTACTTCAAATCATGTTAGTTGCTAACCTTCATAGAGCCACACACACCAGAGGGGTGCCTAATAATATGATGGATTGAGAACTGAGCACTGGACACCACACTCTATAATTCAAAGCAATTTTTTGCTTGCTTTTCGATCGCTCCGCCACCTCAACATTCATTGAGAATGGCCCTCGTCGAAGTCCTGTCTTGGTGTGTAAATCCTAGCACCGACCTGTAGCTAAGAGAAGCCTTCTGTCAACGTGAATAGTATGACTCAACGTGGGCGATGGTTAGGGTAACATGAGGGTCAATTTACCATGTCCAAGCAGCGGCTACGTATAATGAACAAATCACTTTCAACGCCACAGCGCATGAGCACTAGTCAACACAGTGCAAGACAACCTCCAGTCTGTTTGGTAAGCAAAGATACAAAGTCTTCAAGGTTCCAAGATTTTATTATAATCTTCCTTGAGTCGATTTAAAACACGTTCTTAGAAATAATAAGGAGCATAGGGCGCCTCAGAGAAGGACAAGCTGTGCCTGTTCTGTGCCGAAGGTATACACATACATGATTATAGGGCATCTAGGCTTTGACAAAGCCCAGGTCAAGACCAGAATATAGAAGGGAGATTCATGTACACTTCTAGTTGGCTATGCCAGGTGACACTAGTAAAGATCATGGAATCTCTGATCTTGATCGTCAAATATACCAGGCCCATTCTGGTGGGTTGACATATGGCCTCGGGTCTGGTAGTTCCTGACAAGAACAAACCCAACAAGTCTCTCTTTCTAGACTTCCAAGATGAAACTCCTCTCGCTACACAACTGGATACCACAATATATATGACTGGTGACTTTTGCAATGACTTGCAAAATTGTATAGCTTAAAGACAGCAACAACTCAATCATTGTGTATGAGGGCAATGGCAAGTAGAAGTTTTGTGTTTTGAGATCTTGCTGAATTCCAAAATCTTTGCTCCCTTGCACCTGACCTTTCCGGTCTGTGTCAACCCTGACATGGGATGTCTTGAGAGCAGGCATATTGAATAGAATGAAGATAGGTTTGCCCAAGTCGAACAACTTTCAGCTACTACGGGTAGGGGAACGATTGATGTAATGATAAGTACTAAATGGAATATACATGGCTAAGAAATATGCCTTAAGTCGGACACAAAATAACTAGAGATAGAAACAACCATTTCTATATATCCTCCATTGCTTTCTTCTAACCCCAGCATTTGGTTTCGGCTGTTTTGTCTAAAATGAGGACCTTCAGAAGAGCCTTATATTTTCGTGATTGTACATGTATTTAAAGGTCATCACCTACTTGAAGTAGCACAGTGAGGGCTAGCTACTGTAGTATTCAGATCTGTCAATCACCCATGGCCATGCTCTCTTTATTAGCGCTGAACATAGAAGCGAATGAATTGTGAATAAAATATGAATATTAGCTGACAACGGAGATTGGTGTGTGGCAGCCCTACAGTCATCCCACTAGCTCGAATTCGTTCAGAACGTACAAGTACATGTCCAGGAATATGACTGTCATTCACCCAGAACTTATGAGGCTGCCGGTGCTATATCAGAATGAAGCTAGATTTCATGTGTGAAGTGCGTAACTGGAAAACACTTGCTGGTTCTAAGAAGATGAAATTGATTTTACAGTGGTAATATCAAAGGTGGTGAAAAGAGCATGAATATTAAGGGTCTCCACAGCATTGTTTCAAGTGATACATGAGCATGACGACAACAATATGATAGTGATAAATAGACTAATGTAAGTTAGACAAGCTGAATCAAAAGAAGGTTCGCGTATGATCAACCTGCGCAGCATCAAAGTGCCAAAGGAAAGTAAGCTAGTTGGAAAGAGAGAATGAATTGAGCGTCCTGAAAATCAATCTCCTCCCTCAACCGATCCAGGTAAGTAACTATATCGTCTGAAATCTGGAGCCTCTTAACCACAAAAAAACATCGAGAATTGGAACCGTTATGGCACAGTTTCCTGATCTTGATGTAACATGTGTACCCAAAGAATCCATCGAGCTGGCCACCAGTTTCCTGGCTATTCCGCATTGGACCTGTACGCACGCCGTTGCTCATAAGTCCAATGAACCCATCTCTCGTGATCGAAACGCCCAGCGTCAGTTGAGAAGGTTTTATGACAGCCCTCATTCCTACAGGGATACGCAGACGGACGTTGTTTGGGGCTGTATTCAGAGGCCTCGGGATGCTTTGCTGCACGATGTTTCATCAAGTCTTTCTCCCTGACATACCCCTTAGACCTGACCTTGTCGCAGCCATCGACGTCGCAAGGGAATGGTGTTTCCCCATGGGCTTCCTTCATATGCTTTGTGAAGGCTGCTTGGGTCGCGAACGGCTTTTGCGCAAACTGCTCCGTCCAAGGGAGATTATGGAAGGAGTTTTCACGGAAGAACTCGCATCCATCGTGTGGGCAAGTCGCAAACTGACGCTTTCGAAGTTTCCTGGAGCTCGGACAGACTCCGGTGATATGCTCGTCGTCAAAGTTGTGATAGCCACGAAGATGCTGGACGAGATGGTCCCGGCGTCGAAATCCAAGCTTCCCACTGTGAAACTTGCAGAATCCGCAAGGAAACTTGGGGACACCCTTTGCGTAGCTATCTACATGACGATGCAACACATCTACCCTGGAAAATTTGGCACCACACAGACATTGGAATGGACTGTGCTGACTGTCATTGGCATGCGACTGTTGCTGACTGCGGGATTTAAAGGCTTGGCCGCACTCAGCGCAAGTCAACGCACCATGAGGTTCAACCTGCGAATGTCCGGGTGCATGGCCTCGGGCTTCGTGAACTATCAGAGACTCTTCAACCATGAAATGAGCGGCACAGTTGGACATCGTGCATCTATATGCGGCGTGTTGCTGGCGTTTTGCATGATAATCCAGTCCCCCGCTCCAGTGGGAAGAATAATCGCATGAGCTGCATTGATAGGATTTTCTTGGTTGAGCTTGCATGCTACCTTTAGTTGCGCCTAGATCTTGCGATTGTTGGTGATTGGGTACTTTTCTTAGGCCCATGGTCGGGGCGAATTGGTCCCTGACACCCTTTTTGTTAGCAAGTGGTAAAAAAAAAAAAGCCTCACTGATCGGCGGTGGCGTCGAAGCCTGCATGAGGCAGCAACAAGGCAAACTCGTCAAATGGCTGCCCCTGGCCAATGAGAGGGCCGACAATGGTGCCAAGATGACTGTTGTTGTTGGCTGATAAAGCTAGCCCAACACTGCTCACTGGCAAAGTCGGCTCGTGGAACATCCCGGGTCCAGTTCCTGTGGTACATATGTTGGTATTCTCGAACGGTGTCATGTCGTTGGCACCGAAGACAGTGCTGTCGAAGCCAAATCCCTCGTACTGGGTGTCAGAAGCGCTGAACTGGCCCAGAGCAGATTGGGCCCCGTAGGTGCCAGTGTTGGTATTCCAGCCAAACTGTGCGTCGTTGGCAGTCCCGTGCCAGCCAAACCAATCAATATGAGTGCTGCCGGGGACTGGGCTGGGGTCATGATGAAACTCTTGGGGATCATCGAAGACCCAGGCGGAAAGCGACCCATCAACCTCGATGGGTTCGTCGGGCGCGTTGACTTGGGCAGTGTCAGGCTGGGTGGCATTGGTGAAAGGGTGGGTGCTAATGCCGAGTAGGGCGTCGATGTCGATGTCGTACATGTTGTCGGACATGGTTGGTGAAGTAGGAGATGTAGTTGCTGTTAAGAAGAGAGAAGGTAGGTCAAAGACTGTGGATGATGTGATTGGTTGCAGTAAAGGGTCTGGGAGACAATTTGGTGGTGTTGAGTGCTGTAGGGGGCATAGAACAGAGATGGGGGGTCACGGTCTATTTCTGATCTCCTACAACGGTGTTCATCTCAGTGACAACCTAGACTAACAAGAGGTACAATGTCACGTCAAGGTGGGTGTGGTTTCCTGTCAAAAAATTGTCTTTTGATTGGCTGTTCATATAGCTTCTGCTGTCGCCCTGTTTGTAAGGCGTGGCGTTCGAGCTGCAGGATGCAACGCCCTATTTCTATGTAACCCCCCTGTCTATCTGCTTTTAACAGGCAATCCCAATGCAGCCTGACCGCTTCGTTTTAAAAGTTGGAAGGCGTTGTTGACACACACCGTATCCCAACTGTTGTTACTTATACAATGTAATAATGTACATGAATTAGCTCCAAACGCTGTTTCTCCTGAATAAGTGTGTCCAATCCACATCGATATCCAGTAGCACTATACAAAAAACCCTCCTCCTCACCGGTTGGCGCCTCGAACTCGTACCTCGTGGGAGTCGGTCGCTTCGGGTATGACCTCGAAGCCCATGCCCTTCTTCTTCTTCCGGGACTTGCCGTCGCCGTACCGCTCATCGAACTTGCGGATCGCGTTCATCGTCGACATGTCCTCACTGACGCTGGCGCTGATCTCGGCCAGACCCTTGTCGAAGTGCCGCTGGTGAAGTACCCGCCGCTGCGCCCACTGGTACGGCGCGTCGCCTGTGTGTGTGTTAGACGCCTCGAGTTCCTCCTTCACGGCCGCCATGGCCGCTGCAACGCAGACGTTCTTCAGGTCAGAGCCCGAGTAGAGCGGCGTCCGCTTAGCCAACTTCTCAACCGAGACGCTGTCATCGAGCTTTTCGCCCTTGAGATGAATCCGCAGGATCGCGGCCCGGTCGTTTTCCAACGGCAGGTCCACAAGTAGCTTTCGCGGTAAGCGCCGCAGCACGGCGTCATCCAGGTCGAACGGTCGGTTGGTGGCCACCATGATGAAGGCCTTCATCGTGTCTAGGCCGTCCCATTCGCGGAGGAACTGGTTCATGACCTCTCGCTGGTTGCCATGCGTACGATTTCCTCCTCGCGCTCCCAGCAGGGCATCGGCCTCGTCGATGAAGATTACCATGGGCTCGTGCTTTTTGGCCAGCGAGAAGAGCGCACGGACATTCTTCTCACTTTCACCAACATACATGTTGTTGATGGTCGCGGCGCTGACTTCCATCATGTTCGCTCCACTCTCCTTGGCAACAGCCTTGGCAAGAAGGGTCTTGCCTGTACCCGGAGGGCCGTACAGGAGGCACCCAGGAATTCTGTCAGTTGCCAACACGCCGTAAGCGAAGGCCTCGGGCCTCTGCAGGGACAACTGGGTAAGCATCTTGATCGACTCGATGGTTTCCTTGGGAGCATGGATGTCATTGAACGTCGTCCTTATTCCCTCGGCATCCACGAGACATGATAACAGCCGTTCTTCGTGATTTTCCCGACGGGGATCCGCGGCATTGTTGGAGTTCGCAAAGAACGCATCTTTGGAAGATCGAGTCTCGCGATCTGACGGACGCTTGGTTCTGACTACTCCCGCCGCCCCCTCGTCTATACTCTGGACAAGGCGCAGAGCTTCTTCCAGTATGGTTTGGTCGAAGGTAGCCACCAGCTTGTTCCGAGCACCGATCATGGCTTTACATATCCGATAAACCTCCGCAAATGGTAACACTGCATGACAAGACAATGCTCGCAGCTCTGCATCTTTTATCAGCTGCATGCTGAACCGAATCTCTGGCATGTCTCCGGTGTAGCTTGGTCTAAGAAGGGCGTGAAGCGTGGCCTTGATGTTGTTAGTGTTTTCTTCTAGATAGTCATTCTGCTCGTGTTCGAAGAACCTCGCCTGCTCCGAGTCTGATCCGTGAAGTGTAATGACATGTTCCACTACTGCGCTGTACTTCAACGCGTCCAGGTAAGGTTTGGGGGCATCCTGACTGGAACAGCTTCCAACTAGAGCAATCTTTCGGCCATCTGCCCAGAGAGTATCGACAGTCTTGCGAAGTTTGTGAAGCATGGCGCTGGAAGCCAAGCCCAAAGCGTTGAAATCATGAATGTGGACGATGAGAGGCTTCTGCTCGGCTGCGCCAGACTCAGCGGCAGTGATCAACTGCTCGATTGCCGTGTTGATTTTAAGGTCCTCCCACATACCGTCCGACTTATCACGGTTTGGCGAGCTACCAAGAAGCCCTTCCAATAATGTCTGGGACTTCTTGGTGTCTCGCTTGGACCTATCCAGGTTGTCCAAGATCAAGAACCCCATAGATGCAGTGCTTTCACCCTCCCTCTCCTCGCCCTCCTGCTTTGGTGATTGTAGTCGTCCGCTATGTGATGCCGCGTTATAGCCGAGTAGAGAGCATGGGCCGGGTGCCCGCGAGATGTCCTGTCCCAGGTATGGTCCCACAACGTGCCCGAGGTCCTGGGCAGTGAGGTGCAACACATTCGCATCCACTTCATTGGCGACGTCGTTAATTACATGTCGTGCCCACGATGGGCCACGGTAATAGGGGAAATCCAAGATTGTGACAGGCCGTCTGATTTCGGTTGACTTTAGAGACTTGGGACATTCCAGCACCAGCTCCGAGCGGACCGAGGAAACGACTTCTTGGAGTGCCTGATGATGTAAACCACCGAGCCTCAGATACGGACCGTAGGGAATATCGGACGTCAGAAGGTTACGCAGCGCTGTTCGTTTGAGCGACGACTTGTGGCTCCCAGGGCTACCATATAACACCTCGATCAACGCGGCAGCCTTATATAGATCTGACTCGGATAGTTCACGGGTCGGCAGGTCTCTATACTCGGGGTCTCCTTCATGTGCAAGGGCTTTCTTCACGGCTGCGAGGGTGAACAAGCAGATACGATTCGCTCGCACAAGGGCATCGATTTGAGCAAGGCGCACATCGTCAACACCTGTCTTATCGCTTTTCGTAAACAAAGACGAGTCCTGGAGCATGATACCAGCGACATAGTGTACGTGCGCGGCAACCGCCTGCAGCTTGCTTCGAGATGCGTCCTTGGTAAGCGACTTCTTTATCAACTGTTCGACGATGTATTGAGCATCCAGCGGCGCTTCTGGCAGCTCTTCAGCAAAAGGGGATTCGTATTCATCGCCCCTGCGGTGTACGTGGGTAGTCTGGAAGTCGTGAGGGAGCTGGACGGTCGGAAACTCTTCGGGCGCACGCCTGCGACCCCTCGTAGTCGTGGCAGAGCCGCCAATGCGCCGTCGTTGTCGGCCGCCCTGGGGCTCGCCAGTACTGTTCCCGTTGCCGCTCAAGCCGTTCTCACCGAAGAGATTCTCGTCTGCGGTGGCCTCATCGCCCTTATTGGTGCCGTTGGTCTCGTCGTCAGGCTTGTTGGGATCGTCGGTTGGCGGCGGCGCTGTGGGGGGAGCAGCGGCGGCTCGAAGGATTGTCGAGCGGTGCAGACGTCGGCGGGCAGGGGCAACTATACCGATGTTTCTTGGTGCGAAATGCGCGACCGACCTTATGGCGCGTATCGCATACATTCGCTATAGTTGGCGCCCGAGTCGAGCAGAGAGACGCACTGCTTGGCTGCTGAAGGAAGGATTCTTGTATGGAAAATGGACTGTTGGAGTGGCGGTTGGAGTATGTGGCCCGTGCGGTCGTCAATCGAGTTGCATGTGGTTATGACGGTTGAGAAGTGCACAAAGAATTGCACCAAGACTTGTCCAACCCATTCATGATTACAAGCTAAGGGATATCTACCCAAGCCCAGCATATCATATATAAGTCGTATTTATATATTGCCAGCAGTCTATAACGAATCCATTGTTCGCTTGATATTTTATATTATGATTTTCGTCATGAATTGGCCTTCAATGCCTTTCAGAGAAGTTCATCACTGATAAGACGTATCAAAGTGGGCAAGGCCGACTTATATGTCAGTTGCTAGAGGCAGATTGATAGAGCCAGAGTAGGGACTTGGGCATGTCTTGCTCATCAACAATAGCAGCTGTTCGCCTTTTAACACTTCAGTAATAAAGAGTTCGCTATATTATACATCTTCTGGAACCGATAGCAATACCCCATATTAATATATCCGTGGCTGTAATGCCCAGAGTACTAGGGCCCTTTCCTTATCATTATCCGACATGTTTGAAGCTGCGAGGAAGCTTTTCATCAGTCGCGATAAAGCGTTTTGCCAGTTGTGGTGGGAGGTTTGTCAGTCACGATGAAGGGTGTCAGTCGTGATGGAAGAGTTTGTCAGTTGTGGTGAAGTGCTTTTGTGAGTCTTGATATCTTGATGGAAGAGTTTGTCAGTCGCTATAAAGTATTGTTTTTAGTCGCGATTTCTAGTCACGATGAAGCCGTCTCAGTTGCGACTTCTGTTAGTCGTGATGAAGCCTTTTTATCACAAGCAATGAAACATTTTTGCCAGTAGCAATGAAGTTTTCACTGGTCTATGTGATTTGTATTTTCCAAGTTGTTTCTGGAGTATAAAGGGCGTTCAATCTCATGGTATTTTTTGAGAGTTAATATGCTAAGAAATTAATACACTTTCTGTTCTCCTGTGCTAGCGTGCTTGCTCTGTTGCAAAAAATGGGGAAATGATTCCAAAGTTGTTGCCCTTACCAAACCAGTCATTCACCTGAGAACGCCTCTACACTTTTCCTATTCGTTCGTCTGGTGCCATTAGACGATCTGCCTGTTCTTTCTGGGCACGCTCGGTCCCCTGAACCAGTGTGTCGATCTTTGTCGATGCGAACTTGCGGGCAGATATCTTATTCTCAAACAAGATATCCAGCTCCGCATACGTGCGGCCCTGAGTCTCGGCTGCGATAGATAGAACAGGTTAGTGAGTCAGCTAGCTTTGTGTGTAAAGCTGCCACCAGAGAGTCCAAGTGAATGGGGAGAAACAAAAGTTGAGCGTACGTAGCCTGAAAAAGATGTAAGTCGTAAAGATGGCATTCATGCCCGCCCAGAAAAACGCCGCCTTGGGCCCCCAGTTCCACTCCGCCGGGTTGAGCTGCCTGTAGGAAACCACGTTCACGAACGCAATGTTGATGGCGTTATAAGCGTTTCGCGCCAGGATGATACTCTTGGCCCGCAGGCGGGTCGACGGGATCTCTGACACGATGGTGTAGACGACGGGTCCCACGCTGAAGTTGGAGACGGCGTTCAGGAGAAGCACCATGGTCCCCGCGGTCCAGGCCTCAGCTGTAGACGGTGGGCTGTGTATGCCCATGAACCCCGTCACCAGCAGCAGTACGAACATGCCGACCATGCCCCAGAACATGAGGGTCTTGCGGCCAATCTTGTTGAGGATCAGCCACGAGGCCATGGTGCCCACGGCGCCCAGCGCATCTTTGCCCCAGTTCAGCTTGAAGGAGTCGGTGTCTGAGATCCCGGCCTGCTGGAAGAAGAAAGTCGACAGGCCGGCCACGGCGCCGCCCGCCATGGTCTGCGCCATCCACGTCATGCAAACGATCTCGGTCCGCCGTAGGTCGAGGCCACGGAAGCAGTCCCAGTACGTTGTGCCTGTGGCGATCTGCTTCTCCATCTCGTCCGTATATATCATCACTGTCGCAAGCCATATGTAAGCAAGTCTCCAAGGCGAGAAAGGAAATACTGGTTCCGACAGTATGTGGGAAGGAGTACTAACAAGCCATTGCCGCGTCGGCGTCTCTCTGAGAGAAGCCTTCTCGTCTCGCAAGTCTCTTTAGACTTCGTTCTGCCCTGTCCTTATGCCCGTGCCGAATACACCACCAGGGTGACTCAGGAGCAAAGTAACACCCAATGCCGATGGGGATCGGCCATATCCACTGTAGTGCGAATGGGATCTTGTAGCTAAAACGCCGATTCCAACATTAGTGTCTGTATTATCCGGAAGTGCTCATACACACGCTGGAGGGCACTCTGTAGCAGAACTCACCCCCATTCATCTTGACGCTCCACGAGCGCGACCAGCACCCCAGACGATATGAAGCCTCCCATAATCCAGCAGAGATTTACATAGGCAGTGAGATAGTGCCGGAGCGGAACCGGACACACTTCCGCCGCGTAGGCTGTCGTCATTGTTTGGAAAACCCCCCAACTGTATATAGATTAGTAAATGTTTTTATTTACTCGATGTGGAATGGTTGTTCGAATACTTACGAAAGCCCCTGAAAGAATTCACCTACCAAGAACACGGCCAAGCTCTGCGCAAAAAATGGGAAGAATATAAAACCTGTAATGGAAACCAGGGCAGATATGATGGTCCAGCGGTACCCATAACGTTCCGAAACCCAGCCTGCGATCTATGACATGAAGAAACAAATCAGTTTCGTAAGATAGGACAGGGTAAATATGATCAGTCAACACTTGCCTGGAGGCCAATGATTTCTCCTACGTTGGTCGCGCCTTTGATCCCATTCTGCCAATCCGCGCCGATTACCATTTCGCCATTTGGAGCGCGGTAACCGAACTTGTCCTTGAAAGCCGGATACGCAAAATCTAGAGAAACAGTGTGTGTTAGTGTTAAATGGTAGCATTGGAACTAGTACCTGTAGACCGGTCAAAAAGGAGAAGAAAGACGAAAAAGGTATCGGAAGGATGGGATCCGTCTCATGAATACCTCCGAAACGGGGTTAAGGGAAGCGGGATCAGCTTACACGAGCCAACAACCGCGGTATCGTACCCCTCCATGATCAAGCAGCTCGACAAAATGACGCTCCAGCCGATGGCTTTGGGGTAGATTTTGAAAGCTGTCGAGAGCTTCATGTCGCGCTCGCGCTCGTTGGCCTCGTCGGCTTCGTGGACCAGTGTCTACACACCCAACCTCGATGGCACGAGGCGGCTAAAGTCAACCAACAGAACTGGATGGATATATTCTCAATTATTTTTCGGATGTCTATCCCTCCATATTCGGTTCTTAGGAAAGAGGACTGAGGAAGTCAAAATTGTTACCATGAAGTCATCCACGTTCGCCGCGATCTTGCTCGCTACTGCTGGGTCAATCTGGGTTGATTGCTGTTGTCCTGTGCGGTTTGGCGGCCTTGCGGTAGATTGCTTCTCTGCATCGTCCACGCCATGTCTTGTCGCCGACGAGTGCATGGGAGGAACCGGGGCGATCTCTTCATGGTCTTCATTCTGAGGCCCCATGATCTGTTCGCGCTGGTGATGGTGTGCTCAAGAAACCTGTTGAAATAGGGGCTTCCTGACTGCAGTCAAGATTCAATCAGTGATAGTTTTCAAGCGGATGTTTTCACAGTCCCTATGTTGTCTGTTCGAATATTGGTGATGTATCGTTGGCAACAATACTACAGATTACACCGAAATGAGGGACACGATGCTTCTTTCTGGCATTGCTGTCCGTCTTTGCTAGTAGTATTGGACCGATCGGGGTTCAAGGAAGGCTCAATATCGATACTTGAGTGAAGTAATTCATGTGAAGGAGGTTGTGTCGATATACACACACATGATCAGTCGAAATATCGCTGCATGGCATACATAGTAGACAACATGTAGACAATATCAAAACTTGATGGCAACTTCATCCCATTTATCACGGATGCGCCTCATACTTTTCGATACTAAGCAACTCTCGCCCTTTCCCCAGATTGTGCCAACGTGGTTGAAGTACCGAGAAGATCAGATCATTGGTAGGGGTAATGAGCGCGGAGATGCAGCCTACCTGTCAGCCCTTACGAACGAATGCGGGGTATCTTGGGACAGCAGTACAGACTATGCAACTATTCGCTAGACTTCACACCGAATATTGCCGCGAAACCAAAACGCTACTAAGCTTCATCCTGCATGGCCCAGACCAGCCACATGAACCAAAGAGATACAGTCCAGATCACTTGATGGGACGGAGCAGCCCCTGAGTACAACACCAGCGCTGATCGCCGGCCTCACGGATTGGATGTGATGGGACCAGTTGCCATCAAGATTATAATAAATTTTATACAGCGCCTGAAATGCTCGCCTGATAATACAATTGGTACAGCAACGCCTTTAGTTTTGGCCCCGCCCTCTAACGTGGCATACAATCTTTAAAACTTGTACTTCTTCCGCTCGTCTCGTTTCTCCTCGTCCCTCTTGAGCCTCTTTCGGCTCTCATTGGCGATCATCTCGTCAAGGCCCTCCTCTCGCCTCCACTGCGCACCAGGACCCTCATCACGGCGGCCCTCCTCGTAGCGCCGCTTAAGCTCGTCCTTGCCTAGTCCACCCTCAGCCAGAGCTTCGGGGTCCAGGGCGACATCGATATCGCCGGGCTTCTTCCGCTTCTGGCCCCTATCGTCATCCTGGCCAAGGACCCGCATGTCACCGTGCGCGTTGCCCTTGCTGAGATCATAGGTACGATCACTTCCGAAGAAGCCTTCGGCACGGGCTTGGCGCTCGGGAATGACCGTGTAGGCGGAGCGAGGATGTGTGGACTCCTCAGTCTCATAGCCGCGCCTGTTCTTCCGGAGATCCATCTCGCCTGCCACCGATTCGGTTTGCGTGCCGTATTCCGTGGGCACACTGCTAGCGAGGCCAGCAGATGTCTCAATGCCAGAATGTGTTTGAAGACCCGCTTCAACAGCCTCTTCGTCATCGTCTTCATCCTCCTCATCTTCGTCTTCCTCCTCCTCGGATTCCTCCTCGGGAGGCTGGAGTTCACCCCAGAGGGTGCGCTCCACGGGCTCTCCTGACGGAGGGGCCGCTTGTGTAGGTTGCATGATACCAAAGATATCACCACCGAATAGAGGTCGGTTGTATTCATCCACGGGAGGCTTGCCATAGCACCCAGGCTGGAAGCCCCATTGCGCGCCTGCTGGGATGGGGGCGTTGAGACCAGGAATGCGCAGCGACGGATATGATGGAGGTGGACCGAAACGTTGCTGGTTGATCAACCATGGCGGCGGCGCACCGGGGGGTATACTGAGGGCCTCCTTAAGGGTGTCCGTCAGCTCACCCGGCCGGGCGTGACTGCCTTTGGTCTCGTACTCCTTGCCCTCGTAGTATACCTCTCCAAATCGTGTAAGATTAGGCTTCTCTTGAAACCTGAAGAAGGCATCATAGAGCTTCTGGTAGTCGATGTCAAGCTTACCCATCTTGGGCTGCACGCGCTCTCGCTGTTTCTGCTTGAGAGTCTGTTCCGCTTGCTTCTCCAAGACAGCATCTCGCATCTCCGTGATTCCCGTATCGGCAATGAACTTGGGTAGCTTGAAGGCGGCCTTCTCGATACCTCGCTTCGAAGATAGGTATTCGCGCTTAAGGGACCAATGCGGCGGCACAGGAACGACGTTCCGCTGTGCCTTGATTTGAACTAATAGTCGAGGGTCTGTTGACGATGTGTCATGCCATTCTACCACTTCGGGCTTCTTCACGAGGGCCTTCAGCTCGGCGATGGAGAGCTTGTTCAGCATCTTGCGCTTCTTCTTGGACATTTTGTTCGGGTTCGCCTCCTCTTCCTCCTCGGGAATATCGTCATCGTCATCGAAGAACACCTCGCCCTGGTTGCCGGCGTTGGCCTCCTTGGCGATCTCGTCGTCGTCAGACACGCCAAACTTGTTGAAGACGTGCTTGTACATGGCGAAGGCCGGATCCTCGTTATCGAAGTCGAACTCTTCCACTATCGGACCATCGGGCTGTTGCGACTTGGCGGCCGTCGCGTCGTCCTTCTTAACTTCCAACTCAGACGTGCCATTTGTCGCCTCGCCATTCTGTGTCGGCTTCTCGGTCTCGGCAGCGGCGCCATCTTGCGGGACTTCGGGCGACTCTTCGACTTGCGCAGTCTCCTGGGTCATCAAGTCAGCAATGCGCGACGGAGTAGATGGTGTTGGATGAGTAGGATGGCATACCTCGGGCTTGGATGCCTTCTCAGCCTTCTTCTTGGCTCGGCGCTTTTGGTTCTTGGTCATCTGAGGCGCCATCTTTGCGATTTAGTTTGCAAGTGTTGCTCACCACCTAAACCACAACCAAGGATGCAGATAGTAGGGCCGACGCGATGATGCGACAATCAAAAGGGCGCGGACAAGAGGAGCGCAAAGATTCGCGACTTTGATGCGCGTTGTTCGTAGACGAGGCTGATCGCAATGACACGCGCTCGGAAAAAAGTGAAGTTACAGTAAAGTTTCCAGTCAATGAGGCTGAAAGCTCGGCAGGCCAGCCACGATTGACTGCAATCAGTGGGACCCCAATGACCCTGCACAGGCAGCTAGCTGCCCATGGTTTTTGTATGGAGCTACTTTAGTAACCTTACTGCAGCCGGCGGGGTCTGTGCTTGTTCCCAACATCATTAGATGATGCCAACAACTTCAAGGACTGTAACTCACCACTCTCATCAGTGAATGCAACCATAATTTAACATAAGTAGAAGTTACTTGTCTTATTTCAATGGCAGAATAGCACTGCCAGACAATATCTTACAATTCTCATTATGAGGTGGCTGATAGCATTTTGAATCGCCTGGCCCAGCTCTTACAGTGCTCGGCATCACCTTATGAGCCCTGACAAGACAGGAGTGCTATTCCTCTTACTCAGGGCTGCACAAGCATCGCTGATAGTCATACAAGCAAAATACACTAGACACCTTGATGCGCTGGTCAGCATTATCTGTCATGCCAATATGTAAACAGCCGCAGCTTTCATGAGCAGCAGTCTAATTGGTTCTCTTCGCTTGGCAATAATCTGGTATTCCCAACCATCACCTATCAACCACTATAAAATCTGTAAACATGAATGACCAGGAGAACTATCTGTACCATAAGCGTTCCAGCGAGGGTGCTGTAACTCACCACCACCACTACCACAACAGCAAGAACTCAAAAACTGGTAAGACCACTCCTCCAACCACAGTAGCATCTCTCAATACAAGTTTCCACAGATACCAAAACTTCATAGTCCCGAATAGGACCCAAGATAGCATATGCCCAGCCGGATTCGTTGCAAGCCCGGGCTTAGAATTCAGTTACCTGGCTGGTGCTACACAACCAGGGTTCAACAGAATCAGCAGCGAGTGGAACACATAGTACTGACAACATCGGCATGCATTCTTTCGGCGGCTGTCGTTTTACAAAGATATACTCTTCGCCTTGTGGGATGTCAAAGGGTTGTAAGTGAAATGATGAACACTGCATGAGTACGGCAGACCTAACATAGATATACATTTATACAATCACTTCCCAACAGTGCTTATGAACAACCCCTGCCAACACCGAACCCCTGAAAGCAGCAACTGTTAGCACTCTATCAAGCTCTTTCTAGACAGCTAGTCAACTAAATGACGGATAGTATCAGTAATACACAACTCCATTGATAATTCTTCATCCCCAGTGGTATTTGCGCCAAATCTAATGTACCTAATGTAAACAAAATGTTGTTTTCTTCTGTCAAAACGAATTTCCGTTGCTCATTCGAGAAACAAACTCCCTGAAAAATGCTCATTTCATGATCCCATGTCTAAATGTTTTCCCATCATTTCAAATGCATGCTGCATACCAACCAATTCAGCCAATCTTCCCCTTTCCTGCTGCTGGGGAGGGTTCCAAAGCGAGAAGGTCTCTATGTATATGCCTTTTTCTTTTGCATCTCGCCTGATAATGAAGAAGCAGGAGGATTATCTCCTGGCATCCATCCATCGAATTGTAGGGTGGAGGAAACCCATAATAAAAAACCAAAAACAATATTACATACATACAATGCGTACAACACGTTAATTCACCTTCATCTGCTGCTGTTGCATGCTGTCTCCGAATCTCCAGGTATCTTCCTGCCGAGTCCCGCGCGGCAGCCAAGCAGCATTACTGCTTCCCCGTTGGCGGCTCCCAGCCGGTGGGCCATCGCTCTTCTTGGAGTCATCGCCAGCACCATTGCTGAGCGCCACGTGCCCGTTGGTGTATGGGTAAGGGCTGTGTCCGTTGGCGATGGCGGCAGGACTCTCATACATAGTGCCCTGGGTTGCCGTTGCCAACGATGATCCCTTGGTGTTGAGGGGCAGAAGAGGCCGGTCTTTTTCTCCGCTCTGGCTCAGGAGACGAGCACGACGGTCGGCCTTGTTGCTCTCACTAGAGCGGTCGTACAAGTACAAGCCTAGAAAAGTCAAGCCGATGCCGACAGCCTGGAGGTTGGTAGTCGAGTTGCGGAACCAAATGATGGCTACGACAATGACGAAGACGCGCTTGAGGAGTGACGCCACCGAGTAGGTGACAGGTGATACAAGTGATAATAGAACAAATGCCAGGATGTTCTGTCCAAAATGGAAGGTTCCGTTAAACAGAAACTCCAAGAACAGCCGGCCATGGTCCATAGTGTTTGGCTTCTCTGTCAAATCCAGGGAGCCATCGGCAAAGAAGTCTCTGATCAGACCGATGCCCTCACTCCAGAACCAAATAGGCATAGTCAACACAAATGCCATGCCCGACGAGTAGCAAAGGAGGTTAAGCTTATCCAGCTTTCGCGTCTTTGCCGACTGTCCATCCGCTTCAGCCTTTGAGGCCTCGTTGAACAGTCTCTTAGAGAAGATATTCTGTGTCACAAAAATAATCGTCGCTAGGAATGCATATAGGAGACCAAGCAGTTCACCACCGAACTTATGCTTGCCGGAGCAAGCAAGCATGACTCCCATTGTCAACGGGATAAGCGAGTAGTATGTCGCTCTAGGATACCGGATGTCGAAAATGAATCTGTAGGCGAAAACTGTGAACAAAGGCGAAAGGCCCTTGACAGTATGTACCAAAGACACGGGGATCTTGGATGTCGCTGCGGCGCTCAACAGATGACCGCCGATCTGGAAGGCGGCCAAGGGGAGTGTGGTCATGACAACATCGCGGGAGGGTTTGCGGATCGGGTATTTCAGGGCCGGTATCGAGGTGCGCAGCGACGGGAATGTGGAGGCCAGGTATGACGCGCTGAGGCAGTAAAATGCCACCAGGAAGAATTGGATGAGCGTCAGGGTCGCCGGCTTGGCGAAAGCGTTTAATATCGATTTGGAGGAGGTGTTGGTCAAGGCGGAAGACATGTACCACATGATGCATAGGATCTGCGACACCCGACGTTAGTGTTGCGTGTCTTGAGAGTGACTACTACGGAGCTCGCGTAATGACGTACGATGAGTTTGTAGGACAGCGGCGCGCGCAGGGCACCGGCCAGGTCTTGGGCGTTTTGGCTCACACTGCCGTTCCTATCTCGGATACCGCGGAAGGCCTCGCTGATGCTCTTCTGTCTCGTTTGCCGCGTTTGGCCCAGGCCGTACGCGGCGCTGCTGGCGGCAGGTGGTGCGCCCAGCTGGCCCCATTTTATGGATTTGCGAGGCTCCCGCTTGGGCAGCCAGCGGTCGGCGGAGGGCGGCTGTGTCGGTGTGCCGTTGATGCCGTTTGAGTAGATGTTCAGGCCGGGGATGGGGCTGGTCGATGTGCCGGAACCGTTGTACAGGGGCGAGTCGATGTGGTCGGGGAACTTCTCGAGTCCGGAGTCGTGGTTGAGTTCGGGGCCGGCCGACTTGGCACTGGCGCGTGAGACTGATTGATCCCGAGAAAAGGAGCTAGATGTCGTAGAGTGAGGCATCACGGTAGTCGGAGTCTAATTAGACTATGGTTGTTGATGGTAACGAGCGACAGAACTTCGCAAGGAAGTTCAATAAGTGGAGGATCGGATGGCGATTGCGACAAGCCTTCCAAACTGGGGGGCGCTTTGCTCAGCTTTCACTGCGCCATTTTCCCTTAAATCTCAGATATAGTGATGATGATGATGTACCGCCTAATGGAGAAGCCGCATTCAGAGTCCGAGTCGGATTCGTTGTGAATAATGGAACGCCCGCCGATGGTGGTTCGTCTTTCTCGGACACAGGTTGTTTTGTACTGGTTGTTGGTGGAGAGAGATAATGTAGGTTCAGATAAGGCGGAGGAGCGTATCCCGTAAAAAATGGACGGCCAAGTGTTAGCCTAGCACATCCGCGTGAAACCTCTCCCCCCCAAGTTGCCCAACAGCCTGTACCAATCGTGCCAATGTCGCTAATGTCCCACTGCCCCTGCTAAGCTTGCACCCTGATTCGCTAATCACTGGTTGCAATTGAAATCTCGCATCGCACTTGCTTTGCTCTAGCCTCGACCTCTAGCGCCGTTACCCCCATACATGTAGTCCATATCGTGCCCCTGTAAAGTGACCAAAGGTGCCCCTGACTCGCCCTGACGCCCTGACGACCTGATAGCGCCCAGCGCCTGGTTTGCCAGCGACTTGGACCCCCCACCTGATCCCAATAATAGGAGACATTCTGCTATATACAGCCACGATGCGTTCGCGGCCCAAAACATAGATTTAGGGTTAAGTCGCTGGCGTTTGAAAGCCAGTGTCTGTCCATCCTTTATCTGCACTTGCTATAACAATCTCATAATTGTTGGTAAACTATTGTACATCAATTGTGGTCCACAAGGGCCATCATCCAGTTGTTAGTGCATCTATGAGACAGCAGCTGTGTGTTCAGCAATTTGAGCGTCTCGGTGACATGATTTCTTTTGTAAGGGACACTACAAATCACTAAATGCGAATAAGAATAACTCAGGGACTGGACCTTATGTATTTCTTCGTGCCATTGCAGCGATTGTAGCAGTCCATCTTTGCGAGTCTGGGGGATTTGCTTCGTCGCAATCTCCGTCAGCTACCACTATCCCAGCGATGACCATATGCACCAATCCCCAGTGCAATATCTACCCTATAGGTGTCCTCATCACTGCTGAACTTCCACATTTGCGGATTCATCAGCCATCATCTTTGCAAGCTCGAGGTGCGCAGAGCTTTTCTCCCAAAGCTCTTGAGGCCAGTTCTGATACAGCTTGTCGAGCTGCTTGGCTACGTATATACATGGGCAGCGGAGTTGCTTGCTGGTTCTCTCTCCTATACCCGCAATGGTTTTGTCTCCCAACCCTTCCGCGGTGATCAATTTCTGGATACTATCCGACGCTATGTCTAATATATAGGCCTTGGTTCCTGTCTTTTCGGCGGATTCGGCTTTGATCAATGTCACAAACGCTACTGTCGAAGCGACACGATCGCGCATCCCGGTCTTATCGTGAATGATAGTATTCATATCACTCAATATCTTCTCAGCATAATCATGCATCTGGTGCCAGTCGAAATAGAGATCGGTATCCGTCGTGAGATAGAACGACAAGGCATGGAGGACCTGGGCCGGATCTGCCCCGGCATGAGACCACTGGGCGATCTGGGACTCTGCTTCCGAAGCAGATAAATCAGCTGGTTGAATTCTCTTCCTGAAGGTCTTCGGGTCGTACATATCCGTCATTAAATCCAGCAGCCAGTCTCCGGAATTATCTGCTTCCCCATTGTCGCGGATACATTCATTGAGGACGCCGTTCAGAGGATTGGGATCTGACACTAAGATCTACTTGACGGGACCCTTCATCTCTCTGTCTGAGCCCCGATACCCGCATGCGAGTTTGAGTTTTCTGATAGCTTCAGAAGTTGATCTGGGGATTCCACCAACAAAGATGTAATCCATGTCTTGGTTGTGAAGGAACACTTCCGTGTCGGGCCAGGCCGGCTTATGGGGGTGCAGTCACTGCCAGTCTTCCTTAACTCAGGACCCAATACACTGCTGGGAGATCAACTGTAGTAGACAGTTGCTGAACAGACTCCAGAGAAACAGCAAGGTAGGTAACGACCAAGTCCAGATGAAGTCTTTTATCGAAGGGCCAAACAATAGGATATAGACCTGTCTATGGGCTGGCCTGGGTAACTTGGTTCATAGCCTGTTTCCAGGGACCGATATTTGGTTATGGGTGAATCTGTTAGCATTCAATGTACATGTAGCCGGTTGTCCAGACACCAATGCTCAAGCACTCACATTTAGACATGTACTTTGGTGGTTTGTCTAAGAGCAACGAATCTGCATCTTATTCGTGTTCCACCCATACCTCATTTTCAACTATTTCACGAGGCTCCAGTAAGTCTCCTACCAAACACATACCACCACGTGTGCTTCAGAACAATTGATTAGATACGCCTGAATCCAGCCAAATGGCATCAGGAGGTCCAAGACAATCTTCTTTAGAGTCAAGTCGTGCCCAACATATTTACCCAAATCAGTATGGGTGTTGGTGTGACAGGTCCTCGGCTGATGTAGTTAGCTATTCTAGAGAAAAGTAAACAATACCTCGGCATACCGTCTGTGTTATAGATGTTCTTCGGGAGACTACATGAGTAAGTCAAGACCAACTTCTAGTGGATTGCTGTACGCTCAGTAGAGCATTGTCAGTTGGTCACTACTAAGGACCGCTTCTCAACTTGACAGGAAGGTGCAACCACAATATCTGTAGAGATTGTTGTAATCCACGTTTGCTAATCGCAATACCCTTTTTTGATCTTTCCCTTAGAAGTACTTCTGCCTCTGCCTGGACTTGTGATACATGTTGAATGAACGATTAACATGAGACATATAGTATAAATTTTATAATGGTCCATTATCCAATAGGTAGAAACCCAATCTCTCACGATGTCAGTTGAGATTACCACCCCTGGAAGTAAGGTATGACTCTTGTTTGCAGAAAGGGAGTTTGGAAGTATTGGTGCCTATCTAGACTGAGGTCTTTCAGTTTATGGGAAAACTGTCATGTAAATATCACTACATTGCTGTATATAGCCCATCCCGAATTTGAAACTTATATCTACATTAGGTAAGCAAATAGAAGTGGGTAGTGCAATGGCGATATAAGCTGTTACAGTCAGTGGCGATGCACAATAGTGAAAGTTCAAGCAGTGAAGTATTCACATGTTGCGACTGCTTGGAAGAGAAGCAACATGCGGCCTGGGTTAAGCAGATGTCCCCGTTGATGACCTAAGAGGTGCCGAAAAAGCAGTTCACATTCACTAAACGGCTTTTGAAAAGGCAACGATGTGCTGAGCTCAATCCCAATGAAGAGGGATCAACCTGGCAGGCACAGACAGATGGAGGCGATATCAATGCTGAACCTGACAATGCTGTAATCTCTGGAGTAGTAAGAGTTTCCCAGTCTGTACTGATAGTGAGGACGAAGGCTTCGAGAAACATAAATTAGGTACTGCTTACCTTACATGAGTCCAGAGGTGAAAGTGTGAAGGGAAGCTAGCGATGTTGGGAAATACAGAGAAGGATCTGCTTGAAGTTCTTCCTGGTAGGGACCCAGACATAGATTGCATGAAAATAAATCCAAACCCATAGGATGCAATTATAATCTAAGACTATAGAAAGTGGCTATATAGCCATGAAGTGGTGTAAGTGGTGTCGGGAGAGTAGCAAGCGAGGGATTCACAGAGAAGTGAATCTTGGGTGAAGTCCGAGTTCCTCGATTGGTTAACCTTATGTCATCCATTATCCTTGCTCGGGTCGGGCCAAATCTGTTGAAAAAAAAAAAGCATTGACAGAAAGTAAGCGGGCAGACTTGAAGTCCACCTCCATCCAGGACGGAGGTACTGACCAGTGTAACATGGAAGAGAAAGTGGGCTGGCCACAAGAAAAGGTTGCTTCCCCAAGCTGTGCTGCTTCCGTTCCGATTTTGGCCGGGGGTTGCGCGCGCATTGGCATTCTACTTGGAACCTAGCATTCAATGTTCAATGGGCATTGGTCTGTGCCACCTGAAGCATCGGCCTTTTGATCGATTTAAGCGACGTATGCAGCAAAACAGAGGCAGTTCGGGCCACCCTGTTTAATCCGATCACGTGCAGCCACTAGAGCGTTTTTGAGGCAAGCTGGGTGAAAGACGAGTGGAGCTCCCTCTGCTTCGGCAACTTCTCTGGTGCTGTTGAGGTTTTTCATAGCAACCAGACCTCACTTTCTCCCGATTTTCCCTTCCCTCCTCTCAAGCTTCATCACCACCTCCACTCCCATCCTTTCAATTCGCGTCTTGTCATCTCTCAAGATGTTCAAGAGGTAAGTCACACTCGACTCAATTCATTTCGGGCTCCCCTCCCCGCCAATTGGCCTCGCAATTGAGCTAACCAATCCCTTCCCTCGGATCAGCGGCATTTCTTCCTTCGCTCGGGCAGCCCGCCCGACTTTCACAGCCGGTGCCCGCCGCGTCGCCAGACCTGCCAGCCTCAGATTCCCCATCACCAGCCGGTTCGCAAGCACAGCCAACGGTGTCGGCGATGGCAAGATTTACCAGGTATGTTTTTTCGGGCTGGGAGCTCTTGTGGGAAGCTATGGCCCGGCTGAAAAATCAGCCTTGGCCCCCCGATGGGTGGAATTGACCCCGGCTAACCACTTTGTCTTGCCAGGTTATCGGTGCCGTCGTGGATGGTCAGTAACATCGAAACGAAGCTCAATGCAGCTATAAAATCACCCAATGATCCCTTCTAACCTCAATTATAGTCAAGTTCGACGGTGCGAAGCTGCCCCCGATTCTGAACGCCCTCCAGACCGAAAACCAAGGCAACAAGCTTGTGCTGGAAGTCTCTGTAAGCTCCAACCAAGCTGCAACAATGTTCAATGGCCGCAATCTAACAGAATCTCTAGCAACATCTGGGTGAGAATGTCGTCCGTTGCATTGCCATGGACGGTGAGTTCTCTCGATATCAAAATCTGCTCTGCCATGGTTGCTCATTTCTTCAACAGGTACCGAGGGTCTCGTCCGAGGCGCCAAGGCCAGCGACACTGGCGCTCCCATCACAATCCCCGTCGGCCCTGCCACGCTAGGCCGTATCATGAACGTCACTGGTGACCCCATTGACGAGCGTGGTCCCATCAAGACCGACAAGTTCTTGCCCATTCACGCCGATCCCCCGGAGTTCATCGAGCAGTCTACCACTGCTGAGATTCTCGTTACCGGTATCAAGGTCGTCGATCTGCTCGCCCCCTACGCTCGTGGTGGAAAGATTGGTCTGTTCGGTGGTGCTGGTGTCGGCAAGACTGTCTTCATCCAGGAGCTTATCAACAACATCGCCAAGGCTCACGGTGGTTACTCCGTCTTCACCGGTGTCGGTGAGCGAACCCGTGAGGGTAACGATCTGTACCACGAAATGCAGGAGACCTCCGTCATTCAGCTTGATGGCGAGTCCAAGGTCGCCCTGGTCTTCGGTCAGATGAACGAGCCCCCAGGAGCCCGTGCCCGTGTCGCCCTGACTGGTCTGACTGTCGCCGAGTACTTCCGTGACCAGGAAGGTCAGGATGTGCTGCTCTTCATTGACAACATTTTCCGCTTCACCCAGGCCGGTTCCGAGGTGTCTGCCCTGCTGGGTCGTATCCCCTCTGCCGTCGGTTACCAACCCACTCTCGCCATTGATATGGGTGGTATGCAGGAGCGTATTACCACCACCAACAAGGGTTCCATTACTTCCGTCCAGGCCGTCTACGTCCCTGCTGACGATTTGACTGATCCTGCCCCCGCTACCACCTTCGCCCATTTGGATGCCACCACTGTCTTGTCCCGTGGTATCTCCGAGTTGGGTATCTACCCCGCTGTCGACCCTCTTGACTCCAAGTCCCGTATGCTGGACCCCCGTATCGTCGGTCAGGACCACTACGACACCGCCACCCGTGTCCAGCAGATTCTCCAGGAGTACAAGTCTCTCCAGGATATCATTGCCATTCTGGGTATGGATGAGTTGTCGGAAGCCGACAAGCTTACCGTCGAGCGTGCCCGTAAGATCCAGCGTTTCCTGTCGCAGCCCTTCACCGTCGCCCAGGTTTTCACTGGTATCGAGGGTAAGCTCGTCGACCTCAAGGACACCATCACCTCTTTCAAGGCCATCCTGGGCGGTGAGGGTGATGACATGCCCGAGGGTGCTTTCTACATGGTTGGCGACTTCGCCTCCGCCCGCGAGAAGGGTGAGAAGATCCTGGCTGAGCTGGAGAAGTCTTCGTAATCGGTTCTTTAAGGTCGAGCGAGGAGCAGGCTGTTAAATAGAGCGTCGCTACTAGGGAGGCGAAAAAGGTGGTGGCCTGTGTATATCTAGACAAGGAGAGTTGTGTGGTTGGGCGTGATACCTAGCTCAATCGAGTTCCTTTTGTAAGCTGTATACCATGAATCCACCATAATTCCCGCGTTGATAATAATCATGGTTGAGCACAAAGTCTGGCTTTTTATACGTGACATGTTTCCTTGTGGATGCGACGAGATGTGTGTTTTGCTAATTAGGAGTGAGTATGCCATTGAGCGGCCACATCGTGTTAATGAGAGATGGTTTATTCTGCCAACCAACTACTTGTCGTTTCGGCATGGATATTTGGTTTGGCTCATGCATCATGGTCCCGACAGTTTTCCCCATACATTCCCTCTACAAAGAGCCGCGTAGGCGTAGGTGGTAATAGGCATTGGCCCAATCGTCAATCTCATCTTATTCCTTGCTAGAAAACGGAATGCTGTTTCTTCTACTATCATGTCTACCAACGGCTCGAATCGTCTTCTGATACCCAACGCCTACGACTTGCCAGGAAAGGGTTGGCCTTTCTTTTCCTATCACAAACCACTTTACAAGCTTATTTTCACTACCTGATCCTTCTCATTACATTCAACGTGTCGGCGGCCTATTCGGCAATTAGCTCTTGTCTAGGAAATAATTAGGACCCCAGGTGCCTTACTACTCGGTATTTTCTTGACTGGTAGCAATTGCTAAGATACACGACTTGCTTTGGCTTGTGTTGCAACAGCTGGAACCTACACTATGGGAATTTCTTTTTGGAATATTACTACCAGATGTTAGATGTTGCGATACAGTGACTGTTTCAGCTACGTATTGTATATCAGTACATCTCTTACCATGTTCACTATGAGAGAGTTTGCAGCACTCTCATAAGCTCGCTCAACTGAAGGCCGTCTGGTGAGAGTTGATGTCAACCTTAAAACGTAGGGCCCCTGTTAGAACACAAGCATTTGCACAGACTTACCACTTCAGTGCCTGGTGACTCCCATGACAATTTTTCGAGCCCCTATTTATGGCTGTGTTACATCATTTCAGATCACGCTATCATCATGCTACTTGTGTAACTATTGTATCCTTGTGATAAGCAAACAACAGTGGTTGTTGTTAATATAAATTTGTTTGTAAGCTGTAGTCATCCCTATTAGTTTAGCCATGGTCAATACGCATATCTTGAATCTGCTGTTATGAAACCTCACGTCTCTGGCTTGTGAGATTCAGAGATGATTTGCTCATCCATGCCGTATCATTCGTCTCGGTAATTCAAAATGTAGTCAATAGAGAGAGAAAACGGTTCACCTGTGTGGTGATTTACCCTCTCCTTGAACTTCTACAATATATTCTCGCCACATCTTTATATCACATCAACCAACGCCAAAGTTGCAATGATATTTTGAGAAAGTGTCTGATCCAGAAACATGCAAGACGGACTATGTCAGGATCACTGGCTAGAAATCTCACCCGGGCCAAGAAAAAGCCTCTTCCAAGGAACTAGATGCGTAGTCACTTCAAATCTCACGCCATATTCACTATTCTGGGCCGCTGCAAATTTAAGTCTTCTAATGCGATTTATACCCTCTGACTGGTCACGATGAGCCTCGCCGGTATTACGGAGTCATGCCAAGAGCAAAACTCAGAAGACGGCGATCGCCCCTGGAGGACTACCCAAGCCGCCCCTGACATTCAGGGGCGCGCTGGTGACAAAGAAAGTCCAGCGGCGCAAGTCCTGGCAGATCTGACCGAGCTGCTCGAGATCCCAGAGCTCGCCTATGGGCGTGCCCCAGAAGACCAGCAGCCACTCGTGTAGCGACCACACGTTCTCCGGGTCGCGCGGCAGGGCCTCGAAGCCGATGGTGTCGCCCCCTACGGCCGCGGGGTGGTGCTGGTAGAGCCACCGGACCGTCTCTTCGCAGGGATCGACGCCGATGGAGGTGGCGCCCTGCGTGCCAGCTTTGCACTCTTCTTCGGAGGCCTCGTTGTGGCGCTTGACGTAGCCGGAGCGGACGAGCAGGAGGTCGCCCTGTTTCAGCGTCGTGCCTTGGTCGGCCAACGCGGCCTGGAGCTCCTTGACCGTGATCTTGTAGGATGACCAGGGGTTGGGTAATTCTTGCCCGATCTTGTTCCAGTAGCGGACCTGAAAGAAGTAATTGGCGCCCCTGGTCAGCTTGGCGTGATATTTATGGTAGCGGATGACCTACCATGTCGATCAGAACCCCACGTCCCACGATGCCGCCGCGATCACAGAAGTCTTGCGTATCTGTCAGTAAAATTGCCTTCAAAAGAGATCGAGGGAGCTATTCCGTACTGTGCAGCCCGTTTGTTATGGACTTCTTAGCCTCCTCAAATGTCAATCCGTTATAATAGACTTGCTTCTTTTGGTACGCGTACTACGGAACAACGTGTTAGCTATTACCAAAGAGATTGCTGAACACCCTTAAAAGGGCACGTTTACACTTACATGCTTGAGACTGTCCCACTGCGAGCCTCCTTGCGTATTGAACTCCAGCTCATCGTCGAGGGCGTACTCCTTCAGCGACACGTAGTTGTCCAAGAGGCGATGCTTCAAGGGCACACGAGCGAAACCGGGGTGCTTGATCGACTCCAGTGGCCAGTCCAACTGGACATGCCGGCCGGTCTGGATCTCGCCGCTCGCCTCCTTGACCACGTCTGGCGTCAGGAGGTTTATGGCTAGAGGAAGAATGATTAGAAAAAAGGATGGATTGACTGATCAGAATACGAACTGTCCGTATGGATTCCACTTACAGCCTACCTCGTCTTTGACGCCATTCTTGTCGTAGAACCCCCAGAGACACCCTTGAGGGGCGTCGGGCACCGCTGGCAGATCGTCGAAGTTCGGGAAGACGTAGCTCATGACTGACTGCTGTCTACTTATTGGCTGATGGTGCACATCAACGAATAAGATTAATACTTTGGAGCATGTACACAGCGAAGTTCTGCTGTTCCCTTTTTTTTTTTACTATTTTTTTCATCTATGCGCTGCTTCCTTTTTTTAAACCAAGTACGCTTCGGGTGTGACGTGGGTGCCCCCCGGATTTGACAGTGGAGCTACGGGTTGAGATGCGGGGAAGCAGGTATAGCCTGAGCTGATTGATTACGGGGATCCAGTTCCAAAGTCCCTTTCTATAGGACTGCCAGTACTAAGGAGTCGATAGCGCTTTGGATTGGTCCGAGATACGGACCACAAGAACGGACTGATCCGTTTGACCGTATCGTCGCCGGTGTTGTCCCCCGGACTTGACCGTTCGGGGTAGCCCCTATCTGCCAAAGCTTCTTCTCCATGCTTCCAGCAAAAGTCGACTGCTGGAAGTATTGTGGCTACATCATGGGTATACAATTAACATATACTTTTTGGATCTTCGCACAAGCTCGCAGTGTTCCTCCCAGTAGCCAGTGATTGGAACTCAGCGGTCAACAGGCTATCGATGGCCTTGTTCTGCCACCATGTTCGCAGCACCCACCGCCACCACCGCGACATCGACAAGTGGCATCGTCACCACGGCGGTGGTTCAACTTTGCGTTAGACCTGCCCACATGGCCGCTCAGGCTTGTTGTGGCTTTGCTGTTCGTTTCCGATGCGTTCTCAACAGTAGATGAACTCAAAAAGCGAAGCCATCATACCTGATGCCTTCCAAACTCTAATAGAACGACTCAACAAACATGATCCCCAAGGATTGTTTGACAAAAGCTTGATGGTCCTCGACGTCAGGTGAGTGGAGTTCGCCCTGCAAACCGTTGGTGGGCTTCTTTTTCGATCGCTGGCTTCTCGCCGGGTTCTCATATTGATAATTGGCCTCGGCACCATCGTCGACATCGACATCAAAGGAGTAGTTATTGAGTAATACTGCTATTCTCTCCACACGAGTTCCTTCCTAGCAAATAGTATGTGACAGATAGTGGGTGTATCTTGATCGTATCATGTTGTGCCCAGGCTGGCTTCACTCTCTGCGCGGACGCCTATCCTATTAATGTCTTGATCGTTGGGTCGTATGTTTATTTACGTAAGGGTCAAGGGTATCTGCTCCGAGGGTTGGAATCAGCCCTTAGTGATGCTTCGATATGACAGGCAATGATCTCGTGTGGGAACCGGGCGGCGTCCCGGTCCAGTTGGCATACAGTGGCCCGTCCGGCCCGGCCTCGACGCGGTGGCGGGCAGACGTTCTACCTAGACCTGGAACTATTATGAGAACGCTCTGACAGTTCCACCTGCCTGCCGGTCGCTCGGGGCCAGCCACCCCTTCCATGGTAAGCTCCTCCATCTATACCAACTTCTAATTCCATCTGCTCACATTGGCGAGCATAATGATGGCCTGAGTCGACCCAATGTAGAAGGATATTCACTGCTTGTCCTGATGTTAGCGACCTGATAAGAAGGTCTGCGAAAACTCGTGCCATCCAAGGCCCCGGTATCCAAAGCTCCTGGGCTAACGATAATCTTGTTGAGAAAAGGTGTGAAAATGAAGCAGTCGCAGTAGTTTATGGTACTCGGTTTAGCATTTCAAGCGCTGGACATTGGGACACCCTCCATATGATATTCAGTTGAACCAGTGGTACGTGACACTGCAGGACAGCCACAGATTCAGCTTGAGTCACCCATCCATTACCCGGACGTTTCAGGAATATGTGCAATAAGCTAGAAAGTCGTTACTATCAATATATCACTCTTATTCTTGATGAATAAATGGTGATATAGGAGCCTGCCCACAGGTAGGTCCTTTCCAAGTAGGGTTGCGACATCGCCAGCCAATCGCTGTTTTCCAGTTTAGCGATTTTGGGGGGTTCCTGTCAGTATAGGACTTTGAAACGCCAAAGACGTTGAACTCCATTATGGGGGGAAATATACTTCCTTCTATACGGAGTAGAATGCACTTCTTTCGGATTGATCATGCCACGCAGGTAACAAACCAAGCTAACGAGTCTGCACAGAGGGCGCTTAGGGGACCTCTGTTGTCCTATTGGCGGTTGGCAGCTTTCAGCCCGTCAGCACCATCTTACACGAGCTAAGCAAGAACACACATACACAGACACCCCGGCAATCAATCGATCTCACCATCCGTCAGCAGCAGCGTGTGACATCTCGCGATGTTTGGTGCTGAGGAGGGAGGGAGGTTGGGAAAATTTGATTGATTGTCAGATATATGTAGTCATCATTGTATCGGATGACTGTCCACGTCGAGATACAAGATCTAAGACATGCCTCCAGGGGTCTCGGATATTTCGTGAGGCGTCCTCGTTGGGCAGCTACATTTTCCCTCGCAGATCGTTTTATTTGCCAATGAGTCCATGGGTGAAGTTGCAGAAATGGAACAAAAGATAGACCGACTCTACATTTGATTCCTCTTTTCGTAAGGTCGAGCGCGCCGCCTTCTTACTACGTGAGAACTCTAAGCTGCGAGGTGGTCCTCCTCGTACCCAAGTTCTCCAATACGAGAACCAACGAAATCTGCAGCGTAGCGTCACTGCATGCGCCTCGTAACAAACCAAACATGGAGAATTCCGTCGGTCACTCTAACAGAAGCAACACCAAATCACCACTCATCACCTCCCACACAGCCGCACCTGAGCCCCTGGGGTATTGAGCCCATGTATTGCATACAGCCTTCAGCGATGGCCGGGCCCAGACCTTGCGCCAATCGGCACTCGCCAGGACTGTCGGCTATTGGACAGTTTCCCTGGTGGAACATCATAATATGTCCGTAGTAAGGGTAAGGGTAGGCATCACCGAATGACTGGAGGGGTGACTACATGTGTTCCCCTCCCCTTCCCCTTCCCTTTCCCTTCCCCACCTATAGGGCTGCCTCTGTCGTTGTTACTGTCATATTCCCTTGTAATCCGGTGAACGCTGCAGGCTGCCATCTCCATACATATGCCAGTTGCTTCGAATCCTTTCACTCACTCGCCCCCAAGCTTACACTTACACTCAAACACCACGCTCGTTTGTCTTGCCTTCTGGATATCTGGGTGGGCGATCGTGAGAAACAATCTGGAGTACACCCACACTCTGCAACGTAGTACTGCCGCTCGATAAGCACGACCACAAGCTCCACATACACGTCCCAGAGAAAGCCAAACCACATAATACGTATACACCTCGGCGAAGGATCGTGAAGTCAGGGACGTTTCGAAGATGGGCGACTCGGGCTCTCCTCCGGACATCAACGTGTCCAACGGCACATGCTACTATACGGAGCACATGGAGACGAAGGGTAACTTCATAGCATGCGGCAACGTCGCCTTCGGACACTGGCCATGTTGCCAGGCGGGGGATATGTGCCTCAGTCTGGGCAACGCGAATGCGTGTTGGGACTCTGATAGTTAGTGTTTTCTTCTCATAAATTTCTTTCTTCTTTTACCCATCCCAGTCAATATAGTACGAAAGTTTCTCTCTTTGCCTCTCTCTCTCTCTTGTAAAGCAGATAACGTGTATCAGGAAACGGAAGCTGACGACAAGTTGTCACAAAATAGCCGGAAATACATACCTAGCCGGCTGCACCGACGCCGGGTTCAACGCACGGTCGTGCCCCTGGAAGTCTCTCCTGTTCCACGAGCAAGAGTGGGTGGCCATCCAGCAGTGCCACCCGGGCTCGGGCAACGAGGACACTGTCTGGGGCGGGTGCAAAGTGAACGCCAACCAGACGACGTTGGAGAAGCTGCCGCACGCAAGCTGCGACCCTTACTGCTCATCAACGCCCCTACTAAAGGGGGCCTCGGTGCTGCCCGCCTTCGCCAGTCTGCCGAGCTCCGCAGGGGGTTCCATCAAGTGGACCAGCGACTTCAATCCCACAGCGACGGCGGTGGGGGTGAAACCGGCCAATGCCACCGTCACATCGAAGAGCTCGCCGACGTCTTCCGTCCTGTCACCTTCGGCTTCGGCCACCACACCGCGCACGGCGACGGCAACCTCGTCTTCTCCCGCCGCTACTACGACATCGTCAGACGATAGCGGCTTGACGATAGGGGCGAAGGCGGGGATCGGTGTTGGCGCGGCAGGGGCGGCACTGCTCATTGTAGCCGTGATCCTCCTGGCATTGCTAGTGCGGCGGCGGAGGCAAAAGAAGAACAATCTAAACAGCCTCGAGGAAACCTCCTCGCCCCATCCCCATAACTACGACGGGTCACCGGAGCAACAGCAGCAGGGACAGGTTGCCTACTACAACAAAACGCCACCGCCTCCCACCACGACCGTCAGACCCACGCTCAGCTCACAAGATAGCCAGCCGTATGTGGGATACAAGGCCGAATTGTCGGCCGACGAGACGCAGCAGAGGAGGCCCTGGGATCAACAGACCGGGTACAAATCCGAGCTGCCGGCGGATGAGACGACGATGCCCCGGAATGAAATTGGAAGCAGTGCCGTCGAAAATGACGAGATCCGGGGTGCTACGAGTTGGTCACGGGGAGGAGGGGAACACCCTCGAGGTAGTAGTGGGACCCATGCAACGCCTGTCAGTGGCGGTAGTGGTGGTCTGAGTCCATATCCTAGCTCACATCCGAGCAGTGCTGCTACAGCCCACTCGCCCTTTTCGACATATTCGGACGTGTCCACGTTATATGCTAGCAGTGGTAGTGGTGGAGGTACGGGCCGGTGGGCGCCGCCGCCAGCACCACCGACACCACCACAGCATCATCAGCAGAGAACTGGGGATTCGTTGGGGCAGGAGTGGCCGCTACCGAACGGACACAGCGCGGCGCAGATGCAATCGTTTCGGGACCGACAGCAAGGGCGAGGGACATGGAGAAGCCATGGATATGATCCATCTTGAAAGGAAAGGGGGTGTTCATTGATACGAGAGGTGAGGAAGAAGAAGAAGAGGAGGAGGAGGAGGAAAGAGGTGGGAAATCCGGGAGCTACTCCGAAGGAACGAAGGGCCATCACGAGCTGTCCGAACGCATAGAATGATTTGACGATTATATGACAATTACTGAGCGAAAACGCCAATTTTCTTTCGAAGTCGCGAATAGCGTGCCTGCCGAGCTCGTCTTGACAATCTACACCTCGCTAAACGCCATATTATACCCTCTTCATTCTCCTATGTTCTCTTCGCCATGCTGGTTCCTGGCGATACGAGACCTTTATTGATGCAGAGCTCGAGGAATGTGCGAGGGACTCTGGATATTACTCACGCTTTCAATTGCCATGGGTTGACGGTATTTGAATCTGGTTGGTTGGAAAGGGGGCATTGGCTGATCAATATATCACGTAACACCTGATCGATTGACCACCTGGTTTGGGAGAAGTGGTTGCATGCCTATGCCTGGTAAGGACAGCCATCCAAATCAAATCAATTTATCCCGTTCTCAATTTGAAAAAGTTCGATTGGGCCAACGTCGATCAGATGTCAAACAGCTTGTAGCAAACAAATATAGCACTTCGCTGTAATAACTGTGCTCCTTGCATCGGGATCCGACGTCGCGACGTAATCGGTGCCATGCCATTGGTGACTTGGGGGGGTATCGGTGTTTAGTTGATCCGGGGTTTCCCACTACTGCCCATAGGTTGAGCTGAAAGCACTGAAAGCACTGAAGCACTGAAGGCGCTGTGAAGCTCAGATTACCCGAATTGACAGCATGCCCCCACTATTTGCTTGTTTGGTAGCGCAGGCTATTGGCTCGTGCCCGCTTGGAAGGAATCTGAAATCGAACCACCTGTGCTGCCAACCGGAAGCCGACGCAACCTCAAAAAAGCTCATTTCGTGAGGTCTTCTCCAGTCTTATTATTCCCATCCATCCGAAATATAACCCCCAGGCCAAAAATTCTCAATTCGACGTCGAGTCTACCTACGGTCAAGGTCACATCCGCCAATTCTCACCACCGAGTCGTCGTCAATTCGCCTTCAATTGGACCAATCTCCCCTCTTTCCACCCACCTTCAAACCCCCCCGACGACAAGATGATGCGAACATCTGCTTCCTCGCTCCTGCGCGCCGGCGCCCGAGCTTCTCCTCTGCGAGTCCAGCGGGCCGCCGCCTCCACACACGCCATCTCCAACCCAACTCTGGCCAACATCGAGAAGCGATGGGAGGGTATGCCCCAGACCGAGCAGGCCGAGCTCTGGATGGCTCTGCGCGACCGCATGAAGGGTAACTGGGCCGAGCTCACTGTCCAGGAGAAGAAGGCCGGTACGTCGACAAAATTCGTTGCGTCATGTTTGACAACATCCGGGCCTGGAGGGTCAATTGGAGACACAGCAAAGCTACGGACCGCCGTCCATGGCCGATTGGCGTGTACCGGGAGACCCAATTGGCAATGTCCGATCGAAATGCTGCAATTGACCCTCGCCCTCGCGGACATGACACACTGCATCTCCACATTTCCCAATGGAGCGGCCGGCTGACCATAACACTTCTACAGCTTACTGGATCGCTTTCGGTGCCCACGGCCCTCGTGCCCAGCCTCCTGCCGATGAGGGCCGCAAGGTCGTTCTCTACACCATCATCGGTGTCGCTACCTCTTTCGCCATCTTCGCTACCATGCGCATGTTCGCCAAGCCCGCCCCCAGCACGATGACCAAGGAGTACCAGGAGGCTTCCAACGAGTACCTCAGGGTGCGTAACAACATACTACCACTGAACCTACACGGCACTTGGGACTCATTACTAACATATAACACTACAGGGCCAAAACGCCGAGCCCCTTACCGGTGTCTCGTCGGCCGGCTACAAGGGCAAGGGTATGGTTCAGTCGCCTCCGGCTCAGCACTAAGCCCGTCACTCGCGTTCTCGCGTGTGTCACGGCTCTCGCTGCTTCTGCGGTTGCCACTGCTAGCTAGCACTTTGCTACTAATGATATTCCAAACCAATCAACAAACCTACAAACCTCGTCCAAAGATTAATGAAGAAGAGATCCCCCAAACTACTGTTCCCTTTGTCATTAGAAAAAGAAGAAGAAAGCTTGGAAGCAAGGCGCGGGTGGCTCGGCACCTCCATGTACAAACAAGTGTAAAGCACACCCACTGCTTAGAAACTGGGGGGCGGGCCGCATTGGCTGGCTTTCCAGGTCGTGGTAGGCAATTTGATTTTCTTTCTAGTGAAGTGGTGGTAAATATATCCCTTCTGGGGGAGAGGTGCCCTAAGAGAGAAAGAGAGAGAAGACTGCAAAACAGCAGAGAGAAGGGGGAGATGGGGGTTGGGAGACGTTGTAAATATGTACACAAGGAAGATTTCCCCATGCTTTTGTTTCCCATCAGATTCATGTGCTTGCCTCTCTCATATCGGCTCAATGCGTCTCTGCCATGCCCATCTTGATACGCTGACGATACTGGAAGTTGTCACCTGGGTTTCCGACTCGATCGAACAACTGTAAAGTATATCTCGCCAAGCCGAGTATAGCAGAGGACCCCAGTAAGTGAGGCGCATCGTAGATCGATTAGACTACTACTGTCACACGAGTAATTTACGCACTTCGTAGTTCACGCCAGGACCTGGTATGTAGCATTGCATGCGTCACACAGACAGCATCGAACGATGGGATAATGAAGCAATCGGCCCTTTATTCTGCACTTTACCGATTTCCCCATACTCCAATCTCTCTCTGCCTTATGTGCGGGTCGTTTCTGAAGCTTTGGTAATATCAATCAATATAAATGGTTCGATTAAGGGCATTCTCCAGAGAGCTATATATGGACTGTTGGCAACGAACGCTTTAAAATATGCAATTGTATGCTACCTTTATCCTGACTGTCATGAGAAATACCCTGATGCTCCCCTTGGAACCCAGAACGCCAAATAAAACCCCTGAAACCAAACAAAAGCTGCCACATACACTTCCCAGAATACTACGCGCACTTACGTATGATCTCATGACCGACTCAAACCAGTGGTCTCGTTTCTCCCAAACTACGCCATATACTTGATATGCCTCCCTTTGGGCCACATAATCCCCTAGAAAACAAAGACGCCCCACGAGGCACCCGTGAAAGTGTGTGCCCAATACTAGAACCATCGCCATCCTCTGACAATGATAAGCTTGGCACATTTCCTCTCTTCCAACCTCCTTAAGCACCACTCTGCCCCGCCTCCCGATACTCCTCAAAACTCCGCGAACTGACAACACGCCTACTACCAGCCTCACCGTCACCCGACGCCCCGTCCTCGGGCCCATCCTCGTCGCGGACGCGTCGCTCGACCTCGAAGCGGCCGTCCTTGCCCCAGTACCCGACCTTCTCGCGGCCCTGGACCGCGGCCTCGGTGACGAGGACGTAGGGCATGGGGGCATCAAACATGGCTTCGGCGAGGACACGCTCCATCTCCATCTTAAGACCGCGGGCTCCCGTACGGGCGCGCTCTGCGCGTTCGGCGATGGCTTTGAGGGACTTACGAGTGAAGGTCAGGTTCGAGGGATAAGTCTCGAAGAGGGCCGTGTACTGGGCCACGAGCGAGTTACGCGGCTCCGTCAGGATGCGCAGCAGGTCATCTCGGGATAGCGGAGAGAGGGCGACGATGTTGTGTAGACGGCCAATGAGCTCGGGGATGAACCCGAAGCCCTGCAGGTCCTCGGGCGTGGTCAGGTCTAGCGCCGTGAGGACCGATGCGTCGGCAGCGTTGGGAGGGCGGTGCGGCAGATGCTTGAACAGCTCCGGTGGAAGGTCTGGCTTGTTATCACCCGACGTAGAACTGCCGCTGCGACCGCGCAGCTCGGATCCGAAGCCCATGGAGGGCTTGGCCACCCGGTTGAGGATTACCTTGTCGAGGCCGACGAAGGCGCCGCAGAAGACGAAAAGAATGTTGCTTGTGTCAATGGTATACTGGTCGACTTTACCGCCTTGAGGGGGTGTCGATTGGGGCCCCGAGGTGGAGGAGGTGGAGCCCGGCCCGGTGTAGTTTGTGGTGATGGGACTTGCATTGCGCGAGGTCGAAGAACGGTTGTCCTTCACGTTGACGGATACCTTGGTTCCCTCGACGAGTTTGAGCAGGGCTTGTTGCACACCTTCTCCGCCCACGTCCCGGCCGTTCATTGTTTCTCTCTTAGCAATCTTGTCGAACTCGTCGAGCACAACGATGCCGTGTTCGCAAGCTTTGATGTCATAGTTGGCCTCGATCAGTAGTCGCTCTATACACGTTTCCACATCCTGGCCAATATAGCCAGCCTGGGTGAAGGAATTACAGTCGCATATTGTAAAGGGCACGTTTATCTTCTTGCTCAAAGTCCTGCAAGGCAGATTGTTAGCCACGCACTCATATTGGTGTTGTTTGTCAGCGTCGGGCCAGGAACTTACTCAAGTATATACGTCTTACCAACTCCCGTTGGACCTACCAGCAGCAGATTACTCTTATCTATCTTGACGGGCTGCGGCCTACTCGTGTCCTCAGGTATATAAAACTCCATCTCTTGCTCTCGCTGTTGTTGCTGTTGCTGCTGCCATGCTGTTTCTGGGTGTGTATGTCGGACCGACTCGTTATGCCCGGGAAACTCGTCTTCGGGAAAGTCATCAGTGGCAAAATCATGCCGCGGGGAGTCATGGTACATCGAACCTTCGACGGGATGAGGCGACGGCGACAGCGGCGAGTCCTTCTCGCGCGCTTGTCGCTCCCGCGCCTCGTTGCGCCGCAGTATCCTCTCCTGCCGCTTCCGCTCCACCTCTTCTTGGAAGTTGCGCCGCCGCACCCCCTGGTAGTGGTTGAAGATGACGGAGGAAATGGTCTTCTTAGCTCGTTCCTGGCCCACTACGTACTCGTCTACGCGCTTCTTCAGGTCGCGGGGGTAGAACTGCGGGACGCCGAACGTGCTCTTATGGAACATGGGCCCCCGCCCTTCCTCGTCCGGGTCGTAGGTGTTGGAGAAGCTGTTGGAGAAGTCGCGGGTCCGGCGCGGTGCGGTCTTGGGGGCAAAGGAAGTCGTGAACGGCCGTGCGAGTTGACGATGATGGTGACAATAGCGGGGGATGGAAGCCGCCGAGGCCGAAGCGATGGCGCCAGGCCGCCTGACAACTGATGACAGCATCATCTTGGCAAGTGATATTGAGCGTGGCGCGCTCGCGCTCCTAAGTTCTACAGCACCAGCCTGGAGCCCAAGCTACGACCTACGACCGATGCTCCAGGAGAAACATATGATGCTGGTCTGGTTCGATGCGGCGTCGGCTTCGAGGGTGAGCGGGATGAGTATTGTGCAGGTGGGTCAAGGTCAAGCAAGAGTAGACAGAAATGGTCAAGAGAAGATGATGAAATGAGTTGTTTTCAGTCGGCTACAGTCAGTCAGTGGCTTGTCTTTTAGGATGACAGACAAATCCAACCTGATAGTTGATATTTGAAAGTCAGTTGGTGAGTTGTACCAACAGCTTGGTTCCCAGCTCAATGATCGTCAGCAACTCCCGGGATGTAGATGGTTGTCCTGGATCGGAGGTTTACTGTGGTTGTGTGTCAGCAAGCTACGGGCAGTCGCAAGATGGGGGTGGTGCCTCTGGTTCCGGGCGCTGCGGGGTGGTACAAGGTGAGATTCAAGCCGCTAACAGCCATTATGAAGCTACCAACCAACCACCTAACTTGCTAACCAGTTAGGTTAACCTGCTACCTAATTAACAGGAGGAGCACCTAACAGTAGCTCAGTAGCCCAGTAGCTCACAGCTCATGGGGGGGCCATGTCTAGGCCATGGACAGGGGGGTGAGAGTGTTGAGCTGTGATCGGAAAGCATAGCAGCGCAGTGCAGAAAGCACATGCAGGCTGTGAGTGAGCAGTGCCAGAGTGGTGCCAGAGCGGTGCCAAAGCTCCAGCTCTCCCACTTTTTCTTAGCCATTCAGCACTATCTTGCCATTTCCCCCAGTTGGAGATTGTTGCTCCATCCACTATTGTCTCCATCTCCCACCCCCAGAGAAGGAGGAGGGCATTGTGGGAGGGGGAACTGCTGAGTCCCATCATTCGATGTCTCCGTTAGGTACATGTATCAACAGAGAGAGAGAGAGAGAGAGAGAGAGAGAGATACAACACTAACTACATACATAGCCCACGGCCTGCTAGAGAGACATCTGCCAGCAATCTGTAGAATGACAACAATATGACAAAAATCTCGAACAGACGAGGCCATATATGTAGAGATGCCCCCCACCATACATTAAATAGGACACAGAGTGACAGAGTGACAGGTTGGGCTGAAACAGCCATTGTTGGACGAAATGGACGCGGCCTTGCCAGCACGCCTGCAGTCCAGTTTGCTTTTTTTCCCCCTCTGGTTGGTACACCGTACAGGGGTTACACTCGCTCGCTGGATCTATCGTGCCAATGGCAATTTGCTGCCAATGTCGCTTCTGCCCATTGCCCCTCGACGTCATCCCAAAAGGCCTGGCTAGCTCTCATCCCTCACTCTGCTCCCCTCACTTGCAGCTCATGTTTCTTGAGCTACCGACTACCTACTCCATGCGATATCAGCCCCTCTACATGTACTTCACAAATGGAGATCCATCTCTATGTAGTCTAGACTGAACGGTCGAGAAAGTTTTCCTCTTTCTTGTTTCTTGTTCAATTGAGTTGGAATTCCCATATCATTTCCTCCTGCCTGTTCTGCTCAACTTTCTTGTGTATGCTACTTGCCTATACCTATACAATCGAGTATCTTTTCTAGCTTGTTGTTTGTTTTCTTGAGACCCCCAAGTTTTGCCCATAGCTCCCACCCACGTACCTTGTCTAGCGGGGAGCTTCATTCTCCATCGTCATATCCCTCTCATCCAGCTCGGGTTCCTGAAAGAGTGAATCCGCGACCAGGGAGTAAATAACAACAAACGAGGCACCGGCATAAATCCAGGAAAATGTCTACATCAGTAGCACAGGACTCGACCAACTCGCTGGTTTCCAATGGGGCAGCCGGCGGAGTCCCCAACGATGGCACTGGTATAGCTCCATTCCATCCCCCCGCCTTCCCACATCCCACAATGCGCATGTGAACTGACATTGATCTTAGGCGTCCTTCAGCTGGATCCCTGGCTAGAGCCCTTCACCGGTGCTTTGAAGCGCAGATATGCCAAAGCTCAAGATTGGATCAAGACAATTGACGACACAGAGGGAGGACTAGACAAGTTCTCTCGTGTAAGTGCCAATCGCTTCACCTGCATGCTCGGCCAACTGCTAATACCAGTCTCGTCGCATCTAGGGCACAGAGAAGTTTGGATTGAATGTGGACAAGGACAACAACATTATTTACCGAGAATGGGCACCGGGTGCTCTTGATGCATTCTTGATTGGCGAGTTCAGTACGTTTGGGTCCTAATAATTCTGCGTATGCGCACTCGTTAATATCTGGCAGATGAATGGAACAGAGGCTCTCATCCCATGAAAAGGGATGACTTCGGTGTCTGGGAGATCACCCTTCCCGCCGTCAACGGGCAGCCTGCCATCCCGCACAACTCCAAAATCAAGGTACGTACGAACGATTACCACACACACAATAGCCATTCGTTGTATTGCTGACACACCGTGTCTAGATCTCCATGACCTCCCCATCCCACCAGCGCATCGACCGGCTACCGGCCTGGATCAAGTATGTTACACAAGACCTCTCCGTATCACCAGCCTATGATGCGCGTTTCTGGAACCCTCCTGCCAATGAGAGGTACACCTTCAAGCACCCTCGGCCAAAGAAGCCCGCTAGTGCTCGAGTATACGAGGCCCACGTTGGAATTTCGTCGCCCGACCAGAAGGTTACGAGTTTCAAGGAGTTCACCGCGAACATGCTGCCGCGGATAAAGAACCTGGGCTACAATGTGATCCAGCTGATGGCCATCATGGAACACGCCTACTACGCCAGCTTCGGCTACCAGGTGAACAACTTCTTTGCTGCGAGCAGTCGATATGGTACACCTGAGGAGCTCAAGGAGCTTATCGACACAGCCCACAGCATGGGCCTTGTTGTCCTCCTGGACGTCGTTCACAGTCACGCATCTAAGAACGTACTGGACGGTTTGAACGAGTTCGACGGCACCGATCACATGTACTTCCACGAGGGAGCCAAGGGAAGACACGAGCTGTGGGACAGTCGCCTCTTCAACTACGGGAGTCATGAGGTCCTGCGATTCCTGCTTAGTAACCTGCGATTCTGGATGGACGAGTACCATTTTGATGGATTCCGATTCGACGGTGTGACTAGCATGCTCTACACACACCACGGTATTGGAACGTAAGTGGACTTCGTAGTCCTACCAAGTATAGTTTCGATGGCTAACAACCTGCAGCGGTTTCTCGGGCGGTTACCATGAGTATTTCGGTGCTGGAGTTGACGAGGAGGCTGTGGCATATATGATGATTGCCAACGAGTTGCTTCACAATCTGTACCCAGAATGTATTACCATCGCCGAGGATGTGTCAGGTATGCCGGCATTATGTCTGCCTCTTTCTCTTGGCGGCGTTGGTTTCGACTACCGCTTAGCCATGGCGGTGCCCGATATGTGGATCAAGATCCTCAAGGAGAAGAAGGACGAGGAGTGGGACATGTCCAATATTTGCTGGACGCTCACCAACCGTCGCCATGCTGAGAAGACCATCGCCTACTGTGAGAGCCATGACCAAGCTCTGGTTGGTGACAAGACCATCTTGTTCCATCTGTGCGACGCCGAGATGTACACCAACATGTCGAAAATCTCACCCCTGACCCCCGTCATCGACCGAGGTATCGCTCTGCACAAGATGATCCGCCTGCTGACGCACGGCCTGGGCGGCGAGGGCTACCTCAACTTCGAGGGCAATGAGTTCGGCCACCCGGAGTGGCTCGACTTCCCGCGTGAGGGCAATCAGAACTCGTTCTGGTACGCGCGCCGGCAGCTCAACCTAACGGACGACCCCCTGCTGCGCTACCAGGATCTTAACGAGTTCGATCGCCAGATGAACACGACCGAGGACCGCTACGGCTGGCTGCACGCCGACCAAGCCTACATCAGCCTCAAGAACGAGACGGACAAGATCATTGTCTTTGAGCGCGCGGGTGCGGTGTTCGTGTTCAACTTCCACCCTACCAAGAGCTTCTCGGACTACCGCATCGGCATCGAGGTGCCGGGCACCTACCGCATCGTCCTGAACACGGACCGCAAGGAGGTTGGCGGCCACAGCCGCCTTGAGGAGTCCACGCGCTTCTTCACTACGCCCATGGAGTGGAATGGTCGCAAGAACTGGACTCATATCTACATCCCCTCTCGATGTGCTATTGTAAGTTTCTCATCTTTTGTTTCTTACTTGCATGCATATGCATGGCTCTCGTTTCAATGACAGCGACTAACACTTTGCCAGGTTCTTGCTCTCGAGTCGACTATGTAAATGGCTGTTATACGAACCTGACGGAAGAGCGTAACTCGCCAAAGAAGATAGGGGTAGCCAGAGACTGATGTAGCGAATGGATTAAAAAAATGAAAAAGATTGCGGAATAGATTGATCATGGGATAGAATTCCTGCTGTATTGGAGCTTCCCTTTGTGTGATGTTAGCAAGGGCCTTGTTTACATGAAATCCAAAGTAAAAACCTCGACAAGAGGAATTTCGAACACCCTTAGCTACTGTCCATTATTACAAGTATACACAGCGAGACTGACTCGGTGGTGATATATGGCGGGAGAGGGTTCGCTCTATTCGACAAGCCAATCCTCGACCTCGATCCCCAAGCTTCGTCCCACGCCTCTAACCACTTCCCAACCGACACCGACTCTCCATCTGCCACCTCTATCCATCATATCGCTGCCCGATGCCGCCGCGCCGCCGCCACCCACACGCAGCAGGAGCCGCAAACTCGCCAAGGTCGCGATGGCCATGCCCACATCACCATCCACCACACTGTTGTTGTTATTCAACAGCCCCTCGCTCCCCTTCTGATGATCCGCAACCCACTCCCGGCGCACGGCGGCGTAGATGGCTACCATGCGCTCGAGCACAAACACACCGGGTCCCAACAACTTGCGAGCAATCTTGCGGTGCTTGGGCCGTGGACCCCGGCGACCCGTATTGAGCGACGAGGAGACGCCGCCGCCCCGACGGCGCCGGCCATGGTGCCACGTGCTGAAGACGGTCTGGTCGTGGCGCGGGGTGTTGTGGGAGGCGAGGTAGGCGGCAAGCAGGAGGAGCTTGGCGGTCGAGGGGAGAAGGTTGGAGAGATCGGTTGTAGTTTTGGTACCAGCCACGGGCTTCGAGGCTTTTGGTTTTGTCGGGGTGGTGGCGGCGCTGCCAGGTTGGGATTGGAGACCACCGCTGGATGGTGGTGGTGGCTGTAGTGATTGTTGTTGATCGGCGGCGGCAGATGCGACGATGATGGAGGGCGCGAGGACGGATTCGTCCTGGAGGTAGGCGCGGGCGGCGATGAGAAGTTTGGAGAACTCGCGGGCCTTGTGGGTGCCGGCGGCGATGGGCGCGGTGAAGCGCGGCCAGAGGGTCTGGCAGGCCTGCTGCAGGCGCGGCAGCGTCCGCGAGGCTGGCTTGGCGAGCGAATCGTGGACTGCGGCCACGAAGCGGGCGTAGAGGTCGTGCGTCTCCTGGCTCGTCGTGTTAGGGAGTGAGGGGGGCGCCGAGGTTGTCGACAGGATCGTCGTGTACTGCGCCTTGGTGTAGGGCGGGAAGTAGAGGTGCGGTGTCGAGGCCGTTCGCAGCAGGGCCGGGGAGGGCGCGGTGAGGATGAAGATCGTGGTTAAGTTGGGAATCTACGGTTCGAGAACCATATGGTGGTTAGAACAATAGTGCTCGAAGAAGATTACGATAAGTAGCATTCTGGGAGAGAAGAAACGACGTACAATTTCAGACAGACGTGCCAATGCCGGCAGCAGCGTATGCGGTGATTCCTTCTGGCGGTCAATGGAGTCGAAGACCAGCACAAATCGCCATCCCGCGCCACGTTCGACGTATTTCAACATCTTGCTCAGCTCGACCGTCAGAGCGGCCAGCGTCTCGCAGCGCGCCGCCGGGTTGGGCCATTGCAGGGCGTGGGCGACGGCAGCCGTGGTGCGCTCGAACAGATGGCGGGCCGTGACGCACTCGGGCGACTTGACAACGGCGTAGCTGAGGTGGTTCGTCTCGTCGGTCTCGCCGCTGCCCAGGGCGGCGAGGAGCGAGGTCGCGATGGCGCTTTTGCCGGTCGCCTCGGTGCCGTGCAGGATCAGGTTGCGGCAGGGCGCGGCGAAGGGGTAGACGAGGGTCGCGAGGGTGCGGATCTGGGGCTCGCGGCACGGGTAGGTTGCGAGGAGCGTGGCGAGCAGCTCGTCGGGCAGCTGGAAGAGAGAGCCCATGGTGCAAGGTGCAGGTGTTAATGGCGAAACTCGTCCTACATCGGTTGTGATAATACGTCAAGTTAAGCTCAAGCGCGCAGATTTATAGCTTGATTGGCTGCTCCTTGAGTGTATACCTGTCGAATTGGGGTATCGAGCAGAGATATTCTGCAGCTACAATGTGCAGTTATGCTCAGGAGGTCTTCACGATGTTCGGGGCGTCCATGTGCAATACTGGACATCGGACGGGCCTTCAAATCAACAAATGCAGTAAGTAACCTTATTGACATGCAGCTGCTAGCAGGCCAATCACCCGTGGCGCGAAATCTAAGCCGAGCTGCTGGGATACGCTAACCTTAGGAGGTACATAGTACTCACTAGGAGTAAGCTTCTGGAGCAACCAGTAACCTTCTGAAGTAACCACCTGAACCAGTAAATGAGTAAAGTGGGCCCCTTTATCACTGCCTCAGTCGACTCTCTACCCAGCCTGCCAGCCTGCATCAAAACTGCCCGCGAAGTGCCGCCTACGCCCCCGGCCAATGGCTGATCCGGGCAACTGGAAAGGAAAAGTGCTGACGTCGCCGACTGTTTATCCCTGAGACTGAGGGTATATTCCACGCTGTTTACGTGTCTGTCTATGTTGCGAACTTTGAGGGCTGTAAATACTCCGTGCCTTATTTAGACCGCATTTCCCTAAATTCCCCAAATCCATATCCTATGTATTATTCTATGTGGTTTTTGGCGTCGTATATTCTGGCTTAGTCTGCGCCAGGAGCTCCATCCTCCTCCCAGGAACACGTCCCCCTTGCCTTCCACCCTTCAAGCGAATGCGAGTGCGACAAGTTATGGGCTTCTCGGCGGCGTTGGCTGACTCATCTTACCGTTGTTTCCTTTTGTGGAACCTGTTCTCGTCGCCAGAATGACGGCAAATACCCCTCTGGATCTGGATCTGGATCTGGACTTGGACCTGGATTTCGACGCCATCCCGGGCGATGACCTAGACTTCTTGTCCCTTGATCAACAATCTGGGAGGCGGGCCTCCTCAGAGTTACCGCCAGACGGGAACGCCGCCGCCGCCGCCGCCGCCGATCGACCGTACCACCCTAAGCGGCCCCATAAGAAATCCCGTGCCGGCTGCAAACAGTGTAAGACCCGAAAAGTAAAGGTAAGCCTAGCAACTCTCCATAGCCAAGATCGATATCAGTTCTCGGCAGCTTATCTCAAGACTCCAAGTGCGATGAAGCGAGGCCCTCATGCCGCTCCTGTACCTTGCGGCGGGAGACATGTGTCTATCCCTCCGTGTCTAATACGCCGTCCTCTGCGACAACAGTGGCCCGGGCAAAGTCGCGCACTTCATCCTCCTCGGCCAAACGACTACGCGGAGCTTCGCCGGTCTCCAACGGAAATAATGGTCCAGAGGTCACTACCGTAGTATCAGAGCCAACATTTCGACCCATGGGCATGGCTGACGAGACAGACATGAAAATGCTCTGGTTCTATACTTTGGAGACATACAATTCGTTTACCACGCCAGGAGCCCATTCCGCCGCCGTTGATCACTGCTTGCGGGTCAAGGTCGTTGAGCATGCCTTCGCGTCTCCCTTCCTCATGCAATGCCTGATGGGTCTTTCTGCGTTACAACTGAAGGGGCTCGGGCAACATGTCGATCCGTCCAAGGCTGCCGGGTACCGTGCCAAGGCCTTCGAGGGCTACCGCTCGGCAATAGAGGCTGCCAACCCGAAGGACTTCCCTGCTCTACTGGCAAGTTCTCTGCTGATGTGTGCCTTGAGTACGCAGATGTTTCGGGACGGCAACGCGACGTCGCCTCTGTATATCGTGGACTGGATGCAGATGTGGCGTGGAATCGGACTGATCATTGAGATCATCAGTCCAAAGTCCATCGAGGAGTCCGGCCTCGCCATCATTTTCTACCGGCCTCCAATGGACCTCGAAAAGAGCTTCCGGTACATCCCTAATAATCTTCTCTTCATGGTAAGCTCCATCAAACCGGGGGACGATGATTACGAGCACCAGCAAGTATACTACGAAGTCCTGCGATTCCTTGGGTCCTTCTACATGGAGATGGAGAACGGCCTCAGCCCCGTGCTGGACCTGAGGGTCATTACCTTCTTCACATTCATGCCCAGGCCCTTCATCGCCTTGGCCAAGGAACATCGGCCGCGCACATTGATTATTCTAGCTCATTACTTGTGTTTTACCAAGCTGAACCAATGGACCTGGTGGATGCGAGGCATTGCGGATCCACAGTTGAAGGAGATTTGTGACTTCATCGGTGATTCGTGGTCCCATCTGCTCCGGGTGCCGCGCAAGGTGATGACTTTGACGGATAAGGTCGAGATTGCGCGAACTCTCTTAGATAACGACAAGTAGGTCTCCTCAGTTGATTTTACGGATTTGTTATATGATAGGCACCGTGAGGAGACCCCCAAAACTAATGATTATTTCAGATTCCACGATAAGTACGGATCCGAAGCAACTGTCGTCAGCGGCCAGTTCAAAATTATGGGTGGCAGCCGCAGTAATGAGAGGACGGTATCATCGTCCTCATACCCGACCTGGGACTCAATTGAGCCGCCGGAAGTGGTGGTAAACTCCGAGGAAGAGTCATCGGCAGAAGGGACACCAGATTCCGAGGCGACAACGACAACTCGCAAGCTGGTGGGCCAGGAGAATCTTGGGGTCGGGCACCCTCTCAACACGTCCAGTAGACCGAATTCTCATCCCCTCTCGCCGGCAGAGTCGGCCTCCACTGATTCGCCTTCGGGCTCGGTGCGGAGTTGATCAAGTATATCCTGATGCTGGCTAGCCGATATAAAGGAAGCAAAGTTCAAAGCCGCTCAGACTCCTTGCGAAAACGCCCCATGCAACGTCAATAACTCACACAGACCAACTTGCGACAATATATTTGGCTCACGACGCAGAGTTACTCCAAGCAGAATAAACCATGGAGGTGCTGCTATATAGCACGTCGCGGCTGTTGTGAAATATGCACGGCAATTACTCAACGCGCCACGGTTGATCTACCACGAAAGACTTGTGGGAGAGTCCGCATCTACAAGCTACCACATACACCATATACGGAGAGTAGTCCCTTACTAAGATAAATTATTTAGCTGAATATATAAATGAGTCGGCAAGAGCGCTTTCGAGTATGATAGAATCTAGATGAGGAGGTGTGGTAAGTAGGGGAGACATGAGCAAGAGACAGCTGTCGGACAACATGGTTATGATGATCAGGTTGGCGGTTGCGTCGTCACAGCTCATAAAAGGGCACTTATATAGAGCGTATGTGTTTCTCTACTCTAGCATATATTTACAGTTACATGTTTCCGTTAGTAACATGAGGGAATGGATACATTGTTGAGGCTCAGCTGTCCAAATGTGAGTGGTTAAAGGTCAAATACAGTGCTCATAGAAATGAAACATATACTCCCAGTATTACGTCAAAAATGGTTTGTTGGCTGTATCTTTGCCATTGAGAATTAATCTGAGCATTGCTTCACTTGAACCGTGGCAAGTGCCCGGTTAACCACATTGTAGTCTCCGCTGCGAGGTTGTAACGCATAATATCTGATGTCAGGTATTACATTCCTTTCATCGGTTGGAAATGTAGAATCATTGAGCGCGTCCATGATTTCCCGGTAGCCTGTCCTCGGTCTACCAATACTCGATGAAAGGGCCTTCCAAAGACCCAAGATCCTTCGCTAATACTCTCGATCGCTATGCCAAAATTTGGTCATAAGAATATCTTTCTCAGGCTTCTCATGGCGTTGGTCTGAGTATTCATGGGATATGACCGTGCTGGTCCTGCGCTTCAACATTGGATTGATGCTGTCAGAATACTCTATGCATGGCATCCTCTTCGCCATCTTCCTCTAAATCGTAACCAGAGACGGCGTGGAGATATCCCTGGGCCTTGCCGGACGCATTTTCCAGCCACTGCACGTAGACTTCCTGTGCTTGGACGCGTGTCATGGACCACCGCATGCAGTACACCGAAGGCAGCGATCCCAGCAGTCTAGGTCTGGGTCTGGAGGCCATCTCGTCACAGCCTGGTACGGGGTCGGTATGTAGTACGTTCGAGCTCAGGGGCGGAGTGAGACGTGGAGTCAAACGGATGTGAGGCGTTTGGTTGAAGCCATCATAGTCACGTCGGCAACGCCAGTGTTAAATAGGTAGATAGGAGGTGTTTCTATGATGAAGGCTTTCGAATGGTTGGACCGCACACGCTGACTGGATATGTCGTGTTACTTGAAGTAAATTTCTTCTAGGTGAACCATCAATTTCGTGTTAGGACAGTATAGCTGCTCGGAGAATACCAAATACGGTTGCGAATAGATGTTTGCTGTATCAATCAAGAAGAATAATAGGGATAACCCGAGTGGTTCTGACTGAAGCGGTTCAGTGCTCAATGGGATTTCGTAGGTGACTGTTAGCACCAACCATCAAGAGAAACCGCCGCGGTTATCCATTCCTGAAAGCAGTTTAATCATTGCCAAACCAACAACTCAAGAGTAATGAGAACCGCAGAGTGTTGCTTCGTTCTTGCTTAGTTTGCTACCTATATCCGGTCACATGATGAACAAGTCTTCTGCGTCCTTCTCTAAAGTCATCTTCACTTGAAAGAAGCAGCTTATTACGAAAGCACACACTCGAAACTGGAAGATACACCTTCAGAAATTTCATGGATTCCTTGTTTCTCATTGCCAAAATCATATAGCCTGGTGAATGGTTTGTCACGGGGTATCCTGGCGTGATTCGACGAAAACGATGGTACTCTCTGCATCAATTAGGGACTTGGAATCCGGTTTTATTCTCACCTCATGGAAGCTGAGTGTATGAAATGAAACTCCGTCTTATTCATAATATCTCGCCCTGTCAACTTGGGAATGCGCTTTCAAACTTCCACAAAGCTGAGTCCAAAGATCCCCACTAGGAGACACCTCATATTCGGTATTCAGGTCACCATGGAGGATATGTCGCATTGCTAAACACAATTCCTCACAATCCAATAGTTGAGCTCCTCATCTTGAATTGTAATTGGACATGCCACTTTTGACGGAAGGTGTCGTAGGTTGGAGGTAAGTTCCTGCCCAGTGTGGCTGAGGCGCCCGCGTCCGAGTACTTGCTGGCGCCAGGATGAAAGGGAATAAGTACGAGAGGCCCACACAGAATTTGATTTATGTTTTCCTTCTGTGGCATCAGGGTGAGCGAGTCTGCTATAACCGCCGGTTATTAACCGTGATAGACGATAGTGAAACGTATATTTTGAAATAGCAAACCTGTACTGACTACATTGCCCACGTCATGCATCGACGCAGCTGGAGTAACATATCACCGAATGTTACTATTATCAGTCCAATCACGTTAATATGACAGAGCGACTTTTTCAACATGGCAGAGGAATTGATTCTGAGGTATCATGTCTAATTAGCATTGGGATCACTCAAGGTGTACCTTCCATTGCCACTCGCGGTCTCCTCATCCCTTAACACTTCCCTAATCGGAACCGTCCATTTCAGAATCATCATTGTCCTCGTTGTTAAGATGCGGTTCCTTTTTGGGACTCGAAGCCTCCGTAACACATGGTAGGACCTCGTGGCAAAAGTCGTGCTGCTCTTGTAGAAGGTTACTGAACTCGGGGTGTACCATGAGATTCTCTTTAAAGGCTGCTGTCAAGAAAGTCACCATACGTCTGAGGAGGTCCCCCTTAGCTGTGTTGATGTATATGTAATTGATCAAAGGAATGAGATCAGGAATCCGTCGCCAAGCGATGGTCAGTCGGCTCAAGATGAACTGAATGCATCTAGAGGCGACAAGTTTCAAGCCTTTGATTAGGCAACGGCCGCTCAGAACGTACAACTTGGCATAGTACAGCAAAGCCTGGGAGCAACTCCAGTCATACTGTGGTGAACGCAGAACTTGATTGGAGTGTCGCCTACCAAGGAACTCCGAGTGATTGTAGGCGTCCTGGTAGTACTTGCATAAGATATGCTTGAAGACACCAAACTCCCCACATGGCTGCATTCGACAATCCTTCTGTTTACACCAGGTACACACCTCATTGCTGTCGCACTTCTGACATACTGGGTTGGATAGAGTGGTGGGATTGGATTTATGAGCGTCTTTCCCGAGAAGATCCACAGCTCGCTGTCCATTCTGATCCGTGGTTGGGAAGTGTTGCCATTCCGGACTTGTATCATATTTATACGAGGGATAATGGATCTGACCTGTGTACGCATACGCACAAAGACTGTCAAATATTCCCTCTTCGATGCCGTCGAAAGACATCCTCACTACTTTTGACTGAAAGCCAAGCGATACGGCTTCTCGATTATGGCGCTGGAGTGATTGAAGTGATTGAAGTGATTGGGCTTTTGTTCCTTCCCCAAATACTTCAAGTCTGGCCATACGCCGATGGATATTGCAATGGCTGGATTATCATGGTTTGAAGCTGTCACTTTGGGAAAATGACTGGGAATAGGAATCCAGAGACGGAACAAATGGCGATGGTGTACTTAAAGGTGGTTGATTGTCTTTGCAGTGCTTCCAAGATCTATAGGAGCATACGCTGTACGAAGCCGTCAAGTGTTGCTACCTGCTGTCTACACTGCCCTGTAACCTGGTAAGAACAAGTTGGTTAGAGCACACCGAAACAAACAGTTCAAGAGACATTCAATTAGATTTCGAATATATGTTAATCATTTCACATCACTCCAATCAGTACATCAACTCTTCAGATAGGAGAAGAACAAAGGAGGAGGAGGGCATCACAGACTGGACAACCTTGGCAAGAGTTAAGACCCCACCAAATGCCAGCATTGACAGCTCCGTGTAATAATCCAGGTGATTTTTGTGTACATTGAAGACATACTTCACGAGGAATTGATGATATATTATTGAAGTGGCTTTGCAGCAAAATACATGTACACTCAAAAGGGAGTACTGACATACGTAGAAGCATGCTACTGGAGGTTAGGAGATTGTTGCTCGTTGTATAAGTGATTGAGCAGCTGACAGCTGCAGCCGGCTGTATAGATTACGCTGCAGATCCTAGTTGCGGGAACAGCTTAAGCTTAAAGTGGAGTGATCTCCGATGAATCGCATTCTCGAGGGACTCGACCAATGGATAATAATCAGCGATGTCTTTCTGCCATCCGGTCGCAATCAACCACATTCCTCTCATTTCGGCACCTCAGCGATAAAACATCACCTGTGACATCTTCTTTCGTCTCTGTGAGTTCCTATAGTGGTTCTGATCGCACCACAGCAACACGTAAGGACGTGATCACAATCGCAACCGCCGAGATTGCGTGCCTGCCTTGAACCGATAACAGGAACTTTGGGGGTTTTGTCTGGTTGACCATCCTGACAACGAAAAAAACCCATTTTTTGCCATCCGTCAAATCAATCACCTTCTTGTCACTCGCCCTCCCCAGCCACTTCCCCTTCCCACCCATCCATTCAAACTCTGCAATAATCTCTGACGCGCTTGTACTTCACGTACAAACAAAACCTTGCCGCTGCTTTCTCGTCTGGTATTTTTTTTCACATACAAAGGAAAGAGGGGAATACACAAGACAGACAGACAGACAGACAGGACTGACAGTCACACGCCTCTGGTTTTGATCATTGATTCTTTTGCGATCAAACATTCAAACACAACAGAAGACAGAAAAAGCCAGTCAATCTAATTCTGATTCCATTCATTCGCAAAACAACACATCACACATTCAACTCGATTTTCGATTTACGCATCCGCCCACCCATTCGTTCGCATAAGTTGACCACTGACTGCTGTCCTTGACTGCTCCTGTGCAACTTGCAAAATCCTTTGTTCTGCACCTCCCGCATCTGTCTTGAGCCTGCGCTGCGACTTGCATACTCTCTCCACTGCTGAAAGGAAAACAAGAGCTTGAATCTGGTCTGCTGTCTCTTTGTCTGCTGCTTGACGTACTTGACACATTTGACACCTGACATCCATTGTCAATCCCGGACACTTTGTTACCTCGAACATCTGCGCAACTGCTTTTTTCGCTCAGCGATACTCGCAACAATCGGCGATACCTGCAATAATGGCTGATCCGTCCAAGAATATCGAGTCAATTCTGGCTGCGCTTGGTTAGTGGCCCCCCTTCTACTGACACTTCTCGCTGTTTCCAGTGATATCCGTGCCATCAATGACTGACCATGTTTCTCATCTTGTATAGCCCAGCAACGCCCTGCGACAACGCCGAACCCGAACCCGGTCCAAATGCCCCATCCGAATGCCCCGTATCAACAGGCACCAACGCCGAATGCCTACCCCCCTTCGATGCCGCCTGGTGTTCAGGCACCCCCTCCCTATGCAGGAGGAGCATACCCTCTCCCTCAGCCCTCGGCCAGTGGAAACTTTGACTTGAGTGCTATCAAACCCGTTAATTCGGGGACTGTCAGTATTGCGGATGCTATCGCCCAGGCCAAGGCTTTTGCGACAGAGAAGGGCATCTCATATGACCACTCGCGGGCTGCTTCCGCCTCATACCAGTCGCATGACCCTCGTGCACATTATAGATCGCGCTCTCGTTCGCCGCCTGCACGTCGTGATGCCTATCGTGACAACCTCAACCCGTACAGAGATGAACGTCGTGATGAACACCGTGGCAACTCTCGTGAATATGGTCGCGACCGCTCCATGTCTCCTGGTCCTAGCAGAGGCCACTTCTCTCCCCGTGGCGCCAATAGCCGTGACCGGGGTGGTGACGATGACACCGAGACTATTCAGATTGAGTCGAGCTTAGTTGGCCTCATCATTGGCAGACAAGGCGAAAACTTGCGACGTGTTGAGTCGGAAACGGGATGCCGCGTCCAATTCATTACTGGTCCTGATAACCAGGGCCCTTATCGTCAGTGCAGGATCAGCGGTCCCCAACCCAGGCGTGCCGAGGCCAAGGCTGCCATTGATAGAATCATTGAAGACTCTGGTATGGGCGCCATCGCCCGAGCTGGGCTCGACAAGGGCGGCCGCAGCGGAGGCGCTGCTGCTGCTCATGCTCCCGTCCCTGGTACCCTGCGTGAGGGTGAAGACTGCATGCAAATCATGGTGCCTGATCGTACTGTTGGTCTGATCATTGGCCGTGGTGGCGAAACTATTAGAGACCTGCAAGAACGAAGTGGGTGCCACATTAACATTGTGGGTGAGAACAAGAGTGTCAACGGCCTGCGACCTGTCAACCTGATTGGTTCTCGTGAAGCTGCTGCTCAAGCCAAAGAGCACATCTTGGAAATTGTCGACAGTGACAGCCGAAATGTCAATGGAGGCGGCAAGCAGGACCGACCCCCTCGTAATGACCATGGTCGCGATAGTGGCCCGCCGTCCATGGGAGGCGGTATGGGCGGCGGCATGGGCGGTGCCCCTGGCGGTGGTGAGAAGATCAACGACTCTATCTATGTCCCCTCTGAAGCAGTTGGCATGATTATCGGAAAAGGTGGTGAGACTATTCGTGAGATGCAATCCCAGACGGGTTGCAAAATCAACGTCTCCCAGTCGTCTGGTCCTGGAGAGGTTGAGCGTGAGATTGGCCTCGTCGGATCTCGCGATGCCATTAGCAGAGCCAAGTTGGCTATTGAAGATAAGGTGGAGGCAGTGGTGAGTAACAAGTGCCCTATCCAACAAGTATTGAACCCCCTTCTAACATCTGGTGACAGCGACAGAAGAACAGTGGCGGTGGAGGTCGTGGTGGAGGCCGTGGTCCTCGCCGCGATTATGACAACCCTAACTACTCCCAGTCGGCTTCCAACAGCGCCCCTGGCCCCTCTGGTGCTCCTGCCGGCCAGCCTCCTGCCGCTGCTAACGGCGCTGATCCTTATGCTGCCTGTAAGTCTAATGCTCCCAATCTCCCGCTTAGAACTCGACTAATTGCTTTCCCCAGATGGTGGTTACCAAGCTTATCTGGCCCTGTGGTACCAAGCACTTGCCCAGCAACAACAAAACGGGCAAGGCGAGGCACCTAAGCCGTAAAAGCGTCATCTTTTCATTCATCCGAAGTCGACTGTCACAACAAGTCGCCTTTACTCAAGTATGATGCTGTCTCAAACTGATGCAGCTCGTGCAGAGCCCTAATTTTCTTCATGGTTGTAACACTTCACGTTATCTATCGACGAATGGACGCTATATTAGGAAGCGTTTGGTCTATACGGGTGTCTCTGTACACTACATCTACGCTTCTACAGATGGGGGGGGGGGGGGGCGGGGGGGGGGGGGGGGGGGGGGGGGGGGGGGGGGGGGGGGGGGGGGGGGGGGGGGGGGGNCTTCGCATAAAAAACCCCCCCCCCCCCCCCCAAGAGCAAGTGTTTTGGTAGGATGCTGCCGCATCTGCCGCGCTCTTTATATGATTGCTGAAAAGGAAGGAGTCGTGGTCATGCGAACTCGATTTTGAGTTGGTCGCTGATTCTTTATTGTCTCATTCTCTGCAGTTGAGTGACGCATCTTGAACTCGTTGCTCGGGTACTTCATTGAATATTATGCGGTATGGCTATTGTCGCCGCCGCTCTATAACTTTGACAAAAAGGAATTTGGTCAAGTCTGCCTCTCGTCAGCGAGGCAGTCAAAAGAAAAGGGCAATGCCCCCAGGAGTGGCGCTCAGAATGGCGCGGACATGGCTTTTGCGGACAAAATGATCCTACTGTATGATGAGGTCTTGATTCCTGAGGATGGAACGGCACGAATTGAGGTTAAAACAAAAAGCTAATTGATCTGGTTGTTTTCTGACTTTCTACTATTTCGTTACATGCACATAGTGATTCGCAAACCTTCGTAAATTCAGTTCCAACTTATTACTCAACCCTGCTCTGAGGTCGCCAGCACTTGTGCGAAACTTCGAGTCATTGGGATCTTGAGATCCCTGATTTGCCATGATCTAAAATCGTGCGTATGTACAAAACGTATCGGCAGCATGCCAAGTGTGCCTATTCGATGATGCACCATCATTCACGTCTTCAATATTCCCGCCCGCTCCCAGTAGTTAAATACCATAATTTCGTTTGTGAAAACAAATCCCTCCATGCCATGCCCATGCCATAGAAAAACCCCGCCGCAATGCTGAATACGCCACTGTTGAAGCAGCTTGATGATCACATACACAAACAAAACCCAATCCTTTCCTTTTTTCTTTTTCTTCCCCTGTGTACAAACGTCTACTGACACCACCTTTTTCGGTATCTAAACAGACAGGTCGTCGCCCCAGACCTGCTTGGCGATTTCGACATTGAGGCGAATCTTGGCCCACTGCTCATCCTCGCTGAGGTCGTTGCCCTCCATGGTGGAAGAGAAGCCGCACTGGTGGCTGAGGCAGAGCTGCTTGAGGCCGTTGGGGCAGAAGGCGGCGGCCTCATGGAGGCGCTTGACGATCTCGTCCTTGTCGTCGAGCTGGGGCAGCTTGGACGTCATGACGCCCAGGACGACGATCTTGGAGGCGGGCAGGTGGCGCAGGGGCGAGAAGTCGCCCGAGCGCGCGTCGTCGTACTCGAGGAAGTAGACGTCGACGTCGAGGTCCTTGAACAGCACCTCGGCCACGGGCTCGTAGCCGCCCTGCGCGAACCACTGCGAGCGGTGGTTGCCGCGGCACAGGTGGATGCCGATGGCCATGTCCTTGGGCCGCTTGCTGATGGCCGCGTTGATCAGCGAGGCGTACTGCTTGGCCAGCTGGTTGGCGTCGCCGTGGCGCTTCTCGGCTTCGGCCCGCATGCCCTGGTCGCACAGGTAGGCCAGGTTGGTGTCGTCGAGCTGGACGAAGCGGCAGCCGGCGGCGTACAAGTCGGCCAGCTCCTCCTGGTAGACGCGGGCGATGTCCTCGAAGAAGGGCTCCAGGGTCGGGTAGGCGGTCTCGTCGATGGTGTCGCGGCCGCCGCGGAAGTGCAGCATGGTGGGCGAGGGGATGCAGACCTTAGTGGTGACCTGGCCCTTGGCCACACCGGAGGCGGCGATCTGGGACTCGAGGTACTGGAAGTCGGCGACCTGGATGGGCTTGGGGTGGGTGACCTTGTCCGTGACGACGAGGCGGGGGGGCATGACGCCGCCCTTGGACTGGTTGGTGGACTGCAAGGCGCCGCGCTCCTCGACGCCGCCCAGGTGCACGAGGTAGTCGACGTGGAACCACTCGCGGCGGAACTCGCCGTCGGTCACGGCGCGCAGGCCGGCCTCGATCTGCTTCTGGACGACCGAGGCGATGTGCTTGTCCTCGAGCTCGCGGAGCTGCTCGGCCGTGGCGCTGCCCTCCTTGACCTTCTGCCGCAGGGCCAGGACCTCCTTGGGCCGGAGGAGGGAGCCGACCTGGTCGGCGCGGTAGACACCGGTGGGCAGAGTCATATTTACGGAGGTGAGTGTCTGGTTGATGTGAGAGGGTGTGTGACGTAGGGTGTTGTTATTGATTCAGGCTACTACTGGTAATCCCGAATACAAAAAGGTACGTAATGCTTAGGTAGGAATTCAAGAGGAAAACGGAGGAAAGAAGCAGTCAAGCAGGACTCGGGAAGAGGAAATATGTAGAAGAAGTCTTTACTATGTACTGTACCTCTTAGCATTCGAGCAGTCAGCTAGGTTTCCTATCAGACGGAATATACACGACTCATCAATTTGATCTAACCAATCAACCTTTGCAAGAATTTCCCCTCCTTCTCTGTCTCTCTCTCTCTCTCTCTCTCTCTGCCCCCCGTGTACGGTGTGTACTTACTTACTCACTGTAGCGAGTGGGAGGGGGTTTCAGTCCACGGTGTCTCTCTGGCCCTCGGAGGCCGACATGGAACCGTGCTAATTGGGAAGAGGCCCGGGGGTGTCAGGGAGTGTCTACTGGTGTGTTTACTGGTGTGTTTACTGCCTTTTTTTTGGCGGCAGGTCATCGTGAATACTTTTACCCCACCTGCCGTACTTTTCCAACATTTGCCGTGCTTCTCCACCGTAAGCGAATTATGACAACCCGCGGCTAAAAAGCCCACTCGACTTGGCTTAGCTAGAGACTAGAATGCCTCAGGTTAGGGCACTAGGTACAACTTACCAAGAAGGAGATGAACTTCTTGCCCATCTACCTATTGGAGAGGGGGGAGGAGATGGACGTAATAATGGGTGTGGGAGAGGAGAGGCAGGTCCGGACGGAAACACAGCCAAGGGGGATGTCTCATTGGCCTCATTGGCGAGGCGGGATCTGAAAAGGAATGTAGGACCAGAGCTGAGTTGCAGGCGACATGCATATATGTAGGAAGGTTCCTCTGTGGTTCTTGGGCGGGGGGGGGGGGCGCGGGGGGGGGGGGGGGGGGGGGGGAGGGGCGGGGGGGCGGGGGGGGGGG
>QUSE01000010.1:5679726-5718034 GCA_006508115.1 Apiospora malaysiana
CCCCCTCCCCCCTTTCGTCCTACCTGATCAGTTTTCTTGGACCAATTGACCCGGTAATCTACATGTAGTGGTAGTTGTAGAATTGGTTCATGTCGATGCCAAGCCACGCATCCATTTGTGCTGCCACTGCTTCCTGTACCCATGGTTGAGGTGGGAGGTGGGGTAATACCAAGCTAACGTCCTTAACACCGATATCTCCAATAAAGGGGCAACTGGCGAGGAGGCAATATCACCGTCGAGGAGCAGCGACATAATGTTCTTTCTAGATAAGATCATATGCGCATGTCATATTACATCCCTTTGGGTTGAACCACAGAACTACAATGAACTCTAGCACGACTATCACAGAATGGAACATGGGCTTTATGAAATCTTTGTCACTGCAGAGAATCTCTGTTTCCTACAAATGCATATTTCCTACTCACTTACTACCCAGAGGATTGAGCCACACTTGATCCCCGAAGAGCCAGGTTCTATGGGATGGAGAACCTGGACTCCTGAATCCCCATTACGACAAACTCTCGAGATGGCTTTGTGCCATGCTCTCAGGCCACCTATCCAAAACTGAAGCCTGGAATGACATTGGTTGCGTATTTGGTTTGCGTGTGCGACTCTGTACCACTCTGTGCTGTATATTCGGGGTCAGGCAATCAGACTATCAAACGTTCAGGAGTGTGAATAGCTCACACCACAATGGCAAAGCTTGTCAAAGATGAAGTTTTCTTCCTTCTGAACAGAAACACTGATATGTTGTTTCGGCGGAAGTAAAGGGATCAACGTCAAGATAGAGAACACAAGTGGCACAACATGCACACCAACCTCCATATCGTGTGAGGGGAAAATGGAGAAGAGAAAGAAAAGTAAAACCAAACTTGGTTGTTACTCATGTGCCCTGCCTTCTTCACAGCCTGTTTGCTTCCCTTGGTTACACTCCTTGACCCCGGGTGTAGTTGGGTCTTTGATCTTGTCGTTTTGGCCCTTTCGTGGACGCTCCTGCTTCATCTCGAGAACAGGGCAGTCCTTGCATTTCTGGTGGTAGTCAAGGAAACCAGGATCGTGGCTGACAATATACATCTCCCTACAATGTGTCTCTTTCGAGCTGTGCTTCTCCCCGTTTCCGCATTTGCAGCACATCCAGCAAGATATAGTCATGGTGTATTACTTGGTCTGTGGAGCCATGTTTCCAGCTGATGTAGTCTCTCTGCATGGGTGTTGGGTTTCTGGCTGTGGTGGATGTGTGTGCGTGGCTGGTATGCGTTACAGAAAGCAACTATGGCATTGAGCAGCAACTAAGCTTACTTTATGTCCTGATTCGTACTGCTAAGACTCATCATGTGGGAAACCAGTCTCCCTCTCCATGACTCAACGATATGTTTGTCGTGGAGAGCTTTTCAGGCAATTTGTCCACTGAGCAATATGTCAACCAAAACTGTAGCATTATACCACCTAATATGCCATGAATACATCAAAGTTTGAAGAAAAGGAAAACACCACACTCCCTAGCCATCAACTAATCATGACTTTTAGTGCATGGAAGTGAGTAAGAACAACATAACAACGTGTTCCCCCATCCTGTTAAGCAAAATCATGAGGTCCAAGTACTACCTGTTGTTGAGTCATAGTCCTGTTATGAGACTAGAACAAAGAAGAACTTTAATTGGGTCTTGATTAGTAGACAATACGGATGTGACAAAATGTGCACTGGGATAGATACACAATTTGTCTATAAAGAGAATATATATCCAGGGTTTGTTTAAGAACAAGATGGATTCCAGCTCCCCACGTATTCAAACACTTCTGATCAATGTGCTCCTTGGCTATGTGCATTCAAAGTCTCTTACTATGGTATAAACTCCTATTATATATCTATAAAATACAACATATCCTTTTGTGGAACATAGTCGCGAGAAGTTTCAACCTGCTGGAAAACCCCATCCTCAAGAGCCGCAGATGAGATGGCAGAGACTTGAAGCGAGCCGTAACTCCAGCATCTGTTTCGACTGGCTGATATCAGAAGTCAAATCCCATGATCTTTCTCACTTTCAGAAGCCCACAGTCACCTGTAATATTAAAACCCTGGATTGAAACCACCGGCCGGCGCCTCGTGAAGCACCATGTACACCAGCTGCCTCACGATCTGATCCGACTCCCAGTCGTACCCCCTTGCGAAGTTTGCGTAGCTCGTCGCCGGCTTCTGCATGCCCGAGAATACCCGGCTAAACAGGTCGCGTAGGCTCGGCCGGTCCATCTCCTCGACGGCCAGGCACTGGACCACCAGGACCGCGATGTCCTCGTCCAGGCCCAGCGGTCCGAGATTATCGATCCGGGACATCAGATGCCTCGCTCGCGTCATGTACCCGCCTTTCCCAAACATCATCGCGGGCCCGAAATTGTCGTGCCTTTCGCCAGTGATCACTTCTTCCATTATCTGTGGTGTGGGAGCGGTGAATCCCTTCGGTCAGCCAACGTGATTTTCTTGTTGGGGTATCTGGTTTCCTAAGTGGGCACCGAGACACGCGGGTGGAAGGCAAACGGGGACCCGGAGAGGAGCGGCTTGACTTACCCTTCCAATCGAGAATATGTTTTCTGGGATGCCATGTTTCATGAAATTCATATAATCCCTGGGACGGAAGGGATCAGAAAATAGCCAGAAAGAAGCAGAACAGCCGGTAGCCATGCATGAGTGGGCTGAAAATATATGAAGAAGGGGGCACAAGAGAAGATGAGACGTACAGGTTATAGCGTTCTGCTTGGAGCCAAGTTCCAAAGTCGATCAACTTTAATATAGGGGTAATTTGGTGCTCAGGCAGGAAATTATTGAAGTCTCCCAACATCACTAACAAAGTCGGAAGTCAGCTTCACGTGATTTATTAGAGGTACTTTTTATTACCCCCGTAGTACTTCACTTACCATTTCCTGTGTGCAAGTCGGTATGTGTAAATTCGGAGGGCTCTTGGTTATTGAAGACTGGCAGAGTCTCGAGGCTTTGCGGTATTTGAAAAGGCTTGTGGTACGCCATGGCAATGCAGGATCTAACCACTACAACCGTCGTGAGATGTGCACTTCGTTAGTCCAGGAAAACTGTCTAGTTCTGAGTAGTTTCCCAAGGGAAGAGATGGGAAGATAGGGAGAGAGAGAAAAAAAAAAGAAAGGAAGGAAGAGAATCATGTATAGACGTACGGCACAGGAAAAACCTCCAGAGCAACCGGTTCGGGAAGATGGGTAGATCATGAGCTTTGGCCTTCTGGCAGAAGTTGTACAAGGTCCCATTCTCCAGAGGCTGCATGACCAACGTGGGCCCTAGTAGATAACCCAACCTCTCGTATTTTGCCCTCACTTGCGGCCTCCTAGTCGGATGAAGCTGGGGTGCCTCGAGAAAATCAAAATCGTAAAAGGGGTTTTGGTGCTCGAAGACGATCGGTTGGACGATATGTAGGCCACCGGCGATACGCTGCGAGTCGTCAAGGTTGTATTTGTTAGTTGATTCTTCCCTTCTTTCCCTTGCTTGTTTTCTCTTCCCTGCCCCGTCGTTGATATCCTCAACTGACCTTGACCGACCACCACCCCATCTAGTCACCCGTCCACCTAGGTCCCCTTTTCTTTTTTTTCTTTGATTTTGTTTTCCCCCGTCTTCTCCTTTAACTTACCTCCAGCCTAATCATCTCACGTCTAATATCTCCCTGTTGCTCAAAGGTCTTAGCCTGCTTGATGACGAAATCGCGGCTCGACTTGAGCGGGTCGGCAAAGTGCTCCCGAACCCGCACGACGGCGCCGTACGCGCCGGCGCCGACGAGCCCGACCCATTCGAAGCGCCCTCCCCAGCGCCGGTCGCCAAAGTACCGCCTGAGCGCATCCACTTGTTCCGCCGAGGCCGTCGCGGCGTAGAAGTTGGGTTCCGCCATATCGTTGTAGTATTTTCTTTTCCTTGTTCGGTCGTCGACATGCTCTTGCACGCTTTTTACTACTCGTGTTATGCCTGCACTGCACCTTTTCCTTCCTCGTGTGTCGAGAACAAAAGTGGCCGACAAAGCCATTTTTGAGGGCTCGCCGGATGCGGCAAAACATGGTTACATCCGTCTTTGTGGTTGCCGCCTCCCGAGTAACAGACACAATGTTGATCTACAGACAATAGTGAACTGTAATACTATAATCAGTTTGAACAGCGAGAATTGTTGCTGGTATACTTTCTGATGCATCAACCGATGAGCGACTTGGAAGCAAAAAGGCTATATCCCACTGAGTTGCTCAATAGTAGGGCTGACAAGGATGTTATAAGCGACATCCATTAGTCCCTGGTGGCTAAGCTTTGATATACTTACATTTTGATACAAGATCTGCATGCTGATCACGTATTTAGGGGCGGAAAGATGGGGGCGACCCCTGGATTGCAACGTTGCCATTTTTAAAAAGAAAACATCGTACGGCACTTATACGAGTGTTTCAAAAGACACCGAGTTCCGAATGAAACACTACTGGGCAATGGACTCTTTTTTTCTCTTTCTTTTGGAAAGGAAGATTCGACATCTTCGAATCGGGAGTAGCTGAAGGCTCTAATGGTCAAAGTAGGAGGATATCCATTGATTTCGAGAATCCAGCTCTAGAGAATTCGACAAATTGTCATCAAATGTTAGCCATAAGTAATTAAATGGCACAGCTGCAATTGGACTTCAGAGAGTGACAGTCACTTTCAGAGTGGGCGAAGAATAGAAATGAGCTTTACAACTGTTTTTCGTTTCTTTATTTCGTACTTAAATCCCCTGTAAATAGCCTAGAGCTAACTAAATATAGACAATATATAAATAATGCAAGCAATAATGATGCTACACACGGCCTGTACTCCAAGAACTACCACGCTATGCAGTGTTGAAAATGCTTCTAGCATGTGTGCCCATAATGATCATAATCCATGAGTAACGGCCAGCATCCTTCTAGGATGTGAGTAACTGTTGGAAAGCCATGATCCAGTCAAGCCACCTCCTTTCTCCCCGATTCGTTTTAACCTTTTTGAAACCCTGTTTCTTAGACATTGCGTCCAGATACATCCTGCGCAATTGCGTGCTTCTCGTCCGTAGACACCCCGTAGACGGGCGCCGGCTGCTCCACCCTTGGAGTCTCGCCCGAGGATGTGAGGTAGCCTTGGACAGCGATGCGGCGACGTAGGATATCGTCATGCACAACACGGCGGCGGCCGTCGGCAAAGTTGTGAGCCTGCAGCAACATGATGAGCAAGAAGCCCTCGACGATCATGGTGGGCGTGTTGCAGAGCAGCTGGCCCGTCTCGGTCCACTGCATGGCGGAAGCGACGATCAGCAGGCCAACAACCGCCCCGACGGCGGCGTAGCTGGCACCCGTGGTGGCGCAGAAGTCGCCGACCGCGTTGCTTAGACGGAGGCCCAGGGGCAACTTCTTGTTGTTGTCGTCGGCGCCCTCGGCGGCGGGCATTTCGGCGTCGAGAAGCTTGAAGAGCTGGTAGTCCTGCTCGAGGAGGCGCTGGAAGTGCTGCTTGGCCAGCTCCGTCTCACGGTAGTCGACGTTCTTCATGATGAAGCTGTCGATGAAGCCGATGAGGCCCGTGTAGGTGCCAATGATGAGCCACCAGTTGTCGTCGAACTCGAGCTGGTGACCAATGGCCGCCCAGACGGTGAAGACGGCGGCAGAAATGGCCAAACCGATGGATCCACCCACGATGAAGGCATAGATGTCGATGCCTCTCTGCATGCGGTTCAGGGTGGGCGGGGTGCTGGCCACGACCGCGTTGGGCTCGGTATCGCCTGTCAGGAGGCGTAGCTCCGTCTCGATCTCCGTGTCGAGTTGCTCGATGTTCTCGACGCACTTGGCCAGATGCCTGTCGTGCTGCTTGCGGATGTTCTGCAAGAACATGGTGGTCACGGTGATCTGCAGTGCCGTCGAGGTGTTGACGTAAAGCTGCCAGGTGTTGGACCACTGCAGGGGAACACCCCAAACCACCCAGGTGATGATACCGGCCCAGTAGATGGCGAGGAAGTACAGAGAGCCGACGGCGGCGGAGACAGCGTTGGCCACCCGATCCAAGAAATCCTCTTTGGTCTGCATCGAATCAAAGATGTCGTTGCGCATGCGAACTTGCTTCTTGGTTCGGAGACGCTCGCGCTCGGCCGGGGGCAGTGCAGAGAGCATGCGCTCGTTGGACTGGCCGCGGGAGAGCAGGGTGCAGATGCGACCCAAGATGTCCTTGCACGAACTCTGCTGCTGACGGAGAAGGAGGGTGGCCGAGAAGTAGGCCTGGATGGAAGAGACATCCTGGAGAATGACCTGCCAGGTGTCGGTCGGCCCACCCACGACTCCCCAGACGCCCCAGGCGATCAGCAGGAGAAAGGTGATGCCAAGAGCCCAGCGCGAGCCGGCGGCCCTAACGATGGCATCCAGGACGTTCGTATTCTTCTCTTCTTGGTCTCTCTTAGGTAGGTTTTCGACGGGCGTCGACAGCACCGCGAACTCTTCCTTCTGTATCGAAGATTCACTAAAGGTACTGTCCCATCGCTTGAAGCCCATGGGGGGCAGGCGTGTGGAGGCAGCGGCCTGGGTCGTGTATTGGTTATCAGGGGCATTCTTGAGGTTGTGGAAGAATGTCTTCACTCCCTGAACTGGTGAGAAGCCCATTTTGCTGGCGAAGACGAGTTTCTTGGCGGGTCTCTGTGTAGTCCGGTACACGGCAAGCGGGATGCAATGGATGATCAAAGCTTCTCTGGCGGGCCTTTTGTTTGAAACAATACGTCCTCAGCCTGCTGTAGTAGAGAAGAAACGCTCAGCGTTACTGTATCATAAGGGTGCAATGGTGTCAGTTTGCCCAGCAAGAAGATCGACGGCCAAGTAAACGCCAAGTAGAGCCAAGTGTGTAGAAGCTGTCTTGCCAAGAAGAGTGAGCATTGATGGCATTGTATAGGAATCGTAATATGGGTAATGGATGTTTTATAGAGGTTGCTGCCGAGCAGTGGTTTCGGTGGCTATGCTCTCGGCCGCCCTATTTTGTCTGTTCACGCCGATCAGGTCCCATCTGAGGCGAGTGCTCCTCCCCTTCATCCTGGTGGTATCTGAAGTGGCATCCTGTGGACAATGTGGGAGGTTGCGTGCATCACGCAGCTCTTACACCGTCTCGCCTTGCAGGACGTGGATTCTATTTGAGATATGTCTCGAGGTGGAGTTGTAGCAGCAGTAGCAGTAACAGCAGCAGTAGCAGTAGCAATAGCAGTATGCGTCGACAAGGACCCAAGGTCGCCCCATGTTGCTTTGCTCGTCCAAGAGTCCCACAGGTGGTGGATATGCGGTCGACTAGAACCTGACTGCTCACTCGCAACTGCAGCCGAGCAGTTGCGAGGCAATTGTCAGCTACTGTAGGCGAGCACGCCCACGCGCGGATGTCGCAAGGAAGACCCGAGTCCATCAGTTGGCGAAGGCAGTTCCAATGTCAGCAGCAATATGTTAGATGGCTTCAAATTGCATATTCTGCTTCGAGGCTTCCTTCGTTTCAACCAGTAAAATATCCGGTCTGGGCTTCCGAGGCTGAAACTGCCGATCGCGCCTCCATCGCGCTACTAGATGGTAGTGTCGGTCCTTTCGGAGGCTATCGCACCGGTGGCAGGCAGGGAGCGGCCTGAGAGCAGCCCAATAGCAGCCTGGGAGAGGAAGAAGTGTATGTAGCCAATGGGATCCTATTCAGTTGCAACGATGCTTCCAAAAATGGCAAGGTATCATGAGTGTGGTCCAATGGCAAAAGGTGGCCAGGGTGACCAGGGTGGCCGTCGTCGCCTCTGGCTAACCCCCCCCCTTGCGTGGTCGTGTGATCGGCGGCTGGTCGATCTGCGGTAGTAATAATTAAGCTCATGAGAGGGGGAGCCGCATTCGCTGCGGGCCGCGTGGAACTTCTATGTAATTGTGGTCTGAGTGGCTGCAGTGGTTGTGGTTGGTTGGCTGTAGGGCACGTAGGGGTTGGAGAGAGTCCCTTCGCTATTGTTAATGTCGTATGCGGCAGCAGTGGAAGATGTCCTGGTCTCCATAGATGTCCATATATCTCAACGGGTGCATATCCGACCGCGCACTAGTAGCGCACCTTCCCTGCCTGCCAAGCGATGCCACTCTTGCTCTTTGTCTTTCTCTTATTCCTTCTTCCTTGAGAGAACGAAGAAAAAGAGAAAGGAAGGAAAAAAAAACAAAAAAAAAACAAGCGCCATTAAAATCTGGGGCGGCTATCAGACGACATGGGAGATTCCTGGCATGCAGACTCTATTCACCTCTACCGTACTGGAGAAGATTTGTACATGGTTGACTCATGATCCAGTCCGCCAAGACTGGCAGAAACCACTGCTCTGCGGATGATGGTCCAAAACCTCGTCTCGTCTTTCCCCTCACAACGCAGGCGCCCATGCCCATGCCCATAATGCAGAATGCAGAATGCAGAATGCAGGATGGAGATTGCAACAACGCAACCGACTGGAGAAGATTGGATCGAGGATGAACCATCTCGTCTCATCCTTCCCTTCGAGTATCAAATTCGCCTTCACAGTTGATACGCAGACGCAGACGCAGACGCAGACGCAGACGCATGTGCGCCTAATGCGCCAGCCACAGGAACTTACAGTAGGTAATTCGGAGGACGATGCTCGCTTCACGCTTCGAAGCACCTCGGCTGCATAATTACATTTCACATGTAATCGTTTCCACCGACGTACATGACCACTGACGCACCCAACCAGCCAACTCCGAATGACAGGTCTGATAGCTATTTTGCCATCTCTTCTTATCAGATCGATAGCGACCAAAAGTTGGAGCAACCTGCCTGCTACTGTTACATTCTTCTCTCGGAACTTCGCAGCTCTCAACACCCGAGACGTCCCCGGTACGCATTATCGCGTCACTGCAGCCAGACTGCTTGCTGCAACGCACATACAGCAAACATCCTATTTCTTACTGCAGATCCCTAACCCTAGCATGGATCCGCATCATATGAGACATGGGGACTTTTCAAAGGAGAAAAAAAAATCAGATTGTCGAGTGAACCCCATGTCGTGATCTCTATTTGGAACCGGCCCTCGGGCTGTCTTGATGCGTCCGAAGAGACCAATGATCTCTCAAGAATAAGGTAGGTTTTGACGACATTTTCTCCTTGACTTTGCTTATGAGCGTTCGATAGCTGCGGCTAACATTTCCCAACTAGAGGGGCTTCATTGTGTACCAAGCGGGATCACCTCGCGACGGCTTGCTGTTATTACTCTTGTAGATATATCCCTCATCCATGCATCCAACCCGGACATCGGATAAGGGGGGGGCCGATGCGACGACCGGAAAACTGCTGCTTCTTGGGGTGCAGCATAGCAGTGCACTTGGCGCCTTTCCTCTGCCCGCCTTGTCGAGGATTCTCCAAGATGCTATCTCTCGTGGCCGGAGAGCAATCACAAGCCTTCGAGCACATGTTTGGAAAGTCTGCTGGCAGCTATGCCCATGTAGCCGCTCATACGACCAGCACGCCGAATTTGAGCGTTGACCCGAGCTGCTGCCGGTCTTCCTTCGGGTGTCATTCTCACTGGCGTCTGTGGAGTATAGTGCTAAGAATATTTGCTCATCAACCAGTACAATTGTTTGGGCCTAAAAACGTTGCTTCCATGCGGGCCACGCTGTGACTTCAAGGTAAGTGGGAATCCAGAGGAGACTATGTAGTAGTCCTCTGTACCAGAGATAGGTTCGTCTTGGCCATTAGGTCGACATCAACACGCCTTATTGGCCCGGCTTTCATTCCAAGTCAATAGCAACGAGTGTGAAAACCCATGTGAGTTGAAAAAAATAAGGGTCTGCGAACGCCAACCGGGTCCTGTCAGGTATGATATGACATGAATATGGAGTTACTGAACAGCGGCAAAATGACCGGAAAGGGAGGTGATCAACGTAACTTTGACTACCTCACACATACTCCCCGCCTCTCTGATCGTATCGTACTTTCGAGCCTGCGGCTCTCGCACCAGCGCCGCCAGCCACTTCCCATAGCCCCGTATCATATGGAGCCGAAAGGAGGGGCCCCGTGAGTACCCTGAGCTACTTGCGGCTCTCACATCAGGTGGCGCCAGTCGCTGAAGAAGCCCCATAGTATATGGGGTGGAGGAGGGAGGTGGACAGAGGGGATCTCGAACTGCCGCCCCGACCCGGTTCATGACTCTTGTTACATGCTGCCGGGCCCATTGCGAAAGCACACCTGCGATGCATTCAGATATCCCACACCTGGACCTGCGACCGAAAATACCATACAGCTTGCATGCATACATCCTCTCTCTTTCTATCCCCTTCTCCATCCTTGATACTCCATCCTGGATACTGCAACCAATCAGCGCAGTGTTAGGTAAGTCGTCGATTCTCACTTCCCTATTGAGGAGTTTGATATACATTATACATTTGAGGATTACATAGTATAGGAATGGTGTTCAAGGAGTGACTTTTAACGAACGTAACACCTGTAAGATTCCTCCCTTCCACCTTATATGCATGAACTCCTCATGCATGCATATATCGGGCAAGATCTCGGCGCTTCTCATCCTCATTCTACCACCTGGCTCTGTTCCTGTCTCTTCCCCTCCTGCCCCTTCGACGCCAAGGAAACTATAACTACCATCCATTACGAGGGTGTGGCTCGTATACATGCCTTTCCCTACCATTACTACCATCCTCGTCTCTATCTCCGTCCTCGGACGTCTTTCCTAAACGACGAGCCAAGCTTACTCCAAGACGGAAGAATCTCAGATCCCTAGATCTCAAAGATCTCTTTTCCCGCAAGTGCCGCGAATAAAAAGGAATAGAACCAAAACAAGATAGGTTGCCTATCTTGTGATGTCATCATCCCGCCTCAGCCGCTTAGGCCTTGTCATGGCAAGGTTTCGAATCTCCTCACAGCGCAAGCATGAGCGCCCCGACGCCCAAACCGACACAGGGCATGGCCAGGGTACGGGCGCCAAAGCCTGCGACGGGTACGGGCGCAGCACCACCGGAACCACTGGGCCTGGCTCCCGAAGCGGTAGCCGAGGCACCACCGGCACCTCCTCCACCTGGTTGAGTTCCTGAAGGAGAGCCTCCGCTAGCTCCAGGGCTGCCGGCGCCGCCGCCACCTCCGCTTTGAGTGGGCTGGGGCTGCTGCTGGCCGCTAGTCGCAGAACCACCAGCCGCAGGGGGAGCAGAGCCACCTGAGCCGCCGCCGCCGCCGCCGCCGGAACCGCCACCGGGAACTGGGACGGGGACGGGAGCTCCGCCGCCGCTACCGCCGCCTTGTGTGGGCTGAGGTTGACCACTCGTCGGCGAACCGCCACCAGCACCTCCGGTAGGAGGAGCACCAGTGCCACTAGGAGGAGCACCAGTGCCACTAGGAGGAGCACCAGTGCCACTAGGAGGAGCACCAGTGCCACTAGGAGGAGCACTGGATCCACTGGCACCGCCAGCGCCGCCGCCAGGGGGTGCAGTAGTAGTAGAAGTAGCGGTCGAGTTGTTAGGAGGGGGTGCCGTGCTGTTTTGCCCGCCGCCTCCAGCGCCGCCGCCTCCGGGCGGCACGGTAGCAGTAGAAGTAGAAGTAGAAGTAGGACGGGCCGTGCTGTTTTGCCCGCCGCCGCCAGCGCCGCCGCCTCCGGGGGGCACGGTGGCAGTAGAAGTGGAAGTAGGAGGAGCCGTGCTGTTGCTACCGGGGCTTGGCGGGGGTGTACCTGACGTCGTGATGAGCGAGGTCAGGGTGTACATGCCACCGCCGCCGCCACCAACGCCGCCGCCGCCACCGCTGCTGCTGGGAGGAGGAGCAGAGGAAGGAGGGGGGGAAGAAGCGGCCGACGAGGTCTGGGTGACGGTGGTCGACTCGGTGCTGCCAGGCGGGGCCGAAGACGATGCCGGGGCGCTGCCGCTGGACGCGGGAGGAGGAGGGTTGACAGGATATCCACCGCCGCCGCCGCCGCCGCCGCCGCCTCCGCCACTGCTAGCAGGTGGGCTCGACTCAGCAGGGGGAGAAGAAGCCGGACTGCTGGCGGGAGGGCTAGATTCGGCCGGAGGCGACGACGATGCGGGCGCCTGCGTCGTCGTCACTTCGGTGGTAGCTCCTCCCCCTGAAGGAGGGGGCGGCGGAGCGCTCGAGTCCTGGGCCATGACCACGGCGGACAGGCAGAGGAGACGGAGAAGGATAGAATCCTTGAGAGGATGCATGATGGGCCTCCTTTTCTGTTTCTTTGCTGCTTCTAGGCTAGATGGGGAATTCGGTGAAGTGTCAGTGTAAGTGACTTGAGCAGTTAAAAGGTTAAGTCGGACCGGATGTAAGACCGACCGTGGGATGTGACTGTTTACTCACTTTTGTAATTTTATTTCGAGGCTGTATGATAGTCGTCGCTTGTTGATTTCCTGATAGCAGAAGACTAATCAAACACGAGACGTTGAGGCCCGGGGGCCGGCTCTCATCTAAGTAGTCATGGTCCGTCCCGCCCAGTTAGCGAGGGGAATCCCCTCATGACGGATGGATGAAATAGCCCCCCATTTTAGCCATCACACGATATGATGGAAATCTAGTGTCGTGATACTACTATAGCACGCGCGGCATGGAAACATGCAGCCCTATCTCAACAAAAAAGCTTAATCGCCCGGGCGTGCCGTGCCGTGGAAAGACGAAGTTGCGCGTTTTCGAAACATGATGTTTCCTTACGTATACAGTAAAACGTGTCCCGCGATGTAGTCAAGAATCGAGCGGATGGACTAGAGTCAATGTCAACAAGTTCGGTGAGACTAGAAGGAGTCAAATGGTTGCGGGAAGACGGCTAGGCTATATACTAGTCAGTCGTGCAAACCTTGTTTGGACTTACACCCCGAATATTCGTAACGTGGGGCAACGACATCAACACCATGATCAAGACTTATCTCATCATGATAACAAGGCCAAACGATGAAATCCGCTATACGTACGCATGCCGACGACGCCAAGTCGGCGTATCAACTTCAATTGTCACCAAATCCAATGTGAAAAGAATAGTGAGTGATGGGATTAATCGAAAATTCGCTCATGCTCTTAGTACTAAGCGGTGGCATCAGTTGCGCCCTGGTCTATGGTGTATGTATATAGATCTCTCTCTTTCAGAGACCATCCTCCAACGCCTGTACGATGGAAGGATTGCTGAACCATTCCGGATTCTAGATATACAATTCCTGAATTAGAGGTCTTTCAGAGATTGGATCAGTGTCGCTTCACTATGGCTAGCCGTGTCTTCGCCTTTGCTCGCAAAGATCTCTAACCTGAGACTGTCTGCGCAGGCAATGGAGCTGGCTCAGCTTCATTTTCGGGGCCAGAGTTCGGTTCTTGTGTCGGTGCCTGTGCCTGTGCTTGTTCTGTCGGATTTGGTAGCTCCTTTGGTAGCTCTTTGAGACCATTTGACTTGTAATACAGGACGACGTCGCTCCCACCCTTCCAGATGTGTGCTCGTAACGTTGCTAAGCTCATGTCGATAGGCAAAAGCTAATACGCTTGTCAGCACTGTTCGGGGTATTGAATGTTTAGTGTCCTTACCTGGTCATTACAATAGAGCTCAAGGTACTCCTCTGGCTTGAGCGCGTTCTCGTCTGCCTCCTCCAGTGACGGGTCGATCCGCTCAGCTACGTATGAGAGTATCTTCTTAACGCGTAGCATACGATTAGCGTTCAACCGGTTATTCCCGTCGGTTGTCGCTATGCTTGGCAAAGTATCCTGCCAAGGGTGGAGAATGAACGACACCTTGACTGGTTCCTTGGCCGGTATCGTGTTCTGACGCGAGGCATTAGTATAACGAACTTTGCAATGACATGAGAAGTGTGTATGCCATACCGTGAGAAGCACTTCGCCAAGCCACATGGGTGCCTTTTGCTCAATCATTTCTGCATCAGTGCCCACCGTCTCCACGGTGCCCCTGTACAGGTCGGCACTTCCGCCTGATGTCTCTTCCTGAATGATCACCCTAGTGCCCGCAGGAAGTTTCAGCACCGGCGTATCGGAAGGTAAACTTGGTGTAATCTTGGTCTCGATGAGCTTGTCTGGAGTTTCGTGAAGTTGCTTCTCATACTCGTTACGTAATTTCTGAATAACGCCGAAGAAACTGTCGTCGACCTCCTTTTCGTGGTTGGAAGATGATTCAGACTTGTTTTCGTCATCTTTCTTCTCTTCTACGACTACCGGCTTCTCGGTGTTGCTTGAAGCGGACCGACCAAGCTTCTTCGACCCGAAGGACATACCCATTCTGAATTTCTTGCCAAAAGTACCTTTGCCGTTGTCTTTCTCCTTAACCTCTGTGGGAGACTTGGGGGTTTCTGGCTCTTTTTCGGCCGCCGCTGGTGTGACTGGGGCTTTGGTCGGAGCTTCAGCAGACGTGATGCCATTGGAAAAATAGTCGTCAGTTGAAGCTCGTGCGATTTGAGACGATTTCTTTTCCTGCGGACTGGTTGGCATGGCTCCATTTTCAGGCACACCGGGCAAGTGTGATCCAACACCAGGAGTAGCGACCGCTATCGCCATGCTTGGGGTCATGGGATAATTGTCACTGCCTTTAGGCGTAACCACGGCTGAGTCGTTCTGCTCCCACCCGGGCGAGTTGGGTATTTGTATTGAGATGGGCGGATCAGCTCGAGCAGCCGCTTGACGCATCTTCACGCCCTCGTTTAGCTTGTTTCGATGCTCTTCATCCATCTTGATTTCCTCGTCAATTAGTTTCGCAAACAGGTAACGCAGCACCCATTTTCCGAGGTTGACTGTGCTTCGGTTAGCCCTTGTCATTGTATTCATGGTTTCGGAGCACAACTCACTTCGTTGATCGTCTCTGAATTCGATTGGTTCATCCGTGACAAGTTCATCAGCGTACATCTCCGCGTCAAAGCAGTTGAAGGGTTCGAGTACAACAGCCAAGTTGCCCGAGCTGGTGTCAATCGAACACCATGGCGCGACGGCTTCGGTCGTGTTGACTTCGGGTTCCACATCTTCCATATGTTTCTTCCCAAATCTGTGAATGACCTTGCACTACTCGATGTCAGGTGTGAATATTCCCAGACCCGTGAGATTGCTTACCTGTATCAAATCCCACAACAGTACATCACCAGCCGTGTCGAGCGTGAGGACTCGCCGCCGGTCGTTCAAAAGCCTGTGCTTCACAAGACCATTCTGCCCTTCAATGGTTTCTTCAGGCAAATGGTATATCGGTTCGGTCGCATTAACCACAACAGGGTCAGCCACCGCCGTATCGGTCGATGGTGCTACCAAGTTTGACTCGGATGAATTGAGTATTTGAGGCGGGAAAGTGGCCGTGTGCGAGATCCGTAATATCGAGTTTGCCGATATCTTGGCCTTCTCTCCATTTGCGGATACCTGTTTTGCTTGTTCCGGCATGGAGGAAAGGATACTGGCTCGAGCAGGCCTGTATTCATCCGGAATCAGCGCTTCTGGGCCAGTGTCAACGTTTGCCCAGCGGTTGATGGATGAGCTGGAACTGGCCGTCCAGACATAGTCATTAGTAGTGACGATCTTGCTAACGCCGTCATGTTCTTGCGCCAGAGCGACGGATAAGCCTTCGTCCATTTCGGAAGTGCCTCTGACGTCAGTCTTGACCACCAGACCCGACCGGTCACTACTGTAAAAGACGCTCAGCTCCGGGTGATCAGAGGACAGCGACCAGACACTGTCGTTATGCATGGTCAAAGTATACATGCACCGCCCAGCTGTAACACTCCATAATTTGATCGTCTGATCCGAGCTGGCCGTCATGATGGTATCGCAGGACTCGCTGACCAAAATAGAGCGCACCATGTCTGTATGTCCCACAAACTTGGTTACCCTCTTCCCCCCGGCCCGAGGATCCCATAACCGGACACTAGATTCAGGCCCGCCACTGGCGATGATGTTTTGGCCAGCGCTGAGAGCGTATACCGACCCCTTCTCTTGTATCTCTTCTCCTTGTGTGTCAATCTCCAGAGTCTCGCCGGCGCCATTGAGATCCCACAGTTTGATCTTGCGGTCGAGGCCTCCCGAAGCGACCCAATTCACGCCATTGGTCGTGGCTACGCACTTGACATAATCGCTGTGTTGGCCGATGGTATGCGGCGGCTCTTTGTTGAGGGAAGGCCGCCATACTTTGACGGTCAGGTCGGACGAAGCGGAAACGAGGGCGGTTTTGTTGCAGGCGAGGACAATGTCGTTAATCCAGTGGGTGTGGGCTTGGGTCGAAGATAGGAACTTGGTTTTCGGTTTCGAGGCGCCGGCTCCGGGCGTTTCCAGGTCCCAGGCACATACTATGCCATCCCTTCCTCCGGAATAGCTTGTTCACCATTAGAATTAGTAATGCGCGTCGGGTGCCGGGTTGTGTGGCGTGCGGGATTGTCTCGGAGGCTTACAGAATGGCATTTTTGGTATCCACGGCCAGGCCATTGACACCAAGGCGATGCCCGCCAGACGAAGAATGATCGAGCTCTAGAACTAAAGTTGGGTAAAGTTTGTGTCAGAAGTATAGGTTCAGCGCACTCCAAATGTGTAATGTAATGTATTGCCCTGGGAGGGAGCTATAGCAGGGTTTCTAGACCAATCGTGTTTTGGCAGCAGGCTGGCCATGCGACAACGAGGCCACGGCCACGTACAACACAAACCCACACGCAAACGCAAACGTAAACGCAGGATGATGCGATGCGGGGCTTAGGGGCGCGATCAACAGGGACGGATTGGATTGCCGTGAAGAATGGGACGAACGAACCATAGCTAATCCTCTGGCGCGCCTTCTTCGCCATTGTGGATTTGGCAAGTCGGCGACAGTCATGCGGTTTGGGCGCCTCATATGATGCACTCGCAGACCTCCCAAGCAAAATGAACAAGCAAGAAAGCAATGAATAATAGACAGGCGAACCCGTGGAGCTAGATATGTCACTAGCAGCTGTATGTTCCTGTGTAGCTAAAGAAGATGGTTGGATGGGATGCAGGTGCTCGAGGAATGGTGTGTCTCGCGTGTCAACAAGGTCCCAGTGGACTGGATGATGGATAGTGGATAATAGTCGGGTCGTCGGGATCCCGGCTACATCGAACCTGCCTGCCTGCCAGCCAAGGTAGGTGCGCGAATATGGGTACTTGTACGCGAAGGGGGGGTATTATCGATTGATGTTAGCACTTACTCGGCGATATTTCTCTCGGAATGACCTTGTGTATGAGGAAAATAGCTTCATCGTCATCTTGCGTCCAGCTCCTGCCTGTTCTGACTACCTCAGACGCCCCTTGGTTGGTTTGCCTGCCACGCTATTTGTCTCCTAAGTTGGGTACTTGTGTGCATCCAACGAATCCAACGGTGACGCTGGGTTGGGGGGTTTTAGGTGACTTAGGTAACTGAAAAGGACCCCTAGTACATGTAATCCCAGGCTGGCGGCGTCATGTCTAACGCCATCAGGCTATAGCGTCATTTTCTCCGCTTCCAAAAAACCCAGGTGCCAGGCTCGCCAAGCTCTAAGGAAGGAGCCCCCTTCCAATCCCCCTCAAATCCCCCTTGGCTGCTTGGCCCCCAACTTTTGGCGCTGCACTCCAACAACTTCTGCAGGGGGCCAAATCGAATGTTCGAGGATGCTTCTAGATTGGTTCGGCTGCAGCTTCCCGCCTTCACCTTCTAAAGCACATACATTCGTGAATGAAATCATCACGAAAATGGATAACATATTGTAGGAAGATCGCTGCATCTGGGTTAATCAAGTGGCTCAGCAGCCAGGCTGCATTCTATTTGGCACTTAGGTAATCATCATCTGTCCCGGCCGATATGCCTCCACGAAGAAGGAAGCTCCTGCGGTATGCCCTCGCAATCCCAGTGGAACAAAGACGATCTTCTTCTGCCCCTTTCCTGGCGTGTATTTTCTCTAGCAGCAGTAGCCAGGCAAGCCAGTGATGTCATCTGCGATATCGCGCGAAGGTGGGTTAGCAAATATGATTTATAAATATGCTCGCAGATTATAGGCTATGTACTCCAGAACGCTTAGGAAACGGAGGAAGTATTGGCCAGGGAGTAGGGAAGGAAGGAAGAACATGTGGCTTCCAAGGAGACCACTCACCAGCCATTTTATCCCCAACGTCGGGGGTGCATGTATTGTCGGCGTTCGCATAGTAGTAGTTGCCTGTATATCATATACCATGGATCAGTACAACCAACCCCTTCTTCTTGGAACAGGAAGAAAAACGTAGAACAAATTAACATCTGAATCCAGAACAGAGTGGATAGACATACCATCGTAACACTGGCAGACCATAAGTTCGACGCAACACTTCGGGTCCTGGCTGCTGACATGGAGGTAGTAGTTAGAATGGAGTCCGGTTTTTTGGTGTATGATATTGTCGATAGCAGGACTCACAAACGAGTGCAGGCATCTACGCCGTCAGGGGGGTCACTAGCGATGGGGACTTTTTGGACATCGACACCAGCAACGAGGACAGCTGCAAAGAGCGTAGAAAAGACAGTGAGCTTCATGGTTGCAACTGGCGTTCGAAGAACAATCGCGTTCTGTAACAATGAAAAATGCGTTTTTTTTGACAGGTCTGTATCTGTACGTGGAAGTAGTGTTCAAAGAGAATGTGAGGAACTCTGGGAAGCTCAACTTATCAAGGGTTCCGTAGGTTCATCGAGAACACTTCATGGTTTATATAGCCGGAAATCATGCGTGCTACATTCAATGTTCTCCCAGCAATGACTGCAAGAGTATTTATCACACCTACCCCCGCCATATCATTCCACAATGTTGCTCAGCGGTTGTCAGATCCGCAAGATACTGACGAGTGCATGTGAATCACCGTCCCATAGAGCACAAGCTCGATCGTATCGATTTGAAAAGAATGATACATATAACTACGTTATGAATATGACGTGTTACTGCAGAGATGTAGGTGAATAGAAGGTATCCTCCTAGTCTGGCTTGCGCGGCCATCCCAAGCTATAATTTTGCATTCACACTTGTTGTTCGTACTCTACATGTCGTTCTCATCGGCAGGACTTGCATGCCCAAGATTTGATTCCCTCCGTCTTCCCTACGCTGACTTTGGTTTTATCATTTCCAGATCGTCTGAAACGACCAATCTGTACAATTCCGACGATGTCGACTGTTGTCGGTTGTGCCCCTTCCCCTTTCCTTTCCTCAGGCGACAAAGGCGCCAGAACCAGCCGGGTTTTGGCTCCGGTAGAGGGACGCAGACATCATGGGAGTCGCCAGCTTCGATACCAATCGTGTACAAGTCGTTCTTCCCATGAACTGGCACTACCCCGAACCGGTACCGTTTCTGTGCCATGCGCAGCCGCGCTTTCATGTGCCACTGTTGGCCCTGCCCGCTTACCCTATCGACCACTGCCGCCTCCTTTTCATCCTGAATCCTCTCCTTAACTTCTAGAATGACATCAAAGGGGTTGATCTTGCCTTCGCCGGCAAACTTGTCGTCTCTCAGCAGACTACCCGAACAAGTCCACGACAGCAGATCTGCAATTGTGTAGTAATAGCGCGGAAGTTGTCTCTCGCGCTCCTCTGTGGCGAGAATCCAGACTATGAGTGCCACGTAAATCGCCAGCCAAACAATGACAATAATCGAAAGTGGCACCGAGAACCGTATGAGTGTCTCTTCCTGGTCGCCCCAGATAATCGCGAAAGAAGCTGCCGTCACAATGGGCAGCAGTCTTGCGAGTATCGCCATCGCCATCAAGAAAGCGACTTTGGCATGTCCCTTTCCCAGCGCCACGAATATTGCGACGGGTCGCGGGAGGCAGGTATAATTCAATAGCAGCGAATCGTCGGCAGAGACGCCAGTGCCAGAGCTCATGGCCTTGAACGGCTGCGTCTTCGCGTGAAACATACTAAGGTCTTCCCATAACCAGGTGAAAAAGCATATCGCCGTGAGAGGCAACCACTGGTATAGGAATTGGGAAACGTAATAAGACATGCCCACGTGGAGATATCTCTTGCCCCGCCGAGCCGCGCTCATGGTGAGGGCAATGATGAATCCAGTGCCGAGAACGATCGCGAGTATTGCAGAAAAGTAGAGCAAGCCGTGTGTCATAAAGAGGTCGGAAGTGGCGTATCGCATGTCTCGAAGCTCTTCCTTGGTGACTGGGCATTGGGTCAGAGGATGGAATTACGGATGACTGCTAGATAACAGGGATCCAATCAAGGGCATACTTACGTAATTTATCTTGCAACGATTCTTGTCCTGCAGGATTGGATGTAGCCTCTGTTATCCTTTGAGCATTACGTTGCGTATCAGAGGAACTGTTGTGGCTTTTTCCTGCGAGGTCTACTTTTGGACCGAACCCATGCCAATATGTGTTACCACGCTTCCAGTAGCCCAATATCAATGTTTCGTCTTTGAAATGATGCCGCATCGAATCGGGAGCGGCAATTGAAGATCCCTCGAGCTTGGGAATAAAACGAGCACCCCGGAAGAGGGCCAGCTGGTCAGCGATAGAGACGGGGTCCCAAAGGAGTCCCGTATCCCTACCGTTCAGATACAGTATTACCCATATCGTATGAAAATCTACCAGGCAATAGAAAACCAATAATGCCAATGCCGACCAATTGGTTGTGTAAGCTTCCAAACGTTTTACCGTCGTGGTAAGCAGTACGCTCTTGAAAGGCAGCACCGTATAGCTAACAGCGTACAAAAGAAACGAGACAGACAACAGCACATTACCGTGATTGATGTCTTCTCTACTTCGCACAGCAGTCCTAAAACCAGGGCTCGGGAAGAACGTTCGCATGATCGTCTTGCCCGCCTTGCTCCCGTCGGAAGTCGAGGTCGACCCTTGTCGCATCCTACCATCTTTACATCGTTTTGCTCTCGAAGCGCAGCTGATGTAAGGTGCAATGCGGAAGAGATTCATGACTACCGACTCAAGGAGTATGGAAGTGACTGTACCGAGCACAGTAGGCATGATCTGGATAATGAAATAGCTCCAAACGCCATTGAGAGAGAACTCGGGTACAACAATGACGGCTATGAGGAGGGCCGTAATCGACAGGTTCCAGAACAAAATCCAATATAAGAATGCTGGCTTGAGGCTCATTGGCCGGAAGTTCAAAGAGGGCAGCCCGTTCCCAGCACCAGGCTCTACCAGTGTAAATTCGTCTTCATCTACACCTAGAATTGTGTCAGGGGCTTCGATGTTCTTATGACGTATATATTGACCATTATTTTGAACGTACTGGACGAGGCTTCAGGAGACTCAGTCTCATTTTGCGGGTCGCCATCTGGCGAACGATGCCTAGTAGTCTCGGTTTCGCGTATGGTTGTGATTGGTAGATTTACGCATGCAATCTCTTGGAGCCTTGTGCTATCAGGTGAGGCCGTAGTGGCAGTCATAGTGGTTTTCTGTTGTTTGAGATGTGAAAACTTGATCAGAATAAGAATAACGAATGCCGTAAGGATGAGTTGGAGGTGAATAGGAAATTCAAAATACTGAAGGGCCGCGAACATTATATACATCCGGGCTATTTTAGAAAATAAGGCTGTGCCAGCCTGGCTGCATGATATTGAGGCTCCCGCAGATCTCGCGGTAGATCAGGCTGAGGATGACGGCGTGCTGCAGTATATAATGCAGCATAGTCATAGCTTCCACATCCTATTGGCAGCAAAGACAATGTTTTGTTTTGCCCAATTGCAGTCAGCAGAGTTCTTACAGAATAGGTTTCCACCAGGCTCGCTCGTTGTGGTGGCAATTGAAGCATCGATTTCCGCCTCGCACATATGTTCAACGAATCAAAACTTGTCTAATGTGTTTTAAAATCAGGATGTACATGGTTCTCCTTCTATAGCAAGGCTCCATGTTCAACAAGAAGACCCATAATCTCTGAAAACCTTTCATCATTATCTTCATTTCCACCATCATCGTCGTCTTCGTCTCCGGATGCGTTCTTCCTCCTCGAGAGCTCTTTTCTTAAAAGTTGCAAAAGTGCCATTGGTGTCATTTTCAAATTTCCAATCCACTGGGAAAGATCATACAGGTCGGTTTCTCGGGGGAAATCCCCTGTAAAGTTCGGGTTCGCACCGGCCTCTAGAAGCACTCTAACAACGGACGAGTAGCCATGATACACAGCCACTTTGAGGGGTGTGAGAAAGCAACTGAGTCCATTCGGATCAGCCCCGTGGGTGATCAGCGTCTCGACGATAGAATCGCATAACTTCCATGTATGCTCCAAGCAGCTGCTGAGAAGCAGCATCAGAATTGTGGTAGGGTTGAAGTGTCCACTATAATTCTGCGCCAGCCACTCCATGAGACCAAGTGCCGTGCCGTGATTTTCATGTCGAAAGAAGATCTCTAGAACCGTTCCAGTGGCAGTTCCAGTGACAGATCGAGTATCATATGAGGGGCCAAGGGTCACAATAAGGTGAGTGGCAAGAAGTTGACCCAGATCAGGACTTCGTTCCAGGAGTACCCGAATCATACTGCGCAACATAGGAGAGTTAGGGACGACCAGGAACATATTCAACAGTAAACTGGCTTCTCCAGCGATCTCGGGAGTAGAATAGTCTTCCAAGTGATATTGAGATATATTGTATATGAAGTAGAATGACCATCCGTCAGGAATTTCAGTCAGAAAATTCGCCACTCTGAGAATCCGGGAGTAATGTGGGCTGCGCGGATCACAGTATCGTAGCGACAGGTCTACCACATCAGGCCATTCTTCGTCCATAATCAGAGCTGGAGCTAGTGTCAAACAGTACGCTTCGCGGTCGTGTACCCAGCTCACTTCAGTTCCTTGAGGATCGACATCCACAGCTTGCCGTATAACGCTCTCTGTGAACTCGGCCACAATTGTTGCTCTTGATAAGGCAAAGCAAGAGACATCCGTTTCGCTTATGAAAGAAGAGGCAAGAAAGTCCGCAACAGTGTAATTGGCAAGGGTTACCAAAGATACACTGCAGGCTTCAGGTGTCCTTGGTTGACTGGCCTCATCCAAAGTCTGATCCATGTCCGTATTGGCCAAGATATCCGACTCAGGTACATCTTTGTGGACTGTGATCAAGCACCCAACAAGCTCCACGAGATATTCCATGTCGTAGAAGTTAGGGTCAGCTAATCCACACAAACGAAGATCGTGGGACGCGGCAGAGATCAGAACATCCCCCTTCATGCCGTTACTGGTGTACCACGGAGCCCTGGCATGGCCACATAGCCAGATAAGGGCGCGCCGTACAAACGGTCAGTCTACATCCGGCATTTGCCGGAATATACGGGTATAATTCTCAGCTAAATCCTGGGGTAGATTTTGGAGAGCCTCAAGTATCTGCGATTCAGTGCGAAGACGTTCAATGGCATATATCTGACACTCTGCCCACCGAAACCTACAGACCATTAGTGTGACTAATACTAAATTTCAGCCCACGACAGTGGCTCTTGTCTCCCAATAAGTACTCACATTCCTTGAGCACCAGAAACTAACGACGATTCGATAAGCCTTGTCAATTTTGGCATTCTTTGTATATACCGATTGTTAGAAAGTCGGTGATGTATGTACTGTCTGATGTCCTCAGAAACCAAGGAGTTGGACATCGATAATGACACCGAGATGCCGGAGAAGACCTTTTCGATATCAGAGTACTGCCTACTAGTTACCAGCAATCTGACATTACCGAACCGCTGGTCAAGTGCGATTGTAGCAAGTAGGGCTACTAGTTCACTTCTTGGCGAACTTTCGTCGACGGCATCTACTATGATGTAGAACACTGTAAACCTTGGAAGTACTTGTCCCAAGATATTGTTGAGATCAGTAAGGCTGGGCTCGCAACCGGCGTCATGCAGGCCCTTAAGTTGTTGTGGCATGTATTTTGCTAGACGGCATGCCTGGCTAATTATCCATCTGAGGAATGAAGCTGACTCGTCCTGGTCATGGCTGTAGTGGCAACGGGAAGCAGCATGCGCTATTCTTTCTTGACCAGCGCAGTGCCGTTTCAGCTGTTCGTTGGCAAAAGGAGCCAATACCGTCTTCCCACAGCCCGGTATGCCGGAACACCATAAGAAACGCTCTCTACTGTTGCTCAATGAGACCCAATCATTCCATTCTCGGCACCTGAGGAGCCACGATGTGGTTGCTTCATGATGTTTCTGCTATGCTTGGTTATGCAGAGTCGATGGGTTGATAGTCTCGAGCCAGCTTGAAATCTGCAAGCGTTCGGCGTCTTTCTCAAGTTTGATTAGCCTTTAACAGTAGAATAGAAGAAGGTAGTCCCCCATACCGCTCAGTGATACTTCCACGTTGTTGATGCCGATTCGGATGGCTTTAATATCACGCCTAGAGGATGGGTTGGGGATATATTAACACTGGCACCTTGCTATGTCAAGATGCTAGCACTGCTTGGGTAAAGCTCTTCTGTGAAACCTCTGAAGGCATGGAACTTACGCCATATCACCGCTGATAGCGAGTAAAAGCGTCGCCTTTTGTTGCGAGACCTCCGACAACAGCTTTCGGGCCTTGGACTCTTTCAGCGGCCATGCCAGTTCAGCAAACGATATCTTGCCCCGTCTTTTGCCAGACTCATCTTTCTCCTTGGTTTTAGGCAGGAGACCCTCGAGCGATGCTAGACACCTGCGACATGCCTCGAGCGTTACGGACAGGCTCAACGGCTTCGCGTTAGAGGCCTTCAATGTTTCGATGATGGCTTCCAATAAGGTGGTTTCGCCCAGTATCATCTGAAAATCTTTGGGCGCGTCCTTGATGGTCCCTATGCAATATTTGCGCGTGCTGATGATGCGATTCGTGATCTCGATGAATGCAATGATGCTGGCTCCCATAGATAAGGGGTCGGCCATCTTGGGTACGTCCCAGGTATCCGACTTGGGGATTGTCGAACAGCTTCGAGGCAAGGAAGTCAAGCTGAGCCCCCCTTCCGCCATATACCCCCACTTTGGGTGCCTACCAATCAATATGTAGCCATCCGTTCAGCTCTATGCAATAACCATGTTCCCCCAATCAGAATATGAACTTCGTTCGTGTCATCTAACTCGTGCCCCATCAAATCACAAAAGTCCAAAAGCCCCCGCCATTATACACACAATAGTATTATCGAGATGGTATACAGTAGAAGTACATATATCCCCAATATCGCTTTCTAGAGTCTATAGCTGGCCTTCGTCTAGTGTCGTAATACATTGCCCTGTAAAGCATTGACTGCCCACTGGTAACTCCCGAGGAAGATGGCTCCTCCAGCACTGATCCACATGACCCTGGGTCCAATACCGGCAAAGAAAGGTCGAATGCCATGCGTCTTTAGAATGCCCCTAAGCACCGGTATCACGCGCTCCCTTTCCTTGGACAGCATGACCCGCGTCTTGAGCACGTCGAGCGGTGTCGTGATACCCGCCGCCACGGCGCCTGACACACTCCCGAAGATGGCGCTCTCGGCTGCGGTGTTCTCCAGTCGGCCGTCTCCCTTTCGGCTCCGACTCCACGACTTCAGCGCCTCCCAAAGCGGGAACTGGATGACCGTGAACGGCACCTCGCGCATCACCGTGATGCCCCACCCGCGGTACAACTCGCGCCACACGCCCTCAAGACCGACGGTCCGGTACTGACCCAGAATCGCACCCAAGGCTGCGGCGCTCGATCCGCCGTGCAGGCCTGCCTGCGCTCGCTGCTTGACCACCTCGGTCGGGACCCGCACCGCGCACGCCGCGACCTCGCCCAGACTCGCCGCCGTCATGTGCTCAAGCGGCGCGGCCCAATCGTTTTGGTTAGATGTTTTTCCATGCAAACCAGCAAGTATCTGCTTCTCATGCCGCCGCGCCGCGAGCGTGCTCTTGACCCCTTCGTATGTGCAGAAGAAGAAGGCGGCTCCTGGCGCAGAACCGACCACGGCGGACCCCACTCCTCGATATATACCGCGGAAACCACCCGAGGGGAAGAAGCCGGCGGCGGATTGTAGACGGGTCTTGAGGGTATCTAGGGGGAAGAGACTCAGGTCGACAGTGGTCCCGGCGAGACCGCCGGCTAGTAGGGCCGTTGTGAAAGGAGGTTGTGCTGATGTCGACATGATTCCTTTCGTGGGATTGTGTATGAAGGTGGGGTGGTTCGTTTTTCGGGGTTGCGCAGCAGCAGCGGAGCTTCGAGGCGAGTGCCTCCTGAATTTTTATCGAGTCTCTGCGATCATTGGAATACGGGCTGGAGAAGGGGTCGTGGGGGTATGTTGCATGTAACCAGTTGGTTGTTGGGCGTTGTTGGTGCAACTGCCCCGATCGTGAGTCGCATGTGAACTTTTGCGCCGAGCTCGACTTTCTCTAGTGGAGCTGGCTCCGATTAAAACCGATCGCTAAGTTAAGTACCGTTCTCGTTCTGCCGTTGGTCGTTGGTCGTTAGTGCTTGTTTAGTAGGGGTCCCGCGTTTTATTATTAGTGAAGTCATAGGGGACTAACGCCTGGCCCAAGCTCTCCAGCTCCCTGGAGCTGGTAGCTGAGAAGCTCAAAATACTTAACCTTAACAATGGAAAACCCCCACCAGATGTCCCCCGACTATTTCCACTATGATGGTTGCCATGTAATGGAATGCGCGCAATTCCACATGTTTTGCATGGAATGGCTAGGCCAATTGGCCTGGCCGAGTTCATTGAGGCTCTTCGGGCCACTTGCAAGCCGCGATTCCCGGAGGCCCTCCCAAGCTATAACCACCGGCTCGTCGGTAAGTTCGATCTCGTCATGAAGAAATGCGTGGTGGTGGTGGTGTTTTGTCCGCAGTAGTTGACCCTCTTTCCTCGTACTCTAGCCTTGGCCATAAGCGGTGGCGTCGATTCCATGGCTCTAGCCTATCTATGCTCCAAAGTGCGAGAACATGACCCTACGTTTATGGTATGCGACAACCCGGTAGGGTCGTTTCGAGGTTTCGTCGTCGACCACGGTCTCCGGCAGGAATCTGCTCAAGAAGCGAGAGATGTATGCAAAGTTCTTAGGGACATGGGAATCCTAACTAAGGCGTTTCCGATCAACTGGAATAGGGAGTTTGGCGAGGGTACGGATCCGAAGGCTATGGCCAACTTCGAGAGCGCGGCGCGCAGGGCCCGGTACAGGGTCCTGGGCCGATGCTGCGCAAGTCAGCGCATAGCCACACTGCTGCTTGGTCACCACCAGGACGACCAGTACGAAACGGTTCTAATGCGTCTTATCAATGGGCACAGGAACCGTGCCTTGCGTGGCATGCGTAGAGCAAGCGAGATACCAGAATGCGACGGCATCCATGGGGTTTTCAACAGCGGTTGGCTAGATGACCAGAATGCTCAGTTCCCCTTTATCAACTACAAACCTGGCAGGATCTCGCGTAAGCACCTGAAGCATGAACTTCAGGATTCCATTAAAACGAAGTTGCTCGATGAAAACGACAAAATAGACAGGTCTTTAGCAAACCCGTGGGTTGCTGAGATTGAACATGTCGATGAATTTGAGTATTTGGCTGAGGAAGGGGAATCACCGTATCAACCTCTGGATTTGGAACTGGCCCCCATACCCATCGAGGATGCTGGTGTCAACGTATATCGCCCACTTCTGGATTTTAGCAAGGATAGGCTGATTGCAACATGCCTTGCCAATGACATACCTTGGTGGGAGGACCGCACCAATGCAGACCCCACGCTCACTATGAGAAACACACTGCGAGACCTAGCGAAAACGGACAAACTCCCAGCTGCTCTCCGAAAGCCCCCAGTTCTTGCTCTTTCTGCAAAGTGGGAAGTCAAGGCTCGCGCACAAGATGCCGAGGTCGACAGGTGGCTGGAGCGAACTGTCTTGCACGAGTTTGAGCCCCACGTCGGATCCATCGTCGTTCAGTTCCCTGATATGGCACCCACTGGGCGGTTGCGGTATCGATCTGCGAGACGGCATAGCAGCCGCATTGCTCAAAAGCGTGTCATTGCTGGCGCGCTTGTACAGAGGATTTTGGCCCTAGTCAGTCCGGACATCCAGCTTCCTTCATTGAGAAACCTGCAAAACGTGATATCACGTCTGTTTCCGTCGCTCGCGGGTCCTCCTGAAGCCCTGCCAACCACTCCTCCCAAGCCATTCCCCATTGCTTCAGTGCATTTCACACCGCTTGAAGCAACCCCGTCATCTCTCGCGTCGGGCCTTCCAGACAATGAACGGACTTGGTACGTGTCGCGCTTGCCGTATTCATCCACCGCGCCCCTTCCGCAGTGCCGGCTACCCTATTGGTCCTCCGCGGCCAAGCATGCCAACCAGAAGATGGGCAAAGATGGCGTGCCCACGCATTATAAGTGGTCAATGTGGATGCCCTGGGTTTTCTACGACGGGCGGTACTGGATCCGACTGACCCATCGCCTCCCGTACCGCGTCATCGTCATGCCCTTCCTCGCCGAACACGCTAAGGACTTCCGGGAGTCGCTCGGCCGCGATGGAGCCAAGCGGCTGAACACCATCCTGAAAAGGATGGCCCCCGGAAAGGTCCGATACACGCTGCCCGCCATCTACACCGAGGAATACCTTGACCTCGATGACGCGGTGCCGCGGTCGGACTACCCGAACCCCGAGGAGGGCGAGGAGTATAGATTTGAAGTCGATACCATGGCGAATAGACGTCGCGGCGGACCGGTGTTGCCTATCGCCACTTCCAAGATGAGGCTTTTGGCGCTACCGACGCTGGATATCCAGATACCCGGCCTCGAGAAATGGCTCGCGTATGAAGTGAGATACAAAAGAGCAGATCGAGATACCTTGCACAACGCAGGCACCTTCTCAAGAGGGTCGTTTGTAGCACCTGTGCGGCCTGAGAAGAAGATGGCAGTCACAAGCCAGGCTAGGCGGAAAGGGAGCTTCAGGGCCCGAAAGTAATAAGTGAGCGACTCACCGCATTCTCGGATCTCCTGACGCCTTTGACGCCCAATACACTCGAGGAAATATTACTTAGAAAAACAAACATCACTCAAAATACTTACATTCTTAGACATCGTTGTACATGGGGTGAATTAGCAGGATTAATCGTGGTGTCCATTTACCAAGCATTGATCGATTACCCACGCATACCTGTGAGACTCCGTCTGCTCACTCAACACCCATGCTCCCATGTGCCTATATACCTCGCTCATAACAATCCAGGCACTTCGAGGGGTACATATCCAGATGGAGAACTCTGGCTTCCTCCAGACAGGAGATGGGACCAGACAAGATATAGATATAAATATCGGAAAGTGGGACCCCCTCCTCAAGACCGAGGTGTTGCTGCTTTTCCATTGCCTTTAGAGTCTTCCGACATGCCATCCCTCCCTTTGCCGCCGCTGATTGCCTCTTCATATTCCTTTGTGTTGTTGTCGGGGGAAGAACCACTCGTGCCCGCAACCAACCCACCACTGTCTTTCCCATCCTGCTCGGGCGTACCGCTGCCATACATGACAGACAGCATCTGGAAGCTATCACGCGTGGCTCGCGTCAAGTCCACATCTTGCGATAGCGACGGGGCCTCGCTTGCGGCTCGGTGCCGCTGCACAGCTGAAAAGGGAGACTTGTTAGTTTAATTTTGGTCGGAGACAGAAATACAAGAAACGAAAAATAGATAAGTAGAAACGTACCTCGGCGGAACATGCTCACTGGAGTCAACGATCGGCTTAGGCTTTTCTCGATTGTCCGGAGACCGGCAGGAGTTGTGCTGCTACTTGGGAGCCGGTTGCCGGAGGTGGGGGTGGCGGCAGCGGAGGGTGGTGAGGATATGGCGTTAATAGCAGTGGTCGTGGGAGGAGTCGACAGAGAGCTGGGCTCCCCTTTCCTGTTTTTCCTCTGGAGCTTAGCTCTGCCCTCTTCGTTGCCCTGGGTCTGCGGTGAGGACTGTTGGGATTGGGGTGTGCCTGCCGCCACCGGTGTGGTGGTCTCCAGTCTTGGGGTCACGTTACGGGATTGCTGCTTCCGGCACTGTCTACACAGACCCGCCACGGGCCGGGTTGCGACGTTCTGTGTGCACTCGAACAAGCCCGGGGGCACTCGCGGCTGTGAGTCTGGTAGCCATTTGGTGGACTGCAGCAAGAGGCGGTGGTCGTCTCTGGATCTTATCTGGGGATGGGGTGGAACACGACTGGTACTAGACTGGTCGAATGATGATGGCGGTGGGCGTATCTGCTGCTGCTTCTGCTGCTGCTGTTCTCCCTGCTGGCAGCCCTGCGAAGGATAGGGGAGCTCCTCGATTTGGAGGTTCTCGTTTCTCTCGCCTCCAGCTTCGAAGCTGGAGGGCAAGTAAGGAGCAGATGAGATTAAACGACGAACCAGATGGCAGTGGGTGGTGTTCTGATACTCGGTGTGGCCGCAGCCGTGGTGTCTGGTTTGGATCGTCGTACACATTCTGGCTTTTTTGTTTGGTTCGTTTATGTGATCAAGTGTGTGAGAACATTTCTACGGTGAAGCAGCTGCACTTAGAGCTTGTCAGTGTGATGTTTGGCTTCGTGGGAGGAAACGGGATCTGTGATTTTTTAATAGATGCAGGCGACAGAAAATACTTTCGGTCAGAACGGGGTGCCCGATGCGAACGATGGTACTCGTCAAGAAGCCACAGGCCGATGTGAATGCATGCGAGAATGCCCCCTTGTGAGCCAAGTGTGTGGGAATCAAGCAAGTGGTCCTTAATCATCTCGTCGCCCAGTTTTGCAACCGTATTATAATTCGAAACCCAGCTTCGCAATGATCTGAGATTTCAGTCACAGCGCGTCCGCGGTGACTGGAAAGACAATGTCCCTTCCAGCCTCGACACTTTTATGAGCAACCATGCCGACGCAATTAACAAGCTGGCCCAAAAACGGCCTCTATTCTCATATTCTTCTAGGATCCCCTTTGGTATCTCTATCAGATCCAGAGACGATGGAATCCCCGTTCTAGAAGGGTGCTAGCATATTGTTAACGCCATATTCATTAGACAATGGTCGTCGAAGTGTAAATTTGGAATTATTATACGGTTGAGAAACCTGGTGACGAGATAATCCAGGACCACTCACTTGAAAACTTATCGAATCAACAACATAACCATATCAATAGAGTGACCATCAACAGGACTCTCTGGAAGTTTATTCAACTAATATAAAACTCTTTCAACACTCTCGGCGGCCAGTCGATTATCATTAACAACCAACACAATAACAACCATCATCACCATCATCACCATCATCACCATCATCACCATCATCACCATCATCACCATCATCACCATCATCACCATCATCACCAGTTATTATAACAAGAACCCCGACTCGACCCTATCACTGGAAAAATGGGGAACTATGCACATATCAGCCTATTAGGTGTATTCCGATCACCAGGTTATGCAGACTTCATCGATGTGATAAGATATTTGGGCCCCGAAAGTCGCTTTGGTGGTTGGCAATGGCAACGAGTCTTGTTGGGCTTTGCAAGCCAACGAGACTCACTCTACTTCACGGCGATTCACTATTCCACGATACTCAGCTAGGACGAGGTTTGTGATGGATGTGGCGCCAGGAGAGTGTTAGCTCGCACAACGTGGCCATGTATCATGGTGGATTTACCCGCCGGGGGCTACCTCACTTTCCCACGCTACGTTACAATGGATCGCGAGATCGACCACTGTCCCTATTTCTAGACGACACTGCGCACTCCTCGACCGACCGTCGGGCCAAACCCCACGGTGAAAAAGAAAAAGGAGTATGGGTGACAAATGGTGTTTCCCAGGAGTACGGCTAGGGAAGAGCAGCAGCGGATACGATACACAAGCCCGACGGCGAAAGGACTGAGATGAGTCAGGGGTACTTCTTACAGGCGTGGAATGGGTAGCCAAGATACGACTTGGAACAGAGGCATAAGCGAAGCATCACAGTCCAGCCTGTTTGGCACATAGCGTTTGGGTGATATGCGTTACACATTACCCTCGTGGCAGTTCACACAATGAGGGAGCCTTCCCATGATCACTTATATTCAGCTGATTGTACGTGCAATATGCATTTTGAATGGCTAGAGGTCATGCCTCGGTGTGACCGTGTCCTATATATATATACGCCCTGGTAATCCATCCCTATTACCTCCAACGCCCGCATGGATCTCTTGTGTTCCATGAAAGAAATAATAGCAAAATAACTAGATCTACGAGAAATCCGTAGCGATCGTTTGGGTATCCCTGATTGATGATAATGATAAATGATTTCCGCGTTCCGTTTCCCAATTCCGGCCCTCCCGTTATTTCCCTTACTTCAACCAAGCACTGCAAGTTCCTCTTACTTATTGACCAATCTGGCAAGCCAGATTGCCGATCATGCTGCGCGTCTGGATCGATGACGCGCCGCCGTTCTGGCCCTTGTAGGCGATCAGCTCGCTGCGGCCGAGGCCAGACGTGGACTTGACGATGAACACGTCTTTTCCCGTGACGCCCAACCTGCCGGCCGTGGACTCGCCCACGAGGTTGCCGACCCACGTAGATGGGTACTTTAGCCCGATGTCGCCGCTCGTCGACTTGTGCACGCCCGAGAGGCAGTTGAGGGGCTGGGTGGCCAGCCCCGCGGCCGAAGACACGTCCTTGACCTGTTCCAGGGTCGCCATCGCCGTGAGGGTGATCGGTGCCGCAGCATTGGCGTCTCGCTTGGTTGCAGCGGCGGCGGCGGCGGCACGGGACAGAGGAGTAGGGGGGGGTTTGTTGGATGCTGGCGGTGACGGTGGCGATGCAGACCAGCCGGCGAACCAGACGGGGTCCAGGACACGCACGGCCGTGGTGCCGCTCGTGGTGCCGGTCTCGAGCTGGGCCGGGTGCGTGGCGTTGACCTTGCTCGAGTCGAGGACGGGAAGGAGGTCAACGGCGATGTCGCTGGCGGTGCTCTTGAGGTCGATGCCCGTGCTGAAGGCCAGAGCACCATGGATGCGGCCTGATGTCGACTTGAGGTCCACCAGGTACTCGCGGATGGGCATTTGGTCGAGCTCATGGATGGGCTCGGCGGCGCTGAGGAAGCCCGAGACGGTGCTCAGTGACAGCACGGCGGGCTTGGGGTCCACCTCGAGCACGGGCTTGGGCGCGATGCTGGCCTGGATATTGCCGGCCGTCGCGTGCAGGCCCAGGAGGTCGTACAGCGGCCAGGTGCCGCCGATGCTTCCTGCCACGGTCTGCACCTCGATCACGCGCGAGTTAAACTGGTATGTGTTCTTGGCCGGAACAAAGATGTAGTCCTTAGCGCCGGTCAGAGGGGTCATTTCGGATGCCGTGTACGTGCGAGCCTTCTCGGCTGCGGATATGATATTGCCAAGGTCGCTGACAAATCTGGTATACTCTGCGACCTTGAGGGAAAGGTCGTCAAGAGTAAGGATGTCCAAGTGCACCGTCTTGATGCCCATCTCCTTGAGTTCGGCGTTCTCCGGGACATAGATGGTGGCACGCATCTCCATGCAGGGGCGCATGTCGGGGTCGGCGGACTCGGTGTGTTTGGGCACCGTCACCTTCATCATCTGGTCCGCCTCGTCTGCGTTCACGTCGACACGCAAGTCAGGGTCGTTAGTGACAATCTCCAGAATGACGCGAGGGTCGCCGGTGGCGTCCACCTTCCGAATGTTGACTTGGCCTGCGATACTGACGTCGGCGTGGCCCTTGTGGAGCGCCATTTCCTCGACAAAGGAGAAATATTTCTCCTTGCTAAACTTGACGGCCATGATCTGCTCGGGGAATCTGAAGGTTGCATTCTTGCAGTGCGTCGACTCCAGAGGTTGCAGAACCGGGAGGTCTGGATGTGGGGGACCTCCTGGAGGCGGCGGGTCCAGCGGCGCTTGATCTGCCGGCTGCTTGATCGGTACCGCAGGTGACGGTCTGATAGTGTTCTGTACCATGATGTTAGATAGCTGGCCAGTGTGGATAGTAGCAAGATGCTGGTTAGGGTTGGGTGTTGAAGCTTACGCTCTTATCGTCCTTCACCACTCTATAGGAGCTTGCCAGAAAGCCCATGCTCGCAATGAGTAACACTGACGCAAGCAGTGTGGTACGCCAAGTGACCCACGCGGGCAACCGCCTTCTCACTCGTTGCCTCCAAGCTGGTCTGACACTCTCCTCGTCATTGGGTGACCCCATGCTCTCGGGGTCTCTGCTGAGCAACCGCTGATCTTCGATGCCCATATTGGCGGCGTGTGTGATGGTGCTGTAGTTTCTCGCCTGGTTAATTGGGCTTGTTGGGGAGAGGGGAGATGTCGACGATGGTGTATAAGCCGGAGGGGCGTCTGAGTAAACAGATGCCGAACGGCCTCGAGGGGAGGTCAGGCTTCGTAATGGCCTTCGTGGTGTTGTTGTTGTTGTTGCTGCTGCTGCTACTGAGGGTGAAGCCGAAGATGTAGACGGAGTGTAGGCCGAGGTGGACAAGGGTGTGCGCGGCGTGAAGATGGGATACGTAGACTGGGTACGTGTCGATGGAGCAGTCGCGTGATGGAGGTGAGAATAAGAATAGTCGCTAGGCAAAGAAGCATTGCCAAGGGGATCCCCTCGCCTTCTTGTATTTAAGGCTCCTGTTGCCGCTCCCGCTGCGACATGGTCCTCCTCGGCCTCACGGGCTTTCGACTCAGCGGTTGTCTCTGGTTGCTGCCGCAGTGTGGGGTCAGGGACCATGATATTGGGGACGCTAGGGACCCCATGCGACGAGGTGGTCGCGGTAAAGTAGCCATCGGAGGGCGACAGCTGGTCCCCGTAGTCATCGCTGTCAGAGTCGCCAAAGTCGTGGCCAGAGTAGAGATTGTCGGAATAAGGCATGGTTTAGATGGCTTGGTAGGTAGTGCGTGAAACAAGGCTTGGCGGGGTCGCCCCGGGGCTGAAACTATCGCCAAGGTCGGCGTGAAACAAATCTCCGTCTGATCGCGACGACGCGATACAACTCTATCAATAGCTAATGCAAATCAAAAATCTTCAGTTGATTGTTTCAAGGGACTTTGAGATTCTTCGACGTTTCAATTGCTGGGATGCTGACTGGTAGGCAGGCAGGCAAGAGAGAAGACGAAAGGTAAGTAGTCAGTCTAGTCAACCCCGAGCCAATATACATTCATCAGCTTCGAGTCCCGTCCAGAGATATCGGCATATCGCCCGATCTGGACGCATGCCGATATGACGCTGCAAGGCGAATGTAGCCATCTTCAAGATAGAGACGAAGCATTCGTAAGCCTCTGTCTCAACTCGGCAAGGCGTGTGTGTGGTTGTATCGCTGCTTACCATGCGAAAAAGGAAGCTCAATGGCACTCGGCTCAAATACCATTGGCTCGACATGGCTCGACGTCGAGCCGTGATGACGGGAATCCACCACCGGTCCATCGGTATTGGGCCAATATGCTTGGCCGTTGAGCTTACTTTCCTTCCCCGCATTCCAGGCATCCTTGGTGTTATCGCAAGATTGGGCGTCGCCATGTCAGCGGTGAAAGCCGAAACCCCTCCAATACTGTAGCCCGGCTGCAAGGATGTCGTATGCAAGTGACGACGACTTGTTCACTTGGTGGTTGGTTTCCTTCAGGCTGCCCAAAATTTGTATAGCAAGTACATTCACGAGACTTGACTACGCTCAGAAGAAGCCAAGACTGATTGATATTGGTTACATACACTCCAATTGTTTCCAATCAGTCAATCGTATGATACATTGAGAGTTGCATTGAACCCTCTACTCAGCCAAGACCAGATCTGCCTTGGCGTCGTCGAAGTTGTGACGTGACTACATTTGATTGTCTTTACGCACCCCTATGAGCCAAGCTTCTAAATCGTATCCGTCTCTGCTCTTTCTCTGCCCAGATCTTTCGTGCGAGGTATGAGGTTGGAAGATTACCACTCTTCAGCCCATGGAATTACGAATGAGGGCGTATTAACCAGGTGTGTGAGCCCAGCCTTATACCCTTGTCAGCTGGCCAACATGCCGGTATCGCACTGAATCACTATCACAAATCAAAACTGCCACGAGGAGGCTTCGAAATGCTGCCGAGTGTTGACTAATACACTCAAAACCGAGAGAGGAAATAAGGCTTGCGGGAGGATCATAGGGTCCCTGGGAAAATCCATCCAGCTCGCTGGCAATTCTGCGAGCCACGGTCTCGAGCGAGGCGTACGGGAACTTGTACGGCTCAACACTCGTGAAGTCGCTGGTCGTAACGGCGCGAAAGTCGCGGCTAAGATCAGTATACGGCACCTCGCATGACATGTCTCGTATACCCGTTTTTATATATAAGCCACCAAAGGGTTGGCATGCATAATGTCGGAAGTGCTTTTTCAAACTATTGCGTTTAGGTAGATATACCTAAATCTGAGATTCGATGTCCTTCACCATGGACATAAGTATGTGGTCGGGTTACCTTACAATCTCGACATGTTTAGGCCTCATGCCTGCAAGATGTCCGGGCCCACGCAGTCCATGATATAACATCAACTTTTCATATCTTGGCATTCAGGAGCGTTCCTTGTGCCAGGTCGTTTTCTTTCCGGGTCCCGGTTCGGAGCGAAAGAGGTTCATCCTCGAAATGGGTGTCAATCGACGAAATCAGCATAAGCCTGCAGGCGCCGGTCGTTCTCCTAGGCTCCTAACCTGTTGCTCTAAGGATTCACGGAGACGGTCAAGAAGCCTGATCATACATCATTACTGCGTCTTCGCCCCTATTTCCATTTTTCTATAACTGTCGTCCTATCTTCTATGCGATCAGTAGGTAGGTTGTGTCTTGGTTTCTTTAGGTTAATGCAAGTAGCCTTGGAAAACAGGGGGCTGTGTTGGAATTTTAACTTTCAAGTTACCCATGAGTACAGAACATTCGGCTTTAGCACTCGAGAAGACCACAGGTTAGTTCTAAGTTCCTGGAAACGCGATTGCTGCTGAAGAACGATTATATATCACAGAGAAACGTATACACCGGGGTGATGGCAGGCGTATCTAACCGTTGAGCCATCTCACTCAGCCAACACCTCTAACTGAGTACACAAAGGAAGTAGACCGAGATTCCTAGTCGGCATGATATCGTATAATGCGGAGAGAAACCCATCGGGCGACCATATTCTCGAACTTCAGTTTATGGCGCCCTACCCATTTGCCCGACGAATATCGAAAGCCATCATGTCCACACCCTCCCTTGGCAATTGTTGCACTCGTCCATCTGATCCCCCAATCACATCGGGTCCCACGATTTAGAAAGTGGTGTAGTCATAACCCGAGCATCTGGCCGATCTCAATGTCGTCTGACGCCTACTCTCATACTATAGACCTAGTTCATACCCGCTCTTGTCAAGATGCCATAGAGACCCTATTATTTGGCTTGTTCTACTTCATGCTATAACCATCCTGCCAAATTTGATTGTTCGTCAACATAGCCTAGTCTTCCAGTCCAGGAGTGGGTGCGGAACAAAGAGATCACCAGTCAGTCATTCCGTCTAGGGAACACTTGCAGTTGCTAACGAGTAGACAATCTGCCCTAGGCCTGTTTCCCCTAGAAACTAAGGAAAATAAAAAACAAGACAAAAGCGCGCCTCTTCGGGCGCATACTTCCCCGAAGACAGGCCTGCCTGCAGAACGGTGATTCCGCTTTCAGAACCTCCGATGAGATGAGGCTAGAGAATTTCACCACCACCGTCACACCCATCCCCCGGGAACCCCATGAGTCTTGACTGTAGCACAACATTCACAAGTCAAGTTACCTCACTAGTAGCTTCTGATTACTCAACGCCCTCCCCCCATCGTTTGACGACTCCACAAGAAAAGGTCTCACCTGCCGTCATAGGGTCGGTGCCGACTACCCGGGCTACTCTGAGGGCTAGCAAGCCACCGAGAGGGAAACTTTCATGAGCCTCGGTGTATCTATGTCCGTTATTAGTGATCCTGGGGGCCGTCGACATGACTCCCGGCACCGAGGCAGCGGGCCCTTGGCAAAACATTGTCATTGGAGAAGATACGGGTTTCAGAGACGGACCATGATACCTCGCTGGAACGTACGAACCGTCTTCCTATAGGGCTTAGTTTACATGACTCTCCCTTTGAATAACCCGTCAAACGACTCGTTCTCACTGCTGCCAAGACTTTCTGGGTGAGCCGAGATACCCGACTCTATGGGCCCAATGAGAGTTCATGAGAAGTCAGTCCACTCTCTCGGCAGTATATGTAGTAGCTGCCGGCTTGATGTTCGTACACCACCCATGCCAAGAGAACTCGGGGCTCTGGCGTCTCCACCGGCCGGCGACGGGGAGGAAATATCTGGCGGCGCGGCTAGGGAAGAGTTGCCCCCCTTCCGCTTTCCCACAAGCCGGTTCCGTTTTCAGAGGAAGACGGGGAAAGTGGTCCAACAAGATGCAGAGCGCCGATCACCGTGGGGGGAGGGGGGGGGGGGGGGGGGGCCCCCCCCCCCCA
>QUSE01000010.1:5718689-5805392 GCA_006508115.1 Apiospora malaysiana
CCCCCCCCCCCCCCCCCCCCCCCCCCCCCCCCCCCCCCCCCCCCCCCCCCCCCCCCCCCCCCCCCCCCCCCCCCCCCCCCCCCCCCCCCCCCCCCCCCCCCCCCCCCCCCCCCCCCCCCCCCCCCCCCCCCCCCCCCCCCCCCCCCCCGGATACGGCGGACTGGATTGACGCCTCTTCTCATAGACTGGTTTCACCGTTACGTGCAACGACGAATGACGGGGTGAAACTTGATCGCCCGGGAGCTTCAATGGGCAACTATTAGCATGAAGCTTTACCCGCCGACGCCGCCCAACATGCCAACGGAACGCATCCCACGATAGCCGTCAGGGGGGACGGGGGAGGTAGAGTTTGGGACAATTCGTTCAGAGTTTCTGTTGGCATGCTCCCAGGGTCCAAACTTAGGGTGCAGACCGAGATCAACTGCGGGCCGCGGCGAGAAGCTTTGAGACATTGTCAACAGCTTCAGGAGACCCGGGGGATCATGCGTGGCTGTCGTCACACATCTCGTCAAGCCAACAATAGTCCAATGTCACGACCTCACCCGGGTCTAGAAGCACGGTATGTGACTGGAATAACCACACTATCAACAGTAAGTACCTTCCAGTAAGGCGCCAAGCTTTCTTGGGAGGACGATATGATATGTCATATAGTGGTACGCATGCCTGGTCTCACAAGCCTAACACATACACATGCTCGCTGGCGGCTCGCCAAGAAGCCGTCTATCTAGCAGGCAGCTAGGATATGTCCAGTTATTCATCTCGATATTGTGGTAGTTTCCATACACTGCATTTGACTAGAGACGCAGTGATTGGCTACTTGGAACTGTACAACGAATTGAGTATCGTACGTGGTATCATTCCCCGCGGATAGTGCTTGACCGGGGTAGATTTCATCCAGCGGGCGGCAAGGGGGAGGCGGCGAAGTAGGATTGGCGGTGGTTCGATTACGTTTCATGGTTAATGCAAACTACGGATACCCAACAAACCACTCGATCCGGAGATAACAAGCAGTAGAAGGATTGCCTGACAAGGGGAAGAACTACCGTGGCCTGGCCCGGAACCATCTTCTTTCTGGTCTGGAGAAGATTCCATGTTGCTTTGCCGTTGATGCAGTGTAGCATCGCCGCCGGCCGGTGGTCGAACATCTTGAGATGGCACTTACACGCAAGGAGCATGCGGTTGGTATTGAACGAACGACATCACATCATCCCCAGTCCTCGCCGGGCCGCCCGGGAAGACTACTGGCTCTGACAGCGTTCAACTCCTCGGGCAAGGCTCATTCTATTCGTCCGTAGGCCGTCTAATGACCAATATTGCAGCTGACAAATGCGATCGCAACGACTCGAGAAGCGCCCAACGTAATGCCGGGGGCCCCTTGGGCAGCGTCGAAGCAGTTCTACTACTATGCTGGTGGTTGGGACTTGCATACCTAGTTCGGGTCTCACAGTCTGGGCTTGCAATCATGTGTGTCTTGTCTTTCCCTACGAGTTTTAGTGAGTGGAAATAGACCAGAAAGAAGCAAAGCAGCCAATGCCAGTGGAAGGAATTCAAACTACACAGAACAAATATACCGTCTACCCGTTCTCCTGCAGGCGGTAGTGGTGGTGGTGTGCGTGTCTACATACATAATGCGATGCAAGCGTCGTCCTGGGCAATGCTGTGTATGCTGTGTGTGTCTGTGTCTGTCTGTATGACGAAACACCCAATCCACACCACCACCCGCGTCTATGCCAAGCCCGTCTCTTCCACTTGTCGAATCTTCATCAGCTGCCACTACACAGCACGTGAAAGGGATAGAGACGTAATCGCATCATGCATGCTTGCTAAGCTGGGGAAAACCACGACTGCTACTATATGCGTTGTTCGTCGAATGATACACCTGCAAACCTTGGCTGTGGGAAAAACGAATCCGGCATGCATTTCGTTGAAGAACAGTAGATACTCAGACATGCAACAATAAACGAACGACGACGTCAAGAAAAACGATCGATGATGGGGTCCCCCTCCCTGGTGAGAGCAAGACCAGCAGACAGACAGAAAGAAGCGTGCCTGCCCGCAGCATGGATGTATCGCCCGGGGTGCTCTGCATCGCATCGAGAAGGTAGTTAAGTTAAGCTGCATAGCCGTCGTTACATAACACAGATGGAGAGAGTTCGAGAGACCGAGATAGGAAGAGAGCAGAGTGATCGATCGGGATGATCATCCCCCCCTGCAAGCGACCCTATTTTCCTAGGTGCCAGGCTGCTCTGCTGCCGCCTCTTTTGCGGCTTGCCCTGCCTCTGCTCGCTGCAGGGTGGGACGACAAACAAGTTGAAACACACGTTTAATCTATTACTATCTTTCTTACTGTGGTCGAGATGGGGAAAAGATGCATCACGGAAAGGCCAGCCGCTGCAGCGCTACTGTATGATAGCTGTAGGTATACTACATAGGTACACTACAATATGTGGTGACCACGAGCTGGAGACTAATAACCTACTGTATCCCAAGTTCTCTAGTTTCCATGACTGATGGGCTACGACCGTGCCTGGAGCTACTTATGTAATAACGTTCTACATCTACAAGTATGATATAAGAAGATGTGGTTCCAGGTATTCTTTACTTGATCAGGGTAAGGTGCGTTGCTGTGTGCAGGTGGTATTACACATACAGTAGTCACTGAAAAGAAGGGGGAGACGGGGAGATGGCAGGAAGAGGGGAAAACATGCCCCCGTTAGTCTTAGGTGGTTAGTAGTAGTTTACTTAGCGTAGCTGGAACAGGGCCTTTCCCGTTTTTTGGGTGGTGGAGTTGGCCATGAATGGTATCACCAAATGGGCAGTGGTCCGTAGCTGGGGCGGCGGGCAGGCGTCTAGTCTAGCGCCAGCAAGGTCAGGCAGCTCAGGCATGTCAGGCCACACCAGCTCCATGAGGCTGCGAGCCTGTCTGCCTGCGGAACGGAATGGAGAGGTCTCGACCCTTTGGGCATGCAGAATATGCAGCAAGAAGGGGAGAGAGCAGGGAGAGAGAGAGAGAGAGAGCAGGGGGGCAAGCGATGCCAGCCAAAGGGCCAAGGCAGATACATGCTACTACTACTACTAGTACCAACGGACAGCGGATGCCAAAGCCAAAGGTGGGGCAGCGGGCGGCAGGTGGCAGAACGAAGTTTCGACTTTTTGGGAAATATGGATCCCGATTTTTTTTCTTTTTTTTCTCTTTCTTTCTCTCTTTCTCTCGGTCTGCCTCTCAACCCGACGACCCCATACACGTGCATCGCCCAGAGAAATAAATATTCATGGATAATAGATAGGTTAGTATTGTACTACACACTCACACGCACAGACAGGCATCGCTGTAGTCCGGCCTGTTTACGGGGATCTCATCCATCACATACCTACTACTATGTACTTACATACCCACTCTCAAGAGGCGACAACTCGGACTTGCCAAGAAACGGTTCCCATCCGTTGTTGGCTTTGCGAATCTCACATTGTACAGTAATCGTAGCAGAAAGAACCATGTCGTTAAAGAGAAGAGAAGATGTAAGCGACAGGAGGCGACAACCAACCAGCCAACCAAGCAAGCAAGCAACCAGCCAGCCAGCAGTTATTCGGGAAAATACCCATGTAGCGAGCGCAGTAGGAAGGAGTATGCATACCAACTTGTAACCGAGTTGGACGTCCAATCTGTATAGCGCTTACGCTCTGATGAATCAGGCAAACGAAGCCCGACCAATTATTATAAAGAGTTTGTGAATGCCTGTCAGACAGCACCCTTGCTCTAGTGTAGTACGGATGGTATCTCTCACCAGAAACCCTCAGCTAAGCTGCAGTATATCAGCTTGTTCTGGGCCTGGTGGGAAGTAATAAGGTTAGACGCTGAGGCGGCATTCGTGCTGTGCTTAGTAGTGCTAGCCCTGTCGCCTTGGAGGCAATATTGGGACGAAAGGTTTATATCATACGGTTCCATCACGAACGATCAGCTGCCCCCAATGGCGGATCGTGCTGGCCTGAATAAGGGCCTTGTCATCGGGTATATACTGTCTCGTTCAGAGTCAGAGAGTGTGACTAATAATAAAAGTCGGGTCGTCCACAAAGAAAAGACGACTCAGCCAGTGCTAGCAAAACGTCTATTAGGGCGCCTGCTGGATATCATTATCAATAATCAAGTCTGAGCTTAATCCGATGTCGCAGCCCTGGGTCAAAACCCGCTGCTGACTGGAGCCCCCCTAGGCGTTGGGCAAGTAAGGCAGGCTCCAGGAAGATAAGAAAAGTGATGGGAATTATCAAAGAGCTCTTGGTCATCGCGAAAAAGTGACGATGCTGAAAGATTTATTACCGGTATGCGCGGGGATACCTGGTTGTCGGTGTCTTACTCAACAGCCGCTCTGCCGGACTAGCAGTAGTCATGGGGCCGTATAGCTGGCCATCGACCCGCGAAGATGCTGGTAGTAAAGACATTTTCACGGATCGGCCAACAACAACAACCCAACCCACCCACATTGATAGGTAGATAGAGAGACTTGTTTATCTAAGTATATATCTAGGTATGTATGTACTGTGGATGTCAACTATGTATGTAGTGGCTTCGGTACTCCGTATGGGAAAGAAGAACCCTGGATCGGACCGGAGTGGTTGAGAAACCACCCTACCCTGCATGCAAACGAAAAGTAGAAACAATGTCACAGAGAATTTTTCAGTTGAAAGGTTTTAACGAGTTCGGCCAGCGCGCGCCCGCCTTTGCTTCACGTCATGAGGGGAAGACGGTGTATCACTTCACCAGCGCACTTGTGACATGTTGTTAGACCGGAAAGGTTTGCTGCCCCCCAGCCACCCCCCGTCGACGATTTCTCATCTTTCAGCTGGGATGACGGATGGGGCCAGAGGTTTGCCACGGCTGATAGTTCGATATCCGAGCTGGCGAGCTGACGAGCAAGGGCTGCGATTGTGGGGATGGGGAGAAAGGACCTCACCCAAGGTATCGTGAACAACGGAAAGGATATTGCGGTCAAAGGCGTGTTGCGTTAAAGGAACGGATAAAAATACGGTATGTACAATAAAATAAAAATAAAAATAAAATAGATTGGTACTAGGGGGTCCCTTGCTGCCCCGGGATGCCCGGCGCGCAACGACCTGATGATCGACTGGCGGCCCACAAAGAATGGAAGACTGCAAGCTTCTAGAAGCCGTCCGTATTTCCACAATCGTTCTAGAAAAATTCTACGGTCTTTCCGTATCCGGGCACAGGCAGCTTATTAGGCTTAGGCCGAGGCACCGTTGGCAAGCAGCTGGGTCAGTACTGGGTGGTGGTCAGACTTTCAGGTGGTCAGATTCTAGAAGGAAGAATGGGGGACCGCTCTCATCATAACCGTCCAATTCCATCGACTATTGATTTTTTCTTGTCCTCTAAAACCCCGGTATGCCAGCGCGCCTACGAGGCTAGGGAACCTAAGCGGCTAATTCTCGATGGGGATACCTGTTAGATCTCGATTGTCTGGGATTTGTATACTCACTACGTACAGTGTACAGTAAGAAGGCTGATGCCCCTTGTCGCTGGTTATGCATGGAATCCAGGTCCGAATACTGGTAGTTCAAACGACTTCGCAAGGATCGCGAAACAGCCACTAAATTCTCTCCAAACAAACGAATACCGTACGGCGTAAGCTTCGTAATGGTCTTTGCTTCTGACCCCAGGCCGAGCGATCTTCTGCCACGGTGATGGATGAACGCGGCCTTGGCTTTCATGAAAGATGCTTTATCCCCCCACCCCTTTGACAAGCGGTTTGACACGCGGGCCAGCGGTCCGACTTCTGGGCGGCGGTGGAGGCGTTGGTGGAATCCTCAAGCCGAGTTGAGTTGAGAGGGCATCAGGGCATCAGGGAGCCACGTTCACGAATAACTGCTGTAAGGTACCTGTCCTGCAACAGCTGTTCGGCCCCTTCTGCTCCCGTACATACATTACGCATGCAGCGCCCCGTCCATGATGTGTACTCTGTACCACGGTTCTGATCGATGGCGAGATGGCAAAGATGACAAGATGGCTAAGATCGGCCTTGTGAATGACTGTACGGTGCAGGTAAGAAAGCGGATAGTGGCAGATGGATCTCCCCTCTCCACCAGGAAAAAAAAAGGACACGATGCTGTCAGGTAGGATTCCTGCATTTCTTGGAAGGGGCGGGCGGCGGCGCCTGAATTCGTCTAATAGAGCACGTGGGCTTGACTCTGTCAGCCCACTTTGCTTGCACTATGCACTATACACTATACGGAAGCGGTGTTTGTGGGCCCAGAACCGCAGACATCGTGCCATGATGAATTCGTGCCTCTCTACGGCTGACGTCACGCGCACTTGCTCAATTAGAAAAGAAACCGGCAAAATGAGAGCCAAATGCCCGTTATAGCAGCTGGAAGACAATTTACCGGAAGCCGACCGTTTCCTCGCTGACGATGTTGCGCTCTTCCCCGAGTCCCTCGCGTAGGCCCCCCGAATGCTAAGGTTGCTCGCTGGACCGCAAAACTCTTGGCTGGCGGGCTAATGGGGTCCCGAGAAACCTAGCGGCTAGGGCTTCAGCTGTCTAGAAAGTCAATTGATATTCAGCTAAGTAGTGAACATCTTCTGCCCCATTGCGTAGGTTGGATTGGTATCATACCCTGAACTATCTCAAAGGCTACACATCCACACATGTATGCACGGGTGGGAGTGAAGATGCACCCCTTGATACTCCAGTTGACTCGAATATCTATTGGCCCTGCACACCCCCGTTTCTTGGCAGCTGCTTTTACGCGTTCATCAAACTACCACCAAGAGGACAGCTAGGTCAGGTAGATTACGTCGCCCGGGAGCAGCAATATATGGATTCAGTATAACACACTACTGCACGCTGATTCACTTGGGGGGAGAGGAAGAGCCAATGAAGACCCGAGAGTATTCGAAGCTTTGGGTGCTGGGGACCCTGAGACGCTGATCATAGTTTGGTGGCTTCGGCCGTGTCTCGAAGAGAAGACTTATCGAAGCCGAGCAGAAGCCGGAGAGCATGTACGGAGCAACCTGTGTGGCATGCATGCAGGGCTGGCGATCTTCTCCTCGAAACCCCGTAGTCGTTGGGTTGTTCAATTCATATGACATCTCGAGGGTCGACAGTTTGGGCATTGTCTTACTGTCTTACTGGCCTATCCACATACATACATCCACACTATTTGGGTGCAGCCCGTGTCTGATTGGGCTCTTGATTTCAAGTCACGAATGACATGGGCGTTGGGGTTTTAGCCGAATGCATACGCACGTCGCAGACGAAAGAAACCATCACATCATGTTCAATGATGCAATTTAACGTGGCTTCTCGAAGCATTCCATCCCGAGCCCTCTGATAGGGCGTCGAGGCGTCAGACAGACAGACAGACAGAGCGATGCGCCCCCCCTGATAGAGTGCACACGCGATATTCTTACTGGCGTTGCTTTCCCTACCAGTTGCGTCCCATGCCCCATGGACCACTCGCCATCCATACTACTAACCTACATAACCAACCCTGGGCCAACTGCCGGGGTGGGCAGACTTGTCAACTGCCTGACTGCAGTGCTGCTGCATGTGTACATGTACTGTGCCCAAAACTGTGCCCTCTACAGTAGCCCTCGATGTAGCCCTCCATCAATGCCATCCCCCCCTCCGACCCACCAACATGGAATACCTACTCGGCCCATCTTCAGCCAAATGTCTGATCATCGATCTGGAATTCCTCAAATTGAATGGCTTACTTGGCTAGGTTAGTTGGTGAACAAGGTCAACACGCAGACACGATGCAGCACACACACAACCACATGTCTCACTCATTTCTTGTTTTGATTTGCGACCGTTACCATCTTCAGCAGTGCCATCATAACACCACCGCTCGCACCGGTATTAGCGAATGGGGGGTTTGGGGAGGGGCTTAAGTCGCACCTGATTGGCACGGGCGGTTTGATGAAGTGCTTGCTTGTCGCTGCTCTGCCGAGCACAACAGCCCATTCACTGGCCGACTGGGGATGCTTGGCTAACGGCTATGCCGCACTCACTGGGGGGGATTGACGACTTCAATCTAAAGACAATCTATAACCGACCACTCAGGCGAGCCGGCGGAGTGAAGTGATATATCCCGACTGGGTGGGTATCCAAAGGGCCGCAAACGCGGAGGCTCAACACAGATAGGAAGGTAACAATCAAACCCTCTCTGCCTCACTCCCACTTTGCTTTCCCGTCATGTACCGGCGGACGGGATCTTCAGCATACATACATGTACAGGTATGTCAGTACGTGGTGGTGTAGTCAATTTGCTAATCTGGGCTACTGTGACCAATCCGAGTCCCAGATCTTTCCACACACGATAACGAGTCCCGATACCGCAGGGAGATGCCTGCCAGTGGAAGCAGAATGCGAAAAAGCAAGAATAACGAACGTTGCACAAGCACACACTCTTTCATTAATCGATTCTATCTACTAGCAAAAGGAGTAAGCACCAAAACCATAATGCCTCTTAAACACATGAGGAGGATGGATCCAACAGTCTTCTTGTGGTTGGCTGGCCGGGGCCAAGATCTCCTGAACAACCCTGGAGGACTACCTACAGGACTACCTACAGGACTACATACAGCATATGCAGCCACCAACTCAACCTTAGCGAGCAACCCATTACCAAACTGGCGTTGCAGCGGCCTGACACCAGCAGAGGTGTTGATGATGACATTTCACGATGAAACGAGCCTGCAAGCCTACGAGCCTCTTTTCTTTATTTCTTTCAACACTTGTCGCTCGGGCCAAGTTAGGACGAAAATGCACAAGAGCCTAAGCAGGATCATTCGAGAAACCTCAAATGACATCAACCCACTCCCGTCACCAACTAGTAGTATGAACTGTCTTACTGGTATATCCTTAATATTCCCGACTAGATATGAACATGTTCTAAAGTTCAATAATTACGCAAATGGCGTAGAGATGGGAAACAATTCTTCTGGCGCTTCCGTTCTGTCAATGGCCTTTTGACATGTCGCAAGCTGAAGTAGTTGCAAGCAGCAAGCAGCAAGCAACCCAAACAGTTGGTCCCTCTTCTCTTGCTCTTGTCCGATCCGTGTCAAATGGAACGGACTGTGCGAGAAGGAATCCAGTCTGTCTGGCTGTCTGTCCCCTCAACCTCAAGCCAGCAGCGCCAACTCTGATTGGCTGGCCGCATGAGAATTGCCCAAAGTTGCTTCCAAGCATTCTTCGACAGGTTCCATTTCTCGTCGCTGCTTTATCTCTCAGGGACAGGGATCTCATGAGACACTAGGCCCTTCAAGGTATTCAGCCGCGCAAATCTCCCGGGATGGTATCGGGGCCAACGAGCCTGATTCGTTGACGCCTCCTTCTAGCGCTCTTCTAGCGTCACGCCACCGGCTGCCACCCTTTTCTGGCTCTCTGTCTCTTTTTTGTTCAAATGTTCTCTGCCACGCTCTAGGACTCTGGTTGGTACTTCTTTGTCCGTGCAGAAGTCGTCGTCGTCCTGCCCCTCGTTGATTCGCCGGGCCCTCTGCCTACATATCTGTATGTATTCTATGCAAGACCCTCGCAAGGATTTGCGTCCTCTTCCTCCTCTTGTCTTGGCGGAGAGAAGAAGAAAGCGAGACAAGTCAAGAAAGAGGGAGAAAAAAAAAGATGTCAGTCAGGTGGGGGGGCGAAAGGGTGGTTCGGCTGGTGACATGCAACATGTAACCTATGTATATGATGACGGATTTGGTGTTTACTGGAAACCATCTACTTGTATGTATCACACATTACATGATATATCTATCCATCGTGTCTACCTATCAAGAAGGAGGGGCAACCAGACAGCCAGAGCACGTTCTTTGACGCAAGATCAACAAGCTATGGCAACAAGAGAAAGATTATTGAAGATCATCGCGAGTACGGTACATCTACCGTGGCCACTAGCTAAGAATAACAATCAACTCCGAGCATGGAAAACGAGGCCGAATCTTCGTTGTTGGCTAGGTTAGTGGCCATCTTGCTTCAGTACCTAAGGTGCCCAAGGTACCACTATATTCAGGAGTCGAAGTGCACCTGAATGGCTAAACAATGGGGTACCCTACCATTGCTTCTTCTTGACAGCACCTCCAATTGGACGCTGGAATGGGTGACCTTCCTATTGCGCTGCGTTGTGGGAAGAATGGGCTGCATTATTAGGGGGTGCACAGAAACGCGTATACACTGTATGCAGGAGGTATTGATTGCTTGTATGGGCTAGACAGCGCTAGAAGCGACCCAGTTTTGGGTCAATGGAGTCATTGGAGCGATCCTGGGTACTGCCTGCGTGTGTCCTGGATGTCCCCCCTGCGATGGACCCCCCTCCCCCCTTGTCCTGCCTCCCTCTCCCCACCCTCCTCTAGACACCATCCACATCCATGCCAGTGGCCCATTGAACAGCCAAATCCATAGAGATCCATTGTAGAGAGGAGAGACGGATTTGCTTCGATCGCCCTTCTTGTACCCAAGTAGACGCACTGCGCCGGGGGCTGCTCAGCTTTAGGTGGTCATCTCCCGTTCCCATTAATCTATCAGGCGTTCCCGCGCAACCTCACTCCCAGTCCCTCCATCAAGTTTGTATGGTGGTTCTGGCTCTGGTTCTGCTAGTTGCACGATCAGTTATTCTTGAACTTCTGCTCATTTGCTTGTATCAGTCGTTCAGAAACCAGAAACCAAGAGTTGTGTGTACAGCGACACCACCCTATCTATCGCCTTGGTTGAGTTTCCTGACCCTGATCTTTGTTTGGGAAATCCTCTTTTATTCCCACTCGCCATCCTCGTCGGCCTTGTCCGCGGCTTCAACTATTGCTCTTATTACTACTGCGACGACTTTACTTCCAAGATATACCGAGATCCCACTCGAACGAGACGTTGCTGCTTGTTGGGTTGCTTGCACTGCCTAGGCTTTTCGTCATTCATTACTCAACACAGTCAGTCCGACTTGGTACCAGTACGACTACGACTAATCCGTTCACCACACGACATACGCACTGCATACGTACCTTTTGGCACCAAAACCAGCGAGCGAGCGAACGAGCGAGTTTGGAAGCGCGCCGCCTAAACTGTTACTATTACCACAGACTTATCACCGCCCTTACTACTGCTACTACTTGTAGATAATACCAACTCTCACCCTGGAGCGCAACCCGCCGATTTTCCCACTAGATCGTCTCGAACACCGGCTTAAACGCCCACATCCGATCTCACCAACGCTTGCCTCGTCTGACGACCGCTCCACACCCGTCATAGGAGATTTTCGCTCTGAAAGCGGATCCCCCTCGACTTCGTTCGGCGGCCTGTACTTGTTGCGAATTCTTCAGGGCCCGGCCGTGCAACGTATGCGCAGCCCCAATTGTGTGTGTATCGCTGCTGCTGCTGCTGCTACTGCTGCTTCCCGGCTCTTGATCCTTGAGTCTTGAGTCTTGACTTTTGTTTCTTGGCTCTTGGCTCTCGGCTACTTCTCTACTTCAACCCATTCCCAACGACCATCCTTGTTCTGCTGTGCGCCGTAAAACAGTGGACGCCGCCCTCTTCTCTCCTTTCACTTGGTCCTACCGCTCTGCAGCGTGCCCGGCATAGAAAAGTGCTAGAAGCCCATTCTTTTGTCGTTCCTCATTCCGCTACCCGATAAGCTTTCGCCCAGACAGAGTGCTCGAGAGTATCACTAGACCAAAGCATATCTGCCTGTCCATTTATTCAGGTTAACCTCGCCGCTCCTTTCGAAACTCTATTATCGGTCCAATCCATCCCCCCTCCCCAAACACCTGTCGTCCAACACACCCAGTGTACCTGTCTACCTTGGGCTTGTTACCACCCACATAACCTCCAACTTGCCAGCGGAACTTACCTCAGATCCCTCGAACTACCAACTACCGGCCCCCTTGTTATTTCGATTTGTGGACATTTCCGGAACACTATAGATTGTCGTGAGGGCCCAGTCCAGATTCGACTCCAAGTCTTAATAACGTCACTTCCGTCTTGTGGTGTTTCTTCATCTTCTTCTCCAGCAGCAAGAGCGCCCAAGCAACTACATCACCGATACTGGCTTGCAACACGTGGGTTTACGGACAGTCACTTTCTTGAGGCCGGCATATGCAGGCGTAACTCAGATTTCGTTTCGTTTGGAGACATCGTTCTGTTGATACCCGTGCAGCATATGCAGCAGCCACCCGGCGTTTGCAACCGCATGGGCCGATAATATCAGTTGAAGTGGATTTGTCTGCAGACATCCCGTTTGCAGTCTTAGAATCCTACAAGAGGCGAAGAGAATCACCCTCTCGCTATACCACCCCCCGATTGAAATAATGGGAAAATCCAGATTGCGTGGAAGCTCTCCGACATACCTGACCCCGTCCCCGAGGGCGACATCACCACCGTCTTCAGTCTGCGAGGACTGGGACACCGAAACCGCCATGTCTACATCCCGCCCAGCCAGTTTGGCTATTCCTCGTGCCAGCTCACCGGGCGCCAGGCTACCCTCTTTGTCCGAAATTCTTTCCAACACCGCCGCCCCGCCATGGACGTTGAGTGCATTCACTGCCTACCTGTCACAAAACCACTGTTTGGAGACACTCGAATTTTTAATAGAGGCCGAACGGTATACTGCTTCGTACTTTCATTTGGTCAACTCACAGCAAGAGATGTCCCAGCCGCAAATAGACACGTTATGTTCTGCATGGGATAGAATGATGCAGACTTACATCACACCTTACGGCTCGCGAGAAGTCAACTTACCAGCACCGGTCCGCGATCGTTTATTGGCCCTGAGCCAATCTCTACCTAAACCACCAACCCCATCCGAGCTCAACGAAGCTGTCACGATTGTCCAGGAACTGATGAGCGACTCAGTCCTCGTTCCCTTTTGCCAGTCCGTCACGATGGCAGCCGCCGAGCAGCAGTCTTCAGACGAGACCCGCGAAGTACGACACAGCAGGTCGCGGCTGAGAGTTCCCAAGGAAATGTTGTCTCCGGACGAGAACTCGCACTCTCCCAAGAACACATTTCTTCCTTTGCTTACCCTTGCCCGCAATAGCATACATAACCGATCGTCGTCCATCATTGCATCCGAGGCTGCAGATGCGGACTTGGTTACAGACGACAGCAGCAGCCCGAACTCGACACCTGGAGTCGAGCCCGTGACGCCTCCGACCACACCGCCGTCTTCGGACTTCACGTTCAGCACATCCCCTAACGGACTGCAACGGGCGATCTCGGGCAACAGCTGGAAGAAGATGGGCGCCAAGCTGGGACTAAACAGAAAGAGTCGATCTATGCGTCGCTCACAGCCTACGAACATGCCTTCGGCCAACAGCAGCGCGGACATGCCACCCCCACTACCGATCACCAGTTCGGAATCCCCATTATGAGGGTTACAGGTCACATCATCACACGAAATCACTACGAGCACTACGACTACGTTCCTTGAGCCAATCGACAGGGACGATATCGAGGTCTCTCCAAGATCGTCTTGGGAAGACCCCCATCCGGGTCAGCGAATCCCAATTCCCGCGAAACCCGACGGTGCTCTTGGACATGCTCAAACTGCTCTTGGTAGTTTAGTGGGTGGTGTGGCCGCAAAAGACGATGGCGCACCCTCTCAATACGGCCCCACTATGGTACGCCGTACCACGCGGCTTCGACACCGCAACACGATGCCCAAACCCTTGAAGATCCCAGCAAAGGTTCCAGAGGAACCGGAATCCAAAAGTGCGCCCTTGGTCTCTTCAAGATCGATCGAGTTCCCAATGACAACGCCGCGAGTGTCGGTCACCGGGGTCTCGATTTTAGGTCAAACGAAGACGGTGGAAATCGACACCGACACTGAAACAGAGGTGGGCACTTCTACCGATCCGTCCGATTTGGACGAGGCCAAGGTGACCGAATCTCCACCTGGACTCCTCACCGACGTATCCAATTATCTTAGCGCCCACTCCCAGCACGAGGAAGACGACGCATCCGTTACAGTTGTCGACTCTGACGCATACAGTCGCACAAGCTCTATGGAAGACCTCTATGGCTGGGAGGCAGAGCTGGACCGCAAATTGGGCTGCGGCATGTCAAATCCAGTTCAGGTTTGCAAGTGCAACCACTTTGAGTACCGCCGTGCGGACGGCGCCAAGCGCAGCCTTCTGCATCGTGTCTTCAACATTCCCAACGGCCGCCGAGCCAGCTCTGGGATGTAAAACCTGGCTACGCAAAGCGTACAAAGAAGTACAAACGAAACTGCATTATATCAAGGACAAACAAAAGTACAGGAAAACATCGCACATCATTCAACGGCGTTTGGACCCAGGTGTATCCTGGAAAATGGACCACCTGGGACGATTTCGATTCAAAACCATTGGGGAAACAAATAGACTGGGCATTCTGGCAGCATTTTTGGGTCATGTTTATGGCGAGGCGTTCACGACACATGGAAAGGTCAGCATCCATGCATGATTCGAATCATTTGATTTTGGCAATGGATATCCCGCGTTCCCGCTATACATCCACGGGAGCAGCATTGGTTACTTGAGTCTCATGAAGCGATGAGTTATCGAAGAGAAAGAAAGAGGTTGCCGGCCGGCGCAACATTGTATTACGTTGCTTGGAGCTTGAGGGATGTCGATGTCCGTCTGTCTGTCAGATGAAATGGGTCATACACGCACGAGCAACGATTGCGCACAAACACGCCGGCTTCGAGTGAACCTCGTCGACGAGGCATCACTATGTCACGACTGTATCATGAGAGCGAGCGCGTTAAATGGAAAGAACTAGCTGCTGCTACTATTTCGGGTTGATTTATAATGTTTATATGCCATACATACGAACCCTTTTTTACGGGGGAAGGGTTTCTGTACAGAACCTCAATGACAACCACTCGAACAACTCGACACCATGACTGCGATTGTACCCAGAAACGTGACATGAATGCTATAAACATTGTAACTCAGGCCCGGTGTCGACCCAAGCCTCAGGTGTAGCTAACCAACCCCTTTTCACAGACATACGATTGATTGGTGTTCAGCTGCCATATCGTGTTCCGAGTTAGCGTCGAGGGGAGTCACGGCCCGAATCTACGGGTTCCGTACAGAACAAGCATCCGTTTCCTGTCTTCAACTTGACATGACACACAGACTTGCTTGCTGCGAGTTTTCATCATTGATGATGACGACTAGGTATTTCTCCGTGGACGGGCAGATAAGCTTGGCAGTTCTATTTAGAGTTGTCATTTGGCTTTTACTTTTGTTAGCTGCCCGCGTCTTGATTGGTAGCCATCTTGGCAGAAATGAGGCAGAGACGGCGAGGGAACAAACCCGGAAACTCTTTTTCTATTTAAATTCAGCTGATAATGTTCGCCCCCTTCTGGCGCCTTCGTCCAGGAAAAAAGGGAACCATTATTGGCGCTGTCGGGAAATCGAACACAGCTCCAAACAAGCGCGTATGTAGGTAGGCCTTGTTGCTGCTTCTCCGTGGAACCCACAACCTTAACCGCCCCCCTGGGCGGCGGCGGACCGGCACGGTCGTTTGTTCGTTCGCCGATTTCTTCGGTCGATTTGTCGATCGGTTGGTCTTGTCACTGGGAATAGGTAAGACATGGAAGATTGAAACTCGTGTGGATGAATGAATACTACTCAATGGAGAGTGTGTAAGATAGTGGAAGACAAGGTACGGTAGGCCTTGATACCCCTTTTTTGGTTTACCTTTATTGCTTTTGATCTCAAGTAGCCCCCTGTTGATGTTACCTAGTTAGTACCATCTCATACTTTTACTTGTATCTACCTGATTCCGTTCTTGTCTCTCTTCCCGTCGCCAGTATCACGAATAAGAATACAGGGTGCAATGACCGTAGTAGTTCTGTCGTTCACCACAAGTTGTGTGTATATGTGTCGACAACCCCCAGTACATCATGTTTGTTCTTGCTCGCCAAGCTGCCTAGCAGTCAGTCTATCCGAGTAAACGTCCATCCATGTCACGACTTTGTACCCTCTCTACACACAGTATTCTTCAGTTGCCAAGACATTTCCGCCAGCCTAGCCTGGGGCATACAACCTGGCGGCAGCGGCCTCAATGTGTCATGTGTTTGTTCATAGATCGTGTCGAGGCCCAGCTGGGCATCTTCTGTGCGGAGTGTCGGTGCTGCAGCTACAGGTGTTTAACCATGGGATGGTTCCAGCCTCTACTTCTCCGTCTCCCCGCCTAACCGCCGCAGCGGTCGCGTCGCTCCTCTCCGCGGAGATAGCCGCGGAGAAGGACTGATGGAGATCGCCATAGCTGCAAGTGCTATCGTGGCCTCGCAGCAGCGTCCGTTCGTTTCGTTTGGTCGTGGCGATGGGACGAACGACACAACAACGTATCGCCTCCAGCCGCCCGCGCAAGATTGGAACACGGATCTGTGGCTATCCTACATACATACATAAGGTCCTACGCCTCCTTCCTTTTGCCCGCGCGTCATCCAGCCAGTCAGTCAGCCGCAGTCGAGTGGCGGGTGGCGATGCTCGGGGCACGAGAAGAGATGGGATGAAAAGGGAGACGCCCTCAGCTTTAGCTGGCTGACGGGCTTCTTCCTCAGCGGAGATTGGCGGGTTGCTGCATGCAGTAGATCGGCAGAGATAAAGAGATGAGACGAATGGAAATCCGATGGAGAGCGATTTTGGCTGCCCTGCCCATCATGATCTGTTGATCCCATGCAAGAAAAGGACGATCGAGGAAGCTGGTTGGAAGATCGGAGAGGCTCTTGCTTATGCTTATCTGCTAAGGTTTGATGTCGTAGCCAGTTGTTAGTCAGTCATCCCACTGGGCAACCTATTTCTTGACATGTTTGGTAGGCATGGGCGATTCTCGTGAAATGCAAAATAAGGAAGTTATCAATTTTGATGCACGATCTTGTCAAGGCCGAAGTTGCCATCTTCAATCTCTTCCTGCCCCAGGCCTTTGTGGTGTTCTTAGATCCAGGGGTTGATTCAGCCATATGAGAACTCAGAAGATGTGAGTGAGAAACGTAATAAAGAATATCTTCATCGTGAGATGGGAGCTGGGTGTTATTGACATCATGCGGACCACACCCTCAAAGACTTCTGCAACGGAACGATGATATTTCACTGGATTTGAATTGAAGCTCTACTAGAAAACTACCTCCAAGTCAGAGTCTTCGTAAAGCAAGCGATAGATGACCGCGTAGATCTGGCTTTTCTCACGAGACCTGCCAAGGACGAACGATACCGTCATCACCTGTTGTGACGAGCATCTCGTCAAGGCCTCTCCTCTCCGGGGGACACTCCAAGTCATAGCGCTTGCACCAGGTGACATGATTTATCTCAAAAGGACCATGCCCATAATCCGTAGTACCCAGGATCTTCCAGGTTGTAGAGGGATGTGGGTTTCTTGCCTTGCCGCCATCATTCCCATTACCCATCTGTACATCACCATCGAGCTCAACCGAGGCCTCGGCCTGTGACGTTTCGTCTTCCGTAGTTGTTGCTGCTGCTGCTTCGCCATATACAGCAATGATGCCGTCGCTACCTGTGCTCGCTATCCGCGCCGAGTCAGCGCTCCACGAAGCCGAGTAGACGTCTCTTGTGTGTGCCTTGGGTAGCGTGGCGGTGCATTCCCACTCCTCCTTGAGGGACCTTCGCATCGTATTCGGTATGCCGCCCAAGCCGCCAAAAGCGTGGCGTGGGGCCTCCTCTTCGTCCTCGTCCTCCTCCTTCAGCGTCCAGAGGCGCAGCGTCTGGTCGGCACTCCACGTCAGCAGGCGCGGGAACCGTGTGCCCTCTGGGTTGGGCTCCCACTGAAGACCCCAGACGGTGCCGCCATGGCCCTCGAGGACGGCGACGCAGACCCACTCGCCATCGCCGTCCTCGCGCCAGATGCGCACCGTGTCGTCATAGCTGGCGCTGGCCAGGACGTCACTGCTGTAGCGGCCCTTGGGGCCGCCGCGGCTTTCGCTGAAGTCGGGACACCAGGCGACCGCCTTCACGTCGCCGTCGTGCTCGTTAAGCACCGCGACCGTTTCCCACTCGTCGTCGTCCTCGTTGACGCCCACGTCCTCCCAGATCCAGACCGACTTGTCGCGCGAGCACGTCGCCAGGTACTGGCCCGAGGGCGAGAAGGCCACCGACTTGATCTCCGAGTCGTGGCCCTCGAGCACCAGCGCGAACTCCCAGTCCTTCTCGTCGGCGTCGTCCTTGTCCGACGAGCCGCCGTTACCGGAAGCGCCGGTTATCTCCACTTCAAGGTCGTCGCCAGACGCCTTCTTCTCCTCTTCCCAGCGCCACAGCCCCGCGGTCGAGTCGAAGGAACCGGAGACCAGGCATAGCTTGTGTGGGCCCAGGTTGGGCTTCCAGGCTACGGAGCGCACGGAGCGCGTATGACCTCCGCTAAGGGTGCTGTGGGAGGTAAGGGTGGAGAGCGAGAAGACGGTGGTGGACTTTTCGTGGGCAGTCGCAATGAGGGGCAGTGTCGGGTGCGGTATTGATTGCCATGCTCGGTCGTAGAGTTCTGGCTTGAATGGCGTAAGGGCAGTCAGCTTCACGGCTGCCGCGCTGGAGGTGGTTGCGCCAGCGCGTGTCGGCTCGGTATTGGCGGGAGACATTTTGTGGTGGTGGTTTACGTGGTTGTGAGGTGCGGGCGTCGCACTGCCCTGGTTTGCTTTGGCTGCAACTAGGTAGTCGCGGGAGTAGCAACAACGATAAGCAGAAACACAAAAATAATTATAGATTTTTCTAGTAGTAGCAATTCGTGGGCAAAATCAATTAATGCCTAACAATTGCAAGCATGTCGTGAGGTTGAGAGGTCCGAAAGCGCATCACCAGCTCTTGTTGCAGTTTTCTGATAAGCTCTTTTTCTGCGCCTTATCTGCCCGCACCCGGACTGACGTATTGAGGGGCTGTTTGGGCTGTTTGGGCTGTCTGGGTTGCGGCCCCCGAGCTACCCCTCCATCTCCGTGGGGTAGGTAGACGAAAACATTTATCTGGCAAGCCAGGTCAATGGGTTCTAGAAATTCGAATCATGCGGCTCCCTTCTTATACGCTTTAGATATCTCCAGGGGCACTACCGTCAGTTACCACCCTCGACAAGCCGTATCATGTTGGCACATATATGAACAGAGCATAGCGTCCACACAACATAATGAAGACTAGACTTTGTTCACAGTGATGAGTGAGAGCCACAAACCATTTCAGGGCGGCATGGTTCGCTTTGTTTGTCTACTCAAAGATAGGTGGTATTAGGTATTCGCTCGCAGAGCGAGGGGCATACCATGCCCTACCACATTGCAACACGAATCAGTCGGTTCACAAACACATAAGACCTGGAAAAATCACGATCCAAATCAATTCAGAGGACCTTACAAAACCCCAACATCTCTCACGGCCAACCGAAATGACTGCGTTCCTGATCAACCTGGTCTGGAACGCCGCTTCACGGCCAGCAAGGTATCAGACCTTTCCCCCTCCTTCCTCCCCGGTCTTTGCCGCTGCTCTGGCACAATTTTGTCAAATCAGACCGGGTCTGTTTTGCCAGCACCGCCCAGCCCGGGTGTAGTGAAAGTCAATACGTGTGATCTTCTCCGTCACAAAGCGGCTTCAGGACCGAGGCTGGACCGGACATCCCGCGCCCCGAGTCGCCACACTCGGCTCGCCGGCTGGCTCCGCGAGGTAAAGCGCAGAGCCAGGTGAAGCTGCTTCTGCGTGAAGCTTCCACAGTGCTGGCAGTCGTTATGGCCATGGGCTGGAAGGCGGCGATGCTGCTTCAGCCTCTTGTGCTTTCAGGTCCAGGGCCTGCTAGGCACCGACCCACACGCTGAAAGTAGGTCTTGAGATGCTCGCCGTACTGTGCTTGAGCATTGCCCGGCACCAACAATCTTGTTGAATCATTTGTTTCTACCACCGGCGTCATGTTGCCTTGGTAGAGGGCAATGATTCCAAGAAGACTTCGCCGTAGTCGCAAACCAGATATTTTGACTCGGACTGCTGACGATAGGAGAGCGAACGCTACCCGCTCGCTGGTACGCTACGTCTGCTCCTTGCTCACCATGATGGTGGCCACAAGGTGGTTTACGTCTCACGCGCTGCAAGAAATGACGAAGTTGCTCCCCAGCCACCGACGATCACGAGGTCGTTGTGAGGACACTTGGTGCGAGCAGCGCGGGAGATGGAGCGCAGCTGGTATTCTCTGCCTCCTCCATCGAAACATCGTGGTCGCGTCCGACAGGCATTTGTCGACGTTGTCTCTGTCCCTGAAAACGTTCCTTCCGCCCCGCGACGACATCGTCGACCGTTCTAGCCGAAAGGTAGTCCTCCCACAGTGGACAAGAGCATATCATGCTGTCTTTCCGGGTACGGTGAAGATGGACTTTGGACCACAAGTGGTGCCGTGCCGCATGGACTTGACGCGCACCGTGACCACTTCGTGGGACCTCTATGATACCAGATATTGCAACGACGGACCACCAGACGAGAAAGATTCCATGCGCTCGCTATCCGCTTGACCCAGGCCGTGATGGGGGCGAATTGTGACCAGGAGTAGAGTGACCACAGAAAAGTGGTAAGGTCTGGCCATTTTACCTCCGTCAAATCGGGCTGGAACACACCCAAGTAGTGAGCCTAGCCCCGGCAGAACATCCTGCTGTAGTCAGTCTCTTGAGCAAGAATGCTGCCATACAAGCTGGAGATAACAAACACGTTTTGCCATGTCAATAATGGACCATAGAGAAGACGACTTTAGCTGCTATGAATGCCAGGAAGGGACGACGCATTTCTGTTTTCATGTCTATCGACAAAACACAGCTAGAAGTCTGAAGCCACAAGTTTCCCCATCCCTCGAGACCCTTGCCCACAAAAGCGAACAATGGTCATATTGTCAGTCGATATATGTACCTCCATAGATCAGAAAGCTCGTCATGCGAACGGCTCTGTTCCACTAGGAACATGGCTTGAGCATGCACTTATCGAATTTTTAAAGCTTTAGTTGATGACGATGTCACGGCTCGGTTCAAGGACTTTCTACCAACTGCATCAACCCCCACCTCAGCTTCAGCCTCTCTTGGATGGATAAGGACACATGGGAATTTGTTGAGAAGGGGAGTAGAATCAGTACGCCCGTAAACTCTTCTCTCTCTCTCTCTTTCTTTATCTCCCTGGTTAAGCGCCGCCGAGGTCAGCGTTCAAGCTTGGATACTTGCTGTCGCAAAATGTGTATCATATGATCCTCGGATCTATCTATCTATTATCTCTAGATTAGTTCCATAACCAGCTCACTGTCCGGAGCCAGCCCGTCTCTTTGGGCTCGGGCATATCGGGATACAGGTCCACCTGTTCCAGCGCGGCTAGCACCGGAATACTGTCCAGCGACACGATCTTGGTCTTCTTAACGAATTTCCAGATCAGGTATGCGCCCAGAACCAATGGGATATCCCTGAGTTGGATTTCACAGTCAGCACGAACACGCACGGCTTACGGTTTGAGATGCGCGGTAGGCAATGGACTCACAGATATGACGAGACGAATTTGGCTGAGTCCCAATTGCCCTTGGTAAAGACGGTAAAGCCACTGGTGAAAAGTATAAGGACACACATGACAAGTGCCACACAAGAGCTGTAAACTGTACATCGAAAGTGTCAACAGTAACATCTTACACGGAATCTCACAATAGGTTCTCCATAGACTTACAGGTCCACACGTTGTTCCACGGCAGCCGCCCCTCGGGTATGTTCTGCCTCCGCATGCTGAGCTTGAGCCGGATGTGGTTGAGCAAGATAGTGCACCACGAGATAAGGATGCCCGCGGCGGTGAGGTTGACGAGCCAGTAGAAGACGGGCAGGGCGCCGTTGGACAGGGACATGAAGCTGAGCATCATGAACAGCGAAAACAGCAAGACGCAGACGTAAGGGGTACCCCAGCTCGTCGTGCGCAAGAAGATTTGGGGCGCTTGCTTCTTGACCGCCAGTCCGTAAAGAACGCGGGTGCCTGAGAGCAGGCTCTGGTTCGAGGCGGACCAGGCCGAGGTGATGACGACGGCGTTGACGAGGGACGGGATGGCCTTGATGCCCGCGGCTGAGGCGGCGATGACGAAGGGGCTCTGCGCGGCGGTGCCTGAGGCGTCGCCCAGCCGCTTGTCGTCGCTGGCCACCAGCATGCCTACGATAAGCACGGCGAGGATGTAAAAGATGACGATGCGGGCGAAGACGCGCTTGCAGGCCCGCGGGATGGCCCGGCGCGGGTTCTGTGCCTCGGCAGCAGCCATGGCGATGGACTCAACGCCCGCGAAGGAGAAGACGGCGCCCGTCATGACGCTCCAGTAGGCCAGGAATCTGCCTGCACTTCCCGAAGCGATAGGGAGCAGTTCGACGAAAGGGCCCGGCTCCTACTCACACATATAAGTCAGCACAAGTAATGCGAAAGAGAAAAAGAACAGGTCAACCCACCTTCCAATACCGAAACCCAATCCTCTCAGTCCCGGGTATACCGCCGAGATTGATGACCAGCCCCATTATGATGAGAAACACCACCAGCACAATCTTGATGAGAGCGAAGATGAACTCGATCTCGCCAAAGACGCGAATGAAGGCAAACCCGATTCCCGCCGTCAGCACGATGAAGACGACGATCCAGACGGCGGGGCTGATATCCTCGACAGGGTCGAACCAGTACGAGAAGAGGACGCAGATGGCCGTGATCTCGGCGGGGATGCTCAGGATGTTGCCATAGACCAGGTTCCAGCCTATGGCGAAGCCCAGGGCCGGGTCGACAAAGAACTCGGCGTGGCGCACGAAGGAGCCCGTGACGGGCAGCAGGGCCGCCACCTCGCCCAGGGCGAACTGGACGGCGCACACAACGAGGCCGACGGTCGCGTAGGCCAAGAGGGCGCCCAGGGGGCCGGCGCCCTGCACGGCGCCGCCGAGGCCTAGGAACAGGCCCGTGCCGATGGCGCCGGCGATGCCGAGCATGGACAGGTGGCGCTGCTGCAGGCCGCGGCGGAGGTCCTGGTCCTCGGCCGCGGTGACGAGGTCGCCTTCGTGGTCGTCGCCTGTGCCAACGTGCGGCAGGACGCCATTCTCGCCGCCGTCTTCGGGGATAAAAGTGGCTGTGGCAAAGGTCCCGTACACGGGTTTGGTCGGAGGGGTTGAAGATGAGGAAGAAGAATCCATGGCGTGCGTAAGGCGTTGGTAGATGCTTTTTTATGCGTGCTTTCTTTGTCCCCGGTCCGCAGCGCCGTGAGATTATGTTGCCGAGTCTTGATTGATCGGCTATCAAGACTGTCTGCTCCTTAATATGACGCCGACCAGCCAAATACTCCGGTAAGAAACCGTGACAGAGCGAGTTAGTCTAGAAGAGGGCCATTTTTCATAGGCGGATACTGTACTCTTCAAAACTAGTCAGGCTCTGCTTCAGACCAAGCGAACGGGGCAAAGGAAATGAAGAAAAGCTATTTACCTCGCTGTAGGCTGTAGGCTGTAGGCTGTAGGGGTTGCTTATCCTTCACCCAGCTGAGACTCGATGGTGTGATTGGAGCCGTAGTGGGGCCCGGGACAGCAAGGAAGCCAATCGCCGCGCCGTATAAACGAGAAGCCCTACAGCAAGATAAGACATACCAATAGTCCCTTTCGGGTTTTAGGTAATCTATATACATACATACCTCCCGAGTATTCATTCATCCTTCTATCTGGGGTCAACCCCCCTGGCCAGCCGATGGCCTAACCGTCAGAACAAAACGACTGAACGATCAAACAAGCACCTGCGCACCGGCTCTAGCACTGGGCCCTGGGCCAATGGTTTTCTGAGAATTAACATTGTACAATTTAATAAGAATGTCCACTGAGAACCTCATCTTCTCTGAAGCCGCTAGCTAGTATACTATACTCCTACAACACACCACAAATCAATACACCCGTCCTTGCATCTCCGAAATGACTCTGGTCGTCGTCCGTCACCGCGAGGATTTTCATGGCCGTTCTGGCTGATCCATAATAACAACCTACGATCGTTTCTCCATCAGACCAATAAGTACATTGTCCCAACTGTCAACGTTGATATAGTTGTGGCTGCGACCTTCCTCCTTGAGGACGTGGTACCACTCCAGCGTTGGCTGGTACTGGTGGTCCAAGGTTACGGCTCCGGAATTGGCCTTGCGCGCCTGAAGCGCGTCATCGTAGAGCTTATTGCGACATCGTGACGCTCCCTGTCTGTCTCCCTGCGGCGCATGGACAATCATCACCTCCGGATGCTCCATGTCACCCACCGCCTTGGGAAACGCATCTGCCTCCTCCCTTCCGCTGTTAGGCCCCGACCCCATCCACATATTGAACACACCTTCTGATGCGAGTTTCCAGCCTCTTTCAAGCAACTTCATTTCGAAAGGTGGAAGCATGTCGTATGTGTTCTTTAACAGTATGTCGAGTGTATGGCAAGTGACATCGATGGCATGGGCCGACTCCGGCGTCGGTACAAGTGGAAGATCGCCAGTCCAGATTCTGCTGAGCGAGTGCTCTGCAAATCGGTTGGGCGCTTCCTTTTGTATGAATTCTACCAACCGCCTTTGCATGGGAAGGAGAGGAGGAGGGTCTCGGAGGGACAATCCGTGTGACCGGCGCCCAAAGTCGCAATCCCAAAGAAAGAGCTCCATCTCCTTATATTCCCTATCAAAGAAGTGCGGGTTCTTGGGGCGGTAAATGGCGATCCACGGGTGCCGACCAGGTTTTGCTGTTGATACTGAGCCAGTCCAATCGGTATCTATCGTATAGAATAGGCCTATCAACGTATTTCCGCCCTTGTAGAACCTGGGTATTGAGTAGAACCAATTCGTAAAGGTGGCGTACTCGCATGTATGGTCTCCAAAGCCATCCGCCATTGCCAAGTCTTGCCATGAAACCGGGTCTACGTAAAGCCTGGCCCATCCGCTATGTTGCGAGTGAATTAAAGCCATGATCCAGCTCTTCAATTCGGATGCTCGGTCGGTATGGAAAATTGTGCTTCGGAAGACGTATGGTGTCGTCGAGTCGTTGCCAGACTCGGTCGAATCCGTGGTGTCCGAGGAAAGGGTTTGCTGCCTTTGAAGAAAACGAGCAAAAGCCAACTCGGGATCTCCGACTACATGAGGGGCATAGTTAGGGATACGGATTGTCCTCTGAGCTTTCGCGATGTCTTGGAACCTGGACCCGATAACGTGGAATTTCCTATAGCTGGTAAGGCGCGTCGTTGACCACCACGCGAACCAGTTGACGAGGCTCTGTTCATCGTTCGGGTCGATGTACTCACCGGCCCATACTGTCTTGCGGATGTCATCCGGGGCCTCTTCCAAATCGTACCCATAATTCTTGCCAGCCTGGGCGATGTCACATATCAGCTCCCAGGCACGCAGCCGATCTTTAAGATCATCTCGTGACAATCCTTTGGCGGCCAAGTCTTTGTCGAGAAACAGACCGCTCGACTTACTGCGCTTGAACTGATCTGCTTCTCCAGCTTTGTCCAAGACCAGCTCCCGTAAATAATCGGGGAAGTTTGCACAGCCCACGAGAACGCATGGCGACACTCTGCTTTCTTCCTTGAACCAGACCAACAGCTTACAGAGCTCCGCCGGCGCCGAAACGGCAAAGCTCGGAGTAATGAGGATTGCGCAGCCGTGAGGAAAGAGTCGTGTGAGTCTGAGGCGTGGCAGCAGCATAGAAGAGTCCTTCTCAAGAGTCTCCTGGATTCCGAAGGGATTCAACGTATTTTCTTGTCCGGACGAGGACAGATGCCAAACATTATGGTCACCGTAATTTAGCGAATCCCATAGTCTAGGGATCTTTCTGATACTTTTCATGACATCCTCGTGAAGTATCACGGTGCCATCTTTGTTCCTTTCTTGGATGAATTTGGTCCAACTTCCTGTCGTGTTGGTGGTGAAGATGCGGCACCCAGGCACTAGGCTTCGAAGCCAAAGCGCCACCATCTGAAAGAGAAACCTCTCCGACTCGAAGTGGATAAAGTAGTAGTCTGGTTTGGTCCGCAAGGCTTCAGGGTCGACATCTATTAGTTCGTTCATCACCTTCAAGCATACGTCAACATTCGATCCGGGATAATTTTCGGACCCGTCCAATGAGGCTAGAGGACGATACAACCCCTGATCAATAGGCGTCCAGGGTTGAAATATTACATGGTTCAACGACGTTGGCGATGGGCTTGTTGGGTCCGCCAGCTTTGCCCAAGCGTCGCATTGGCTTGGGTAGATAAGGATGGAGTACTCTCCACGCGCCAGATAGAAGGCTGCTTGAGTACGGCGAAGATTCTTGCCTAACGCTTCTAATGCTTTCATGTTCTCGGGTTCTGGGCACTCAACCACACCACTGGCCAGTTTCATGCTTTCGTGGAACTTTTCCGGTGTATTAAAGAAATCTTCCGCTACGCAGACCATCCGGAAGTGCATCGCTGTGTCTTCCATAAACGGTTTGAGCCAGGGAAGCCGGACTCTTGTGATGCCATTGAGCAAGATCCGAATGCAACGAGAACCTTCGGGTCCGAAGGACGTCGTCTTTGCCACAGCTTGCTTGCCAGATCGCTCCTGATATGCTGCCAGAGATAGCTTCTTCTTCGGCACTTTATTGACATCACTAACAGGAACGGCAGGCTCAGGTGCTTCTAACGGACTTGCTATCTCTGCTGGTTCATCGAAAATCGGATCTTCCGTAAAGCGTACTGATTTGCGAGGCTTATTCGTCCCATTTGGTGGTGCCGCCGTGGACTGGGCTGTTGGTACCTCGGCAATAGCAGACTGTTTGGGTTTGTCGTTCGTGATGAAGAAGTTTGCTGGGATAGCCGAGGCATTCAACGGAGCACTGTCATTAAGTTCTTGTCCCCTCTTCCTTGCTGCATTCCTTTTGCTGTGACTCTTGAACAACTTCGGTTCCTTCGTGCTGTCCATCATAGATTCTTTCAGGCTCGTCCGACGTTTTCTTATCTTCGGTAGCTCAGTGGAAGGTGGTATAGGTACGGGCCGAGCTGTCCTAACAGCCTGGAACTTCTTGGCTAATATGGAAGAAGAGGGGGGCGCCACGTTCGTTGTCTTGAATATGGATTGTCGAGGCTTGGTCTGGGGTTTATTACTGCTACTTGGTTTCCTGGATGTTCCAAACTGGGTAGAGTCTTTGCCCCCAACAATTGGTTTCCTTGCGTCCCCTGGCCTGACGGGATCTTTATCGCTGATGCTTGTTTTCCTGGCTGTGCCCTGATAGCCCACCGCCTTTGACGGACCGCTTGATGTCTGTTTGCTTGGCTCGGCGAGCTGTTCACTGGACTGACGGCGTTTCGTCTCTTTGCCCGAATTGCCGTCCGAAGCAGTGGCTGCCGGTATACCCTTGAAACCCTTCTGTCGCAAGGGCTCAGGCAATCCTCCTACCTTCTCGACATATCCAGGTTCAACCTGGTCGATCTCCATTGCTTCATCACTCGACCCCGAGCTGTCGTCCTTACTGAAAACGAATCCAGTTGAGCCGTCTACCGATTCCTCGGCAAATGGTGCAGTGGGTTTTTGGCCGAGTCTCAGCCGCTTTGCATTTCGTCTCAGATGCCTGTCATTATGTTCGTTGATGGCAGCCGTTACTGCGTTGTCGTACGTCTTGACATCAAACTCGAGGCGTTCGCCACGCTTGATCTCATCTTTCTGTTCTTCCCAGTGCTCAAGAACTCTTTCTCTTTCCAAGAAGCTCTCGACTGGTTCCCATGTAGCTTCACTCAGAGGATAACCTATAAATCATGAAGACTTAGTATTTTGTCCATAATCGCCAATGAGAGGAGTTCCGGGATGCCATATGATGTTTTAGCTGCACGGGTACCCGCAGCAGCATATGAGTGCAAGCTACATTAGTGGCCCCAGGTCGGCCACCTCAAGGGATTGAATCGTGGATATGACTTACCTTCCCAACTAATCAAATACACCATCTTGCCCTGGTGCTCTGCGCCCTCCATCTCACGCTCGCAGAGAATACGGTCAACCGTCCATAATTTGCTTTCATCGTTGTATTCTGCGACTGTAGAGGTGAGGGAAATGTCATCGTCATCTCTTAAGTCGTTTTCATTCACGGAGAATGACGGTGAGTCTTTGTGCTGTGAGGTCGCCATATTGCTTCAAGCAGCGAAAGTTGCTAGCTTCAGCAGCTATACGAGAAGAGTATTGAAGGGTCCTAGGTCGGGCCTGAAGGTCGGGCCCCAAGGGTTTTTTGAGGATGCAGATGCTTCCAACGAAACGTGGCAGCAACAAGAGACCAATGGCCACTACGCTTGTGAAGCTTGGGCTGTAGGTTTGAGCAGAACCAAGGTCCCAGCAGCTTGTACAGCAGCACTTGCCTCTACTTTTACCTGAGCTGGCTGTCGCAACCAACGTACTAGGTCTTTACCAGCTCGAACCTGCAGTTCAAGACTGGCAACCTACATGAAACGCTTTAGCCAATCGACCTGGACGAACTTGAGTGACATAGGACAGTGGCGGTAGCAGAGAAATCTCAAGATATCTCCACCTGCTCGCAGCAGACCTGTAAGTCGCCGTTGGACGTTGACGCTGAAGGAGATGTCGCAAGGGAAAGACGACCAAATAAGAGAGCAGAACCAAGAAGAACTCCTATTGGATCTGGGAGTTGGATGACGTTGCTCCCTCTTCGCCGAATTTTACGCGAAGTGGGTGAATAGTGCAGATAGCTGTGGCCAGACTTCGGCACACTGATTGATGTGCCTTATGCAGACAGGAGTCGGTCATCCAGATCTGTACAGCTGTTTCGGGTAACGACACCAGCATTCACCCGGTTATTCCAGATAAGCTCTTGATTCTTACCTTCCACGAAACCGTCAGGGAAAAAAGCCTTAATTAGCACCGCGACGCGTTAATGCAAGTACAAATATCGCGTTCTTGGAGTAAACAATTGGGAGTTTGCAGCCATCAATGGAAATAAGGTTCGTGTTGACACCAAAATTGCCAATTGACTGACGCGCGTAGAGGAAGCATGGAAATGTAGGTAGCACGCAGTTCATATGTGGATGCAGAAGTGAGAGGGGCCTAGGTTAACATGATGTTCAACTGGAAATTCTACATACATCTCAATATTCCCCTTCTGCTATCGTGAGCACCGCTCCTAATGGATATTTATACACTACAGAGTTATTGATTATATGTAAGTGAAATTAATATACATATGATATTACACGTTAATAAATTCTAAGTGAACCTGCTTTCCGAACATAAACCCATCGGACTCCTACACTGCTGTGATAGATTTGCAATGGCTGATTCCTTTTCCTTAAGAGACGGAACTGCACGTGACCAGGAACGGTGAAAGTGCACGGTTAAACCCTCGCCTTGTCTTCGTCCAGGTAGCATCAAATGATAGAGGTCGTCCTGTCCTGACAAAACCTCTAGCTGAAGGCCATCCTTTCAGTGACCCAACCTCGAGGAATGCCGCCACTATCAACAACTGCTGGAGTCTGTATAAAGGTAAGACAAATATCGACCGTATACTTGTCGGCTATCTAGCGGTGTTGGCAATGATCAAAGGATGGGTAGTTGTTCAAAATCCAAGCATCTACCTCGGTAGGTGTTAGTTGGTTCTTAAAGCTCACACAACAATGAATATCCATGGGTAGCCATGCTGATGTCGCAAGGAGGTCAAATCCACACTCGATGATTTACTTTGCAGCCGCAATGCCTGCATGTTTGCTTCGAAACACTCTCGCATAGGCCGAGATGGTGATCAATGCCCTCGTGTTATTTCGGGTCTTCAATTAAGCTTCACCGCATATGTGCTGTCGTCCCTGATATAGGGGTTGAAGCCTGTGCAGGTGGCAGGGTGGCTTCTGCTTGTGTTTCCCTCGCCCGTCAAAAGCATGTACCTGCTTTTAGCGTATGGTGCACGTTAGATAGTGGACCACCCGCCCCAAATAAATACCGCTTCAGTGGTTGACGTGTAAGCAACGCAGATTGAAAGTGCCCCTCACCTGTAGACAAATGCGCAATGCAATTAGATGCTTTCCAAGGGAGTCAGGGACAAGTGTAGGTATCCATGCTCATTTCTGAAGACTCAAGGGCATGGTAATCGTTAATGATGCGCCGTTGACTTATTGCCATGTAGGTTCAAATAGTCACGACGTAATGGACCAAGTGAGTCGCAATTGTGACAGAGGTAGACATAAACATGTTGGTAGGTAATGGGAATGGATCAATCGCTTTGACGATCCAGGCAGGATACATGTAGTAAGACGGGAGGGATACTCTGAAAGGTGCCTGTGTCCTGTGTGCCCACGTTGGCTAGGTACCTACATAAGGTATGGGCAATGTGCATTTGAAGAGCAACACTGATGTGGTTGCTTGGGACAGCCAGTTCCTTGCCGCCAAATCAAATCCATCTTGCCAACATAACGGCCCCTTTTGAGTTAGGTAGTTGGTATATATAAACTGAAGTACATAAAGTAGGACGGATTGTTATTGCTCTGCTCTGCTCTGCTTTGCTCTACTTTTGTTTGCACTGATCTAATGTTAGTTGCTGTGTTCTGTTCTGTTTCTTTATCATCCATCACCCGCCTGCCACCACTAGTCAAATAACGCCTGCCTTGCTTGGCGCCCACCTGCACCTCGTCTCTGCCCTCCATTACTACCACTACTACTACTACCACCACTACTCTCTGCCCACTGCAGCTCTGCTCGACCCAATCCAACCTGATCTGCCTAACGAAACCAAAGCCAGCCTTGGTCTAGACGCATTTGTTGATTGTATGGTACAAGTAGATTGATTCAACGACTACTGCTCCGGACACCACACCCCCAAACCAAACGCGACCCGCATATTCATTCAATATCCGGTCCCCTGAGAAACGTCACCGCAATCTACTCCCACTCCTGCTCCCACTTCCTCTCTTCAACAACGGTACCAGAACTGCAATATTGACAGCTGATCGCCCATCATGGCCAACGACGAATACGATGTGAGCTGCCTTCTCGCCTATCCCATTACCCCTCATTCCCAATCTGCCTCTCCTTGCCGTTGTCGACTCCCCCACCAGACCACATGGACACACGTCGCTAACACTGACAACCACAGTTTCTCTTCAAAGGTGCATCCCTCTCGACATGTCTCCGCGACTCGCCTCCTCAATGCAACAGCTTACTGACCTTTCTTGATTCTCATAAACAGTGGTCCTGATTGGAGACTCGGGCGTCGGAAAGTCCAATCTGCTCAGTCGATTCACCCGAAACGAATTCAACTTGGACTCCAAGTCGACAATCGGTGTCGAATTCGCTACGCGGTCCATCCAGGTCGATTCCAAGACCATCAAGGCGCAAATTTGGGACACTGCTGGCCAAGAGCGATACCGCGCCATCACCTCTGCCTACTACCGGGGCGCTGTCGGTGCTCTGCTCGTATACGACATCAGCAAGCACCAGACCTACGAGAATGTCACAAGATGGCTCAAGGAGCTGAGGGACCATGCCGATGCTAACATTGTCATCATGCTGGTCGGAAACAAGAGCGATTTGCGACACCTGCGCGCAGTTCCCACAGAGGAAGCCAAGCAATTTGCTAGTATGTACCAGGTCATCATTAGGCTCCCAGATTACTGGGAGGCTTCCGTTTCCATGCTGACATAGGCCCGACAGGCGACAACCATCTCTCCTTCATCGAGACCTCTGCTTTGGACGCAAGCAATGTCGAGTTGGCCTTCCAGAACATTCTGACGGGTACGTTGATGACACCCATCCTGCGCCTCTCCTATAAGGCAGCAGCGAAACAAAGGCAATCCACGGGCTGAGCTAATACAATTACGATTTTACAGAGATCTACCGAATCGTCTCGAGTAAGGCACTCGACAACGACAACGCTGGCGGCCCCACCATCACCGGCGGCCAGAAACTTGAAATCAGCAAGCCTGCCGACGGCGATAAGGCAAACGCAGGAAAGTGTTGTTAAGATTCTGTGTGGACCGTATCTCGTAATGTCCCTGGGATGCTATGGTCACAGGATTGGTATGATGATAATGGCGTCGCATATGTCCGGGATGCTTTATGGCACGAAACAAAGGGGTCAGGAATTGATGATTTTGTTACTTTCCTCCTGTAGAAGCAAGGTCGGAGCTTTCCCGTTTTCTTAAAGTAATTAATCTGCTTGCTGGGTTCAAGAGTTGGCATGAAGAGACGTTCATTATGCACTTGCTGCACTGCTGTAGGCTTGAATCCCATGCCGGCATACCTGAACCCTCACGTACACGTGAACCAGCCATCGTCCTTACGAGTCGGCCTGTCCTTCGGAGCTCCAAGAGCGACCAAATTAATTTATTGATGAGGAATGTATTGTAGGGCAGAACCTACATAGAGCCTGACATTCATCTAAGTTTACCTCTTCAAACCCGTCGATCGCAACGAAGCGAAGATGCTGAAGATGCGATACAACCTCATACTACATCGAGACAGGATAAGCATGAGCTGACCTATTGACCATATCGCTGAAGACAACACGATTCCAAATTTGCTGTGTCCCCTTTCTCTGACAGCAGATAGGAGGATGTTCCAATTCAGTGGGGATTTGGGCATCGCAGCCCCGCATGCGCATACCACACCGCCACTGACCATCCACTTAGGTACTTGTGAAGCGGGGAGCCACAATTATTACTAATCTTATCGCTATCCTTATCGTTATCGCCCAGAAAAAAAGTTCCAGGCATCGCATCGCGGTGCAAGCTTTCAGGTACTACAACCTCTTGGTGGCATAAACTGATGTAATTTGCGACAGCTACGCATTCATCAACACCACCACTATTATTCTTCTCGAGCTTAGAAGATTTGTCTCACAGCCTGGATTAAGAGTCGCACTGAAAGACTCTTTTGCAAACCACCTTTGGATCGCCAATTCGGGGTTCGTCACGAGTATCAAGGGAAATTATGGGCGGAGCGTACAAGTCGCTGAACGGCGGCGAGAAGGCCGACCCAGCTTCTGCTAATGGAGCCCGCAAGCAGAAGAGCCGCGTGCTCATCGTTCCCAGTCGAGGAGTAACCTATCGGTGAGAAAATCGATGCATAGCGATGAAGATTTCACTTCGGTACCCGGCATACTGACCAGCATCGGATTACAGGCACCGTCACTTGATCAATGATCTCGCGAATATGGTACCCCACGGGAAGAAAGATTCGAAATTCGATTCAAAATCGAAACTTTACGGTAAGATCCACCTACAAACTCTGGGTGGCCCCTGATGGGAATGTAAGACTGACGTTGGCGCGACAGAGCTTTGCGAGTTGGCTGAGATGTCAAACTGCAACAACCTACTCTATTTTGAAGCACGCAAGGGCAAAGATCTCTATATGTGGTTGTCCCGCGTCCCCAATGGGCCGACAGGTGAGTATTTGTTTTAAACCAGTGAATGGTTTTGGAGATTTATTAACAAAACAACAAGTCAAAATGCATGTGAATAATATCCATACAATGGATGAGCTCAACTTTGTCGGAAACGCATTAAAAGGATCTCGGTGAGTTGCCCTACAAAGAGGAGGAGCAGAGGTATTCGAAAGCAAAGAGGGCTCAGCGAGCAAAGCGCGGAAAAACTCCTTTGTACGATGGTCATGTACTAATCCAACCACCAGACCCATCCTCTCATTCGATGCCGCATTCGACAAGCAACCCCATCTCCAGGTCATCAAGCAGCTGTTCCTGCAAACCTTTGGAGTGCCCGAGGGTGCCAGGAAAAGCAAGCCTTTCATCGATCACGTCATGTCATTTTCTATTGCGGATGGCAAGATCTGGGTTAGAGTCTACCAAATAAACGAAACCGAAGCCAAGGCGAAGGCAGGAGAGGATGGCGAGACAGAAAAGACATCATCTAAGAGCCGCACTACCTCTATCAAGGATACAGACATCAACCTCCTTGAAATGGGGCCGAGGCTGCTATTAAATCCGATCATAATTCAGGTAAGGCTGACGCTTCGAACTGAAGGCACACGAGCTAACGAACGTGGTAGGAAGGTTCCTTCGGTGGCCCTATCATCTACGAGAACAAGCAGTTCGTCTCACCAAACCAGGTCAGATCTGATGCGCGGAGACAGCAGGCAGGCAAGCACAATGCTCGGTCTGAGCAATTTGTGGAGAGATTGGCCAAGAAAGGTGATCTGGGGTTACGTACGCATGGAGGCAAGAAGATGCCAATCGATGCTCTGGATTCCAGAGAGCTCTTTGCCTAAGAAGTTGCAAAACTGGAAATGGCGTTTGGCGTTTAGACAGGGGCTCATGTGTTCCATGTCACAGATGTATATTCAATGTCTGCAGATGGACACCTCAAGGCCAAGGATTTGCCTTGAATTAATGCCAAAACTACGTTACTGTCCATTCATCACGAGATACGCCACTTTTTGCAGTGGTGAGGTTACCCTTGGGCGCTTGGGCCATATCACCCAACAAGCCAAGCTGGAAGGTTCCGGCGCTGGGTGCTAAATTGTTCCGGCAGGGTGTACCAACGTCAGGGCCAATAGGTACTCCAGTCGCGTGAGTTAACTTGGTCGCGTCTTGTCCCGACTTCTTCCTTCTTCAACGACAAAAACATGGCAATACATGCTCCAAAAAGTGTCTCAATGGCACTTATAACTTGTGAGCCGGATATGCCTTTTCCCGTTGGCAGCACCTACTTGGATAGCCCCAAAGAAGGGGTTATTATCGATTGAGTCCTTTGGTGCTGAAACCCCTTGGTCGACTGCGTGCGACTTGCAGAACTTGACATTGCTCAACTCTACTTTCAAACTGTAATTCGTTCGGCCAAGGAGTATTATACCCAATAGCTTACCTGACACGATACCTCTCTTTGCAGAGGGTGGTCAGCTGTCAACCCTGTCCCTAAACCCAGGAAAGGCGCGCAACATTCAGCAAAACCCACACTGACCGAGCAAGTGCTTTGTAACAATTTTCGAAGAAGGCTCAATCTCATGAGTGCGTGAGACCAAGGGTCATATATCAACAACCTGCTTTCATTTCATATTGTGAGTAGATCTTATTATCACCACCCTGGTTGACGTTCAGATGCCTAATGAGAACCTATCCAGAACTTCCAAATTGGAGACTGCGACTATGGCTAGGCAAGCTTTCTATCTCAAGGGGCTGCCATCTGAGATACTCCTCAATATCATGAACCGAATGGGGGTTCGAGATCTTAGCAACTTTGCCATGGCGAACAAACGTCATTGCGAGATTTTCAGAGAAAACCAAGTCACTCTCATGACCAATGTTCTCCTCGGCCAACCCGAATTTGAGTCAATCCTCTACATCCACACCCTTGGCAAGATCGACTTCACCCATGCCATGCTGTATCCCCGGAACATATATTTTAACCCTCATCGAGAGGATGGCAAGATAATCCATTTCACCCGTTTCCCCGTTTCGTTTAGCGAGGGAAGGCTCGTATGTCCTCGTAAGATTGAGTTTGAGCTTCGGGATCTCTCCGTCGTCTGGAATATGGTGAAAGTTATCGACTGGTGGGTGGAAGAGTATCCTCGTTTACGCTGGCATCAAAATCCTGAGGACAGCCGATGCCTTAAGGCCTGTGAGGAGGAAAGATTACGGAAAGCCTTGACGACTTGGTGGCTATTTGCCGACTGCTTTCACAACCAATGGGCTCGATACCCCTACATGCCCAAGTTATGGCAGACGGATGATCGCCTTTACCATATTCGCCGCCTGAGTACTATTGAAATTCGAGAGCTTGATAGCCTTTGGGCCATCATCGAGACCACTGTACGTCGTGATGTTTGCACAGATATGGGGCCAGATGTAAGTGGATTCAAGCACAGTTTTAGTCAATGGATACCGGTTTTTCTGATGACAACTTCCAGGAATACAACGTGCCATGGGGCCATTACGAGGGCCGGAGCAATAGCATTGTGCGCACACTCATGAAGATGAATCCTGAAAGTCTCAAAGCCGTATTGGAGAAACGCCCGCGTACCAACAGAACAGGCATTATGGAGATGGCCAGAAGTCTACAGCAACACTTAACCGCCGACCAAGAGGTGCTGTCTGCGACCATCGACACCGTCTTACAGGAACGGTTGCTCCTCCAGTGCTACAGTATCGACGAACTCCCTTTTAGTGGGATTTTGGACGAAGAGGGCTACGTAGGCGAGGACGAATCGTTCAGGACGGATGCCTGGCCGACTGGGAGCCCACCGCTTTCTAAGCAGGAGATCGCTATGTATCCACCCGAGCCCACACATCCGGTTCCCTACGGCGATGATGCCCACGAATGCTAGGTCCGTCCAGGGGACATGCCAGCCTAAATTCAACGCATAGAATCAGCAGTGGGCTCGGTGATACGTACAAAGAATCAGGCTCAATTCTTTATCCCTATGTTCTTGAATTATGGATAGACACTGTAACCGATCTGCCCATCGGAAGTCCAACCGACTCCGCTTGATTGCTTGTTTTGAGCACTCTATATATCGTGAGTGTCTTGACAAGTGTTACCCAACATGTAGTTACCTATATATTGAGTGAATTGACATGTCCCCTACCTTCACGCTTTTTCCTAACTTAATGTGACATCTCTGTTTAAGCATTAGCGCATATACCAGTTAGGTAGTATGTTGGTATACTAATATCCCCCAGATTTGCAGAATTATCTACCCACTGCAGCCTCAGTGGCACTTCCATTCTTTTGATGCAGTTTGACGAGGTTCGAGGTTCGGGCGTGGTGTGTACAGTGTCATTCCAATTTAATCGGGTCTGGATTGGGCCAATCCCGAGGGGACGCCGCGGCGGCTCAGGTACCTGAACTACGAGGCTAGCTAGCCGCCTTCTCCTGCGCGTCTTGCCCATGCACCCTGCTGTAATTCCTTCAACTCATACCACCACATCGAATAAGAACTTCATGTACTTGCGACGCAACGCAAGCGCTGGCGTGACCATATTCTCGTCGCTTCCAAACATTGAAGAGTCAGTGCTACACATCTTGAGCGCCTCTAACCGCCAAGGACTTCCTCATATTGAGTCGCCTGCAAGCTAGTGGGTGACAGCAGGGACTTTTAACTCATCAAGACATCTTCTTGCCTCCTTCGCTTCAGAGTTGCTACCCGCGCCTCTCACAGCCAAAGTATCCCAATTCATAGCAGCGTGCTATCCATGTGAGTTAATTCTTCCCTTTTGTTGGCAAAATCCCCATATCTCAGATCCGACTCGTTTATCCACCGCCACCAACCCAATCTGGGGCCTCTTGGGGTTTGCGCCTCAATGTTCTGGAAGCCCACGCTCACGCTCACATGCACATCACGGATCACAGACCTTACCGTCACAGTTTCCTTTCTGCAATTCAATTCTTCACCAATGGCGTAGGACCTCTCATTAATTCTAACCTACAGATGTACCATAATCCACACGAAGTATCTACTGTGGAAAGGCGCCTGAGCAACTTCGTTGAAGGAATTAACGTATTGTTCTTCAGCCTTGGTCTTTCCCCCACCTAGTGTGCAAAGTGGTCGAAGCATTCAATTACCTGTGGAACATCTTTATCCATCGAAGTTGCCTTGCGCTCTGGGAAGAACACCAATCACTAAGCGGATTCAGACTTTCATTGGTACTTGTGCACATATGGTGGTATCAAGACCAGTGCATCATGGATCAGGGACATGGCGCCTCCGAAGGCGCAGACCATGTTATGCTTGACGCACCAAACGGTTTGGGTGACCATGGGACTTACCTGCAGGGTGAGAACGGCAGTAACCGCGCTGCCTTTGATGGGGAGTCGGATCTCGAAATCGACGAATATGAGATGCCTATGGATGAAGAAGCATTTGCCAAAGCCAATATGACTCGGAGAGCCCTTCTTCCTACCGGTTGTTGCTTCGACCCGCGCATGAAACTCCATGCCAATGCCGATTTCGGTCCATCGCCTCACCACCCCGAGGACCCCAGACGCATAGAAGAAATCATGAAGATGCTTAAGAAGGCAGGGCTCATCTATACTGGTCCCGATACCGACCTGGACGACATCCTGAGAAACACGCCAACCAAGTACATGAAAAGAATACCTGCCCGTGAGGCCACCAAGCAGGAAATATGTACTATGCATACGCCTCAACACTATGACTGGGTGGAGGAATTAGGAAACAAAGACACCCAAGAGCTGCGGAAGATCAGCCACGAACTGGACCAGGGCCGAGACTCACTATATGTCGGCGCCATGTCATTCGAGGCAGCTTTACTGGCAGCAGGTGGTGCAATTGAGACTTGCAAAAACGTAGCAGCCGGGTATGTCAAGAACGGCCTTGCCATTATCAGGCCACCGGGACATCACGCTGAATACAACGCTCCCATGGGATTTTGTCTATTCAATAATGTTCCCATCGCCGCCAAGATTTGCCAGATTGATTATCCTGAAACTTGTCGCAAGATTCTCATCCTCGATTGGGATGTTCATCATGGCAACGGCGTCCAGAACATGTTCTATGACGACCCCAATGTTCTCTACATATCCCTCCACGTGTACGCCAACGGGGACTTCTACCCTGGGAAGCCTGATAACCCCGAGATTCCAGACGGAGGCATAGAACAAGTCGGCGAAGGCCCAGGCCGGGGAAAGAATGTGAACATTGGCTGGAACAACCAAGGCATGGGCGATGGCGAGTACCTCGCGGCATTCCAGGAGATTGTCATGCCCATTGCACAAGAGTTTGACCCTGATATGGTCATTATCTCTGCTGGATTCGATGCTGCAGATGGTGATGAGCTTGGAGGGTGCTTCGTGTCTCCACCATGCTACGCACACATGACACATATGCTGATGTCGCTTGCGGGTGGTAAAGTTGCTGTCTGCCTGGAAGGCGGATATAATCTGAAAGCCATTTCTATGTCAGCTCTTGCTGTGGCCCGAACCTTAATGGGGGAGCCGCCGCCCAAATTGTCCCTCCCACGGATCGACAAGGACGCCCACAAGGTTCTCCAAAAAGTGAAGGCAACACAAGCTCCCTTCTGGGAGTGCATGCGGCCTGGGGTGATTGATGTGCCTGCGATAGGCCCGGGGTCGTCACGTCTGCACGATGTGATTAGGGGTTTCCAACGGCAGTATCTAGCCGAGAAGTGTGGGCTAATCCCGCTATATATCCAGCGCGAGGCCCTCTTCAAGTCTTTCGAGAACCAAGTCCTCGTGTCGCCAGGGATTATGGAGAAGAGGAAGATCATACTGCTGATCCATGACCCGTAAGAGCGTCTTCTTGCCTTGGAGTGTAACAGTATGGTCCCATGAAGCTAACCTGTGGACAGTCCGGAGCTGGTGGCTATGCCTGACACAATCGACAACAAAGTCGACCCACACAATGCGTTTGTTGTAAGAAAATGCCTTGGTCAACGGCACGATGGTCAAAATAGCTAACACATGCATAGATGGATGGTGTTATATCTTATGTCGAATGGGCTCACCAAAACGATTTCGGAATCATCGATGCCAATATCCCTCATTACATCACACATCCAGAGGACACCGATCCCTATATCCAAGGAGCCGATGAGAAAACGCTTGGCATCCAGATGAAGGAGCTCATGAATTACATCTGGGACAATTACCTTCAACTCTGGGAGGCGGAAGACATCTTCCTCCTTGGCATTGGCAATGCGTATCTGGGAGTTAAGCTCCTTCTTACAGAACGACGTAAGTTGGCTTGGGCAGCCAGTGAAGAGGCACAATATGCTAACCAAGGGTTCCAACAGATTGCAAAGACCGTATATCTGGTGTGATTAACTTTGTCACGGGCAACCTCCGTCCTGTGAAGTCTAGCGTCGACGAGGACCTTTCGGGATGGTACAAGCGCAACTCTCTCGTATTCGTTGCTGATGACCACGCCTGCTGGATCGATGCAGACATGGCCAAAAAAGTGAGCAAGAAGCGCTTCGGTGGCGTCAAGAGAAGCAGTCAGATTGGACTCAATAAGATGATGTATGCACACGCCAATGAAGTGCAGGGGTGGATCGCCGAAAGGGTCACGTCGGACAAGGCTGGGGACGATTCGTCGGACGAGGATACAGAACCGCACCTGGCGGGATGAAGAAGAAAAACAACGGATCGTCATTGAAAGAGAACGATCGATGGAAGGGGTGTTTTGGTTTACATCAAGCAGCGTCTGACAGCAAGGGTAGTGTGGGTGAGTGGGTGTAACAGACAAGCAAGCATGCTTGAATGCTTTGTCTTTTACGTGACGCAGCAGGTTCTAGTGAAGCCATCAGTGGTGTTGAGGTCGTTTCGCCCATTGGTTCACATAGGTAGATATCCATCCAGTATTGTATTTGAAAAATAAACGCTGGTCTTCTTGTTTTGTCTCGTCCTTGTTTGTTCATTGGAATGACCAAGTGAATTAATTGATGGCCGGCACCGCGAGACTCTAGATCCTGGCAAGTACGCCTTAACCTACCAGGTACCTACCTGGCTTAGTGGTCCTTGCCGTGCTGTATATCCATCAACCTTCTATGAATTGATGGTGGAAGCTTCCTCCTAACCTACCTCACTAAGTATCTGGGAACTTACCCTAGTACCAGAGGGGATACATACGTACCTACAACAGGTGCAGCTTATCGATAAAAGGTGGGTCTAGAAATTGTACCTGCCTACCGTTTGCGTTTGCGATGATGGCGATTGAATGATTGATGGATTCCACCTACTGCAGACCACACAAAGCTTCATCCTCAATCCCAATCAACAACCACTTTACGAACACAAAACCCATCAGATTGCGGACGACTATAAGCGAGCAATTTTCTTTCATTGCTATTCTTCTTGCCCTCCGAGGACTGCCTTGCCAGAACTGTGGAAGAACTCGATCTGCCCGGAAAGGGCCAGCCCAGCAACTATGGAACGCGACTCGCGCAGCAGGAGGTAAGCCGCATCACAAGTTGAGGGAGAAAGACACGATCAATTCCCAGCCACACCAAGCCAAAATAAATAAAGAACGAACGAACGCGAGCGAGGGCGACGGGACCTATTTGACGGGCTTGCTTGAAAGCCGTCCACTTCAATCGGGATTTGTTCTCTTATTCCCAGCTTTTACAACATGGTCGCGGTGCCCGCGAGACTGCGTCTACAGCCGGTTCACGCCCTTTTATAATGAATTTCACTCTTTATGGCCATGGCGCAAGCTGTGTGTGGCCAGCGGTCTTGTTTACAAGGCGATCCTGTGGTTGTGGTTACTGGCAGCCGGGTCATGGACTGCAAATCTGTAGCTATTGCCGATGCTTACCTACGAAATACTGACATAATGAATGTTTTCAGATACGACGATGGCGAGGTCACTAGATATGGCGCCGGCGAGTCCTACCGACCATTCAACGATCGTGCTGATCGAGAGCGTCCTGAACGACCTGAACGTCCCGAACGTGTTGAACGCCCTGAACGCCCTGAGCGTCGACCCCGGTCACCTCCTAGGCCTGGGAGAAGCCCACCACCTCGGGAGCGAGCCAGGACGCCGCCGGCTCTAGACAACGATAGATATATCCCGGACCGAGATCGTGATCGAACACCCCGTCGGCGCTCCAGGAGTCCCGGCCGTTTCAGAAGAGATCGATCGCGCGAGCGAGAGGTGGACAGACCCGCCGCCGGGGGAGATAGCTGGAGACGGCCCAGGGAGAGAACAAGAAGCCCTGCCAGACGGCCGTCACCACCTCCCCAGAGACGCAGCCCCCTTCGACGCAACAGCCCACCTCCACGGCGCTTTTCCCCCAGACGGGACATTAGGGATGACAGGGATCGACCACGATCTCCTAGGCGGGTCTATGATTCTGCAAGGTCACAACACCCTGATCCTTACTTTCAACGTCCGCCTGCTTCTTTCCCTGCCAACATTCGTTCACACCCCAACTCTCCTCAGCCCCGCGTTCCATACCACAACTCTCCCCCTTCGGCCTCCGCGCCTCGATTTACGCAGGTAAAACGCGAGGCGTCTGTGGGACTTGTGGCTGGTGACAATCCCAATTCCATTCCCATACCTTCTCGTCGCATTCAGTTGTCTGCCAGTTTGGAAGACTTGCGGGGAGAGGCGGTGAACCCCAACAATGTCCCTCTTGCAAACAACCGCTTGGGGCCCCGACGGGATCTTCAGTATGGTCCTTTAGGCAGGCCCCAGAACTCGCCTGACAAGCGTCATGCTCATCAGTCTTCTAACTTCGGCAATGATTTCGTTCCTGCAAATGCCGGGCGTAATATGGTGTCTAACATGGCATATAGAGGTCGGTCCCGTTCTCCTCTGGACAACAGAGATCGTGGGCGAGATTTCCGCGGCGACTTGAGAGATCGTGAGCGCCGGAGCCCGGGCCGACGACCTTCGCCGCCCGGACCGCGGGGCAACAATTTCAGGCGCCGGTCTCCTAGCATGGATCGGCGGGATGATCGTTTTGGTCCCCCCAGCCGGCGGCAGTCACCTCCTCGCGAATCTGCCGTTTCATCGGCCATACAATCCAGAGACATCTCGAGGCGTACATCGCCTCATCCCATTTCAGCTCGGTCGGACGATCGGTCACGCCCACAGTCCCCGCTCCCGTCTCGACCGTTGTCGCGATCATCACACCACGCCCCAGACAGACAACGTAGCCCCGCACGCGGACCAGCGGCTACTGATTCCACAACAACTCCTGCAAGATCACCGCCACGGGGTCCAGCAGGCTATCGGGCGCCTCCTACAGGTCCCCGAGACAACGGCCGTGATATGAGGGACAACCGGGACGCAAGGGAGTCGCGGCGCGAATCGATATCGACCTCGCAGTCCAGACCAGCACCAGTTCCTTCCGGACCATCAGGTCGACACGATATGCCAAGTCCAAGCAATCCACCTTCCGGTCCCCGAGGTTTCGCAGCACCCCGTGGTGGTGGTGGGTTTGGGCGAGGCGGTGGTCGAGGTAGCAACTGGGGTACGACAATCCAAAGCCGCAATATACCTCCAGCCAACGGTCCGGCTTCTGCCACGGCTGCTAGCAGCAACATTCCCACAGGCCCACGGGCTTCACAGACTTCTCTGTCGGTCCCCAGCACGCCTGTTTCGCAACCCAAACCATTTAACCCACCAAAGGGGCCCTCGGCCGACCTGTCCGGCAACAACAGCAACAACAAACGCCTCTCGTTTGCCGAACAGCTCGTCGCTTCCTTACCGCCCGTTATCCCAGGCGGCAAAGTCGACCCGGCGCAGTTGCCGCTTCATACGGGAGTACTACCGGAGTTGCAAACGCACTTCAACCAGCTCAAGGAAGAGGAAGAAAAGATCCGCCTTGACTCGTACGCCAAGCAGGAGAAGCTGCGCAAGAGCCTGGCCCACTGGGATAAGCTGGAACGCGAGGCTAAAGTCATGGAGCTTCGGTCGACGCTGAGCGAGCAGAGCCTGGCCAAGGTCTCAGGAGATGGGGTCGGTGGTGCAGCATTCTGAGGAAAAGTGTACGAAAACCTGAGCTACTCCTGTGAGGCGTTGCAAACCGACTGCTGAACGAGCCCATATTTGTCTAGAGTCTTCGACCCCTTGGACGCCGTAGTCTGAGAAGAATCACTCAACATGCCTTGATTCTATGCAGAAACTTGAGCGAAATAATGAAGATGGGGAAGATCAGCTTCAACTGCCCCAAAGTTGTGTGTATGTTTATACAAAGGGAGTCAGTGAATGCCGATGGAGAGACAGAGCGCGTGGAGCTGTGAACAAGCTCTTATTCGTCCCGCCCTATTTATGTACGAATGAACTATGTATGACGAATAGAGAAAAGGAGAGCTAGCTAGCTACCTAGCTAAATAGCCTGCATTTCCTCGTACACCTCGACAGATGAAGGCAAATAATATGAGAGAAGAAGCAGGAGGAGACGTGGAATTGCGACATAATCATACCCCCTAGAGAGTCAATTGCACATCAATCTCCCAACCAGCTCCAGCCTGGATTCGCTTGGTGACATGACATGGGTGAGCGAAATGCCTGATTCAACTTCATTGTAAACAGCGGCCAGCAGGTTGTGAACTTTATAATCTATTGCTACAATGGGCCAGAAGGGAAGGCGAACACTGTAACAAAGTCGAGCACAGAGAAAATCTTCAATGAGCAAAAACGCCATCATGAAACTTCGAAATTAAAGAAGCAGGAACAGATCAGGCAGAATATATACCCTCTCCCCGATTCTCCTTTTACTCCATCCAACCGTTGACAAATGGGAGAGACGAAACCGGAACCGACCAAACTAGACTAAGTGACTTTCCTGGCCGATTGTTCAACGAAAACGCCTCGCAATGCTGGGTATATTCCCAAATGTCCAACCAAGTACAAGCAATGTTCACCACCATCATCACCACCATCAAATCATCATCTCATTTGATCCATGTATTTGCAAACTTGGAACGTATCTTCCCAGAAAGGCATATCCGCAAGCTCAACTCGTGTAACGAGTTTTCTTTTCGAGAAAAGAGACCGAAAAATAGATTATTAAACTCCGGTTCCCCATACACCATGGTCATTAACAAGGCGGGATTATGAGGCCGCCACGCCATGAGCGCCGACATTGCTGCTTCTCCGTTCGTGGCTGAGCCCAAAAACTTTCTGTATTGACCTCCGGATTGTCTTTCCTGCGCCTGCGCCATCTTCTTGGTTTCCGTTGGCGTCTTGTTGTGTGCCCGAAGTTGCGTTCGCTTGGGCCCCTGTCGCACTTTCCCTCCTTCCAAGAAAACCTAGACTCATCCGTCGCCCCGTGCTAGCATGCGATGCGTTAGATTCGCGCTTTTTCTTCTTGACGGCGACCACAGAGGTAGGAACCTCGGCTGATCGAGGCGGCCACTCGCCATCCCGCTTCCAGCCCGCGACGCAGGCTCGTAGCACATCACCAAGATTAACGGGGCATGCCGGCGTCATCGAGTGAACCACGATTCGATCGTAGATGGATGGGTAAGTCGCTGGCGTGATGGAGGCGCGCATAGGATTGGCGGGCGGCAGAAGAGGTGGGGGGATGGGGAGAAGTGTTTCCACGGGGTAGCTGGAGGAATCACATCTCGTTGCCACAATCTTATTCGATTCGGCATCTGACGACGAGGCAACAGCTGTCGAGTCTCCGGAATGGTGAGTACTGGTGGGCGACAACGGCGATATGTGCGGTGCTCCATTACTGGTCGGTGATACAGGCGGTGTAGAGCTGGACAGCCGCCAAAAAGAGAGTCGGCGTGTTGCCGGCGACATGGGCGTGACCGGTGGCTTGGGCTTCACGCGGGCGGTCTTGGCGGAAGTCCATGCATCCCGCCGCGCATTGAAGCAGGCTAGACCTCCGTTCCAGGATTCCTCCTCCCGTACTGCCTTGCGCCTCTTTGCGCGCTTCTCAAGACGGGATGATTTGATGACGGATGCCACGGTGTCGGGAGAGTCGAAGCGGTAGGCTGAAGGGGACACGGGTTCGAAGTCGCCGTCGTCAGACAGGTCTGAAGTCCATTCGGCCCTGGCCCTGAAATGAGCAGGGTCGTCGGAGACGGTGCTGTAAACCGAAGCAGTGTCATCGGCTGATTCGGTTTCGTCGACATCTAAATCTTCATCGTCGCCACTTGAAGGGTGTCCACGTGACTCGGCAGTGTCAATGTCAGGTGTCTTGGCAGGGATGTCTCCGGGGGGGCTCGTGTCAGCATCGACATGGCTAACGCCAGGACTTTGTGCATTGGGCGGCCATGTAAAGGCCCAATCGTTCCGAATGGTGGCGGCCAAGTACTTCTTGACAGCTTCTTTTTGTTTCGTCTTGTCCCTGCTCACGAGATCTGCGTCGAATTCGGGGCCATCGGCAGGCAGAGGGTGGGAGGGTGGTGAGCGCAGTTTGGTCAATGGCAATTTGCCAGATTTATATAAATCAGAAAAGATCATCTTGGATTGGGCCCAAGCCGACAACGTCCCCGTCGCACTTTCGAGGGAGGTTGGCAAATGTTGTTCGGCAGGATCGCGTCTGACGGTGGCAAGGGCAGGCGGCTGGACATTTATATGCGCCTGAGCTTGAGCTTGAGCTTGAGCTGGTGCTGGTGCTAGTGTTAGTGCTTGGCCAGCTGCTTCTCCAGATGGTAGTAGTAGTAGTGTGGAGTGCGGGGCAGTGACATCGTTTGACGGTGGCATGAGTGGGTTCATCTGGGCTGGGGAGAGAGCCGGTCAGCAACAGGGGGGGTCAACGGGACGGCCCAGTCTAAACTTCCCAATAGACACTGAGCAAATCCAATAAAATCAAGTCACGCTTTGACGATTAGAGGAAGCCTTGGGAGGGGAGGAGGCATCGGGCAGTCGGGCCTGGACTCTCTGGACTTTCTGGACTTTCTGGAGTCTGGCCATGTCGGGGTCCCCTCACTGTCCTCAGTGTATCAAGGAGAGAAAACCGGGGTAGCAGTGGTAGGGAGTGGTCTCACTTGGGAGGCACGGCGCGCTTGAGCTGCCTGTAAACGTACAAATAAGGTACTTCCTCTTCCTCTTCCTCTTCCTTTTGGCAACACCGAGGCAGAGCCCACAGCCGCAGCGGGGGTTGATTCTCTTCTTCATAGACCTAACCCCAGACCTACATAAGGCCAGAGACAAACAAGAAAGAAATGACAGAATCAGGTCCCTGCAGACCGGGAATGGACAGGCTGACTGTGCTCCCCAGTGGTTTATGCCTGGTTCATCATAGTGGTAGATGGATGATAACATGATGCGAGTAAGGAAGCCGGATTTGAGTTGGTTGACGGACATTGGTTTGTATTGAATGGGATGGGATGGGATGGGATGGAATCAACGAAAAAGGTACTTTGACTTACCAGAGTCTGACAGAGCTTGGGTGGGAGGTACTGCTGCTACTGCTACTGCCGCTGCTACTGCAACATCAACACCAACATGAGCAGCGCTGCTCTCTTCTGACCTTCGGCGGCTTTGGGAAGGGATCGACGGCTCCCGTGCTAGTTCAGCCTGCATAATGGATTGCCCGTCTAAACCAAATAGGAAGGGGTGCAGCTGCTGCGTTGTTGTACTGGTAAGTCTAGGTCTATGCAGATAGGATATTCTCGGCTATGCTATGGCTAGGGGGCCTAGAGGCCTATAGGCCTAGGGCTGGCCTCCCTCTAGGCTCTAGCACACACGGGGCGGGTTTGCCAGGCCAGCCGCAAAAAGGTTGCACCAGAACAAAACAGGACTGATTCGCGAAGTCGGTGAGGAGTGATAGACTGATACGCAGTATAGCACTACGTAGTAGGTAGAGGGGGGGATAACGGTAACCAGAGGAGGAGTATGAAGAGAGGATGATGATGATGATGAAGATGACAAAAGCCGATTGAAACGGATTGGGGGGGTGGTTGCAAGCGGGAACTGACTGTTTTTGGTTTCAACCGTTTCCGCCGATGAGTCGTGTCGTGTGACAAAAGGATCTGCAGCCTTCAACTTTGATTGTGTGGAGGATTCGGCTTCTGGATGAACTTTGCGATGGTCACTTATTATTCCCATCAGCCACACAATTGTCCTGCATGTCCACCTGTAGGCAGACTGCAGATTGCAGATTGCAGCTGCTTTAGGTACATGGCCTGGCCTGCAGTTACACTGACAAGTAGGAGGATGAAGGGTATAATGCAAATGCAGGAGGGGCGCAAGCCCGATACGACGGGACATTTATTACCCCCCCTAACCCAGAGAAAGACAAGAGAGGATACGGTACGTGGTACTCACAGTCTTCTTTGTCAAGAGCAGAGAATGGAATAGGTATGTAGCTTTGGCGGGTAACAAGAGGCGAAGACATGTAACACGAGATCTCCTGAGCCTTGCCGGACCAACATAAGTAACCTATGATGGTAACTGAAGTGTGGTAAAACAGATGGTACGCGTGATGGCCTGAAATTGAAATTGAAAATGGGGCAATTGCAGCTGATGCTACAGGGCACAGAGTGGCGATACAGATACAGGCACGGAGCTGTTTAGGTAGCCAAGTACTCCGTGGCCTATTAAGCCTTTCACGAAAACGGCAAAGACCGGTGGCTTCTTTCTCATTCAGCGCTCGTGGCTGCGTGGTTGTTTTTCGTGGGTGGTGTGACTTTGTGTTCAATTCTTGCTGTGCTGAGCCTGTGCTTAGCGGAAAGCACCGACCTCCGACAAGAGCGAAGAGAAAATCGAAAATCGAAAATCGGAAAGTATCAACCAAAGTGAAAACCCAAATTAATCAGACGGACTTGCCTGGAATAAATGCAAGGCAAGGCGCTTATTAGCATTAGCAGGCACAGAATTCTCCACATCTGCCGTCTGGCGCACACACACACACACACACACACACATCCACCCACTCACTCAGGGAGTCAGTCAGGAGAAGATGGGCAAGAATACCCCGGAAAGAAGAACAAAGATCGAAGGTGTATGTATATATAGTTTGGATACCACAATTGCAAGTGAATGAGGATGACAAAGGTCCAGTTATCATCTCGATGTCTACCGTAACGGGTGAGATACCAACTTATATGCATAGAGTACCCCTCGCGCTTCTTGAATCCACCATGATATTCCACGTGGATTTACCACTAATAACGACGGGTGAGATGAGATGATGCAGTGGTGGTAGTAGTGGTAGACAGATCGGGATCCCTCGTGGCATAGGATGTGTCATTTGGTGCCGAGCCTATTGCCGCCAAGTACTAATCGATACATCTCCACCGGGGACTCCTCATGTCACTCTCAGGATTCTTGAGCATGTCGCAAGTGCCTAGCATATACCTCGACCAACGAAGAGGGCTTGAAGCAGGTCACTGTATTGAGGTAAGTACCATGGTGGTGACTTTCATTGGTAAGAAGCCATGAGACATAACCTGCTGGCAACAAGCAGCGAGCAGCTGGTACTGACCCTAAGCTACTACCTGGTAAGTAGGTTTTGGCCTATTCCATCGGTCTCTGCCCCGATAAGCAACCCGAGTATTCAGCCTCTTGTCCAGCCGTGACAACCTGCTGCCTTTGTCATCATAGCTAGCGGATAGCTTACAGCACTCTCCGGGCTGAAGCCATGGAGTCATAGCTACGCCTAGCGAGGCATTCAGGCTCAGTGTATCCCATTTTCTTTGAAACCTCCTCCTTCGCCGTCAGCCACCCTCGCTTCTGTCGCAGAAGCAGAACTAGAGCCAGAATCAGGGGCAGGATGGGCAGGAGGAACAGTGCTGCCCGCGCCGATACCCGTGCGCATCCGGCTCTCCGCCACCAGGGCCTGAAAGTCGGCGTCTAGCTTCTCGGCATCGAAGTTGCCCTGCATGCTGAAGGGGACGAATGTCAGGTTCTTGCTCCGATTCGGCTTCTTCTTCTTCTTTCGAACGCGCGGCAGCGGCAGCGGGGGCAGGGTGACAGGGGCTAAGTCGGGGGGCCCCGGGGCTAATAGTTCTGCTTCTAGTTCTTTGACGAGGCCTTCATCGATGTCTTCGGCAGCGGGCTCTGGGACAGGAGACTCTGGAGCTAGCAACTCCGCTTCTAGCTCCTTGATGAGGACTTCGTCGATGTCTTCGCCGTCGTTGAGGTCTGGAGGAGCGGGCATGTCGGTATCGTTGTCGCTGGTACTCCTTCCGCCTCCTTTTTCAACAGACTCGTTGCGATTCTGGTCATCTGGGGCTAATAGCTCCTCTTCAAGTTCTTTCAGGATATCTTCATCAATATCCTCTGCATTGTCATCATCTTCGTCATCAGAAATGACGATCTGGTTCGACGCGGAGGACGCAGCGGGCGCAGAAGGAGTATGGGTCGAGCCCCCCTCCTCGATCTATTGTTTATTATCATCATGATGGTCAGTCTCATAATCCGTCATAGCTGTGGAAACGGAGAAACCTTACCGTGTCGAGGAACGACCGACGTCTTCGCTTCCGGAGTCGGGAGAGCGCCAACCTCAGCGCATACTATTTCGATGCCTCCGAGGCCCCAGTTCGCCAGCTGCGACGGCGATGGCGGCGGAGAGCAAACTTCTCCAGTTCTTTGAGGGTATACATTTTGATGGAGAGTGTCAGATAGCTGGGGAGGATCATAAAAGGAGGGTAAAGTGAACAGGTAACATATATCTATATGTATATCAACTTGAGATGAGGAGAAGTCTCTATGTGGCACCCAATCGCCGACGATAGGAGGATTTGCTTGGCGCTTGCCAGTGATGCATTAGAAGCATCGAATGCGAGTGTGAGGGGGAAAGGGTGATTTTGTCGGCGATGGGCCAAACAACGGGGAAGCTGGTGATTTTATAGGCATCCAGCCAATAAATTATATTCAACATCGCCGGCGACAAGAGGGGACTTACTTTCCATTCACTGTCGCCGACTACAGGGGCCAGTATTCGATTCACTGTATTCGATTCACTATCGCCGACAAGAGGGGATGGGTTCGTTTGATGTTCACTAGTTCTGACGAGTCACAGCCGTCTGGGAGTAAGTAGGATATCCTCTTAGCCCAAATGTGAAGGAACCATGAAATGGAAATGTCAGTTCTTCTAAAGATGAAGAGCTAAGGTGGCAGCGTTCAACCTCAACGTGGATAGGGGCTACAGTCAATCACAATATCTGAAGATAAGTCTTTGTTCACAAGAAACAAGGGGGCGAATGTGAGGCAGCGCCGATTCTATTCTGGCGAATTTGATGACGGTGACGCTGGTGATTTCATGATCCCAATGACAGTTCCCGCTACGATATACTATTCGAACTGGAAAGGGTGATACTCAACATAGCGGACGTTATGTTATGAGAGCTGTCCCAGAATAGGAAGAAGGCAAGTAGATAGAAATTTTGATCCCATCATGACATAATTGGCGACCAAGATGTTGGTGATCCGAGAGGCATAGAGTTAGAATGGCAGTATTCAATGCAAGTGGACAGTCAGATTAGGGTATTAATTGCATTCACTCGTGCCCTTGCCGAGAGATGCCAGTTACGGGGATAGTTATAAGAAAGAGCAACATGAGGCCTACCTCATGAAATGCATATCTCCTCCCTTCTGTGGAAATCCTGAAAAGGTCCGCGTAGTACGTCTTTAATGGCGCAACTTAGAGACATTTAAATAGCTTAAGTAAGGAAAATGAGCGGCAATTCTTAACAGGAAGTATTTGGATAATATCTATCTGGACAAGCGCAGAGTCTTGTATGACCCGCTTACTCTATCAGCTCTCCAATATCTCCCTGCGACGATTTCATGGTATGCAGTTAGTTAGAGAGCTACCGAGATGATTGTGTGTGATAATGATACAAGAGAAAAGTCGAAACCGATACGCCGTTCAAGCAATGATGATCCGAGGGCTACCCAGAAAAAGGAGCTTGCAACTCAAACATTAGTGCATTATCATCCCTTACACCCATCATCTTTCGAAAAGCATGTTGCCTGGCGTGGCTTGGGCAGATGTGTCGCCGTCCTAGGAGACTTCCTCGACCATCTTTCCACTACGCAGACCGCCAGGGATAAACACCTTGCCCATGGGACCAGCGAGCATCTCCTCGGGAACAGCGATGCGATTGCCGTCCTTGTTGCTGATCCATCGAACAAAGACCGGGTCTGCCTTGTTTGCATCGACAGCTTCTTGTTCATCGTTAGCGATTTGGGCCTTGGATTTTCCCTTGGGCGCCTGCTTCTTGAGAAGCTTGTTGATAGTTTCCATCTATTTGGATTGTTCAGTATCACATGCCAATCAACATGGCTTTCATGGAATACAACTTACCTTGACTTCCTCATTGCGCTTCTCGCTGAGATTGCGTCTCCGACGAGCCATCTCTGCACGACGCATCGAGATCTCTTCTGCGGTGAATACCTTCTTGGCTTGGACCTCTACAGATCGGGAATCAGTGGGAATCCATCATCTGGGGCAAAGGGGGAAAAGGGAGTGCCTACCATCTGATAGCTTCAGAAGCGCACCGTCGCCGTCTTCCTCGAACCGTGCCCTCTGTCGCTTAGTCATCTTGGTCAAGTCGGGGGCTTCGCCTTGGCTTCCGTCGTCGTCGCTGCCGAGGTCATCATCGTCATCTTCTTGGAGCGCCCCGGCTGCCTCGATCTCGTCGTCCTCTTCACCTTCGGCATCATCATCCGGGTCATCGCCACCGCCCACCTTTACGGTGTCCTGAATCTCATCTTCACTCTCGAGTTCACTGAGCTCCTCGTCATCACTGTCCTTAGCTTGGATAGCGGGCTTGCTTGCGGCCTTGGTAGGCGTCTTGGTCTTGGGGTTACCGGTAGCCTTGCCTGGTCTCGAGACTTTGATCGTGGGCGCTGACGGCGTGGCATCAATGTCCATGTCGTCTTCCTCACCTTCGGCATCCTCCTCGCCAAGATCATCCTCGTCACCGTCGGCGTCGAGGTCCATGGTGTCATCGACGACGATCTCCCCCTCGGCATCTTCCTCGCCGACTTCAATCATGTCGTCGTCCTCGTCCCCCTCGGCATCCTCCTCTCCTTCCGCGTCGTCCTCGTCGCTGGATTCGAGCGTATAGCTCTTCTTCTGCACGCGAGTCCTCTTACCCGAGAGTATCTCACCACCGATGAAGCCCTCTCGAGCGATGACAGAGGCCTTGGCAGAAGATGAGCTTGTAGGGCGGCTGGTAGTGGCCTGGCGAAGCTTGCTGGCGGGCAACTTGACTGTGATATGCATATGCTGGTTAGAATCCGAGGGAGATGATGGAGGGCCGCGTGTGACAGTTGCTACGGCGCTCTTACCCTCAGACCGACGCGATGAAGTCCTGGAAGACATGATCCTGCCGGTTCGACTACTTGTAATGTTGTCGCTGTCGACCATGTCAGTAATTGCCGAGTTTGCCTTTTGGGCGGCAGCGCGGCGAGGGCGAGATGCCATGATGAGATGGATACAATCCAGGGGGAGGTGTGAATTTGGGAGATGTAGACAGATGTTGCGGGAGCGGGTTTGATGGGGAGGTGAGTGGATTGTCGTGCCGAGCTGACTGGTGGAAGATGTGCAATGGGTGGTGAGAGAGATGCAAGGGCAATTTTTTGGAGGTTTGAAGTGTGTCTTTGTGGCGGGCTGAGAGGTTGAATTAAGCTTGCGGCGTTTAGAGATAGCCGTGACACGTTCGACTGGTTCTGGTCAGGGTACAGACGAGGCGCCACCAGGCCACACCAGGTAGATGCCAATGCCGACTCTCAAAGGCTTTGTGGTTTGTGCTGCCAACCAGATGCCCTCGTCTAAGGTTCCCTTGTTGGAGCCAACGGCAAGCCGCACGTGGAAAGGTAGAGCTCAAGTATCCTGTACCCTGACAACCGACAACAATCCAGTCCGATCCAACCCCAAACCCATCCGATTTGATGTATTCACACGTGTGTTGTTTGTTTGCTATCCAATGATTTCTTTTCTTCTCCCCCCTATTACGACATACTACTTTTGACGTATTCGCTCATATATATTCACTTGAACCAATGAGGGCTGGCCGAATCTGTCGCGGTGCTAAAAGCAAATGAGGGAGGAAGGGAGAGAGAGCATGGCAGGAAAGAAGAGGAAGAAGATATGCCGGCGGCTCACACTTACGACAAGTCTAAATACGCAGATTCTCGAAGTCCTTTTTTACGTCTGTCCCGATGTGGCTTACCTGGCCAAGCTGCAAGAGACCCTGTCGATTGGGTTCCTGCGGTTTCGTTTGGCCGCCCCCCTTGTCTTGGGGCAGAGCTGGCTGTGCTGGATTGAGACCGATTGATTGATTGCCTGATTGATTGACTGATGGATGGCGGGTTGAATGGAATGGAATGGATGAAATGGGCTTCTGACGTGGAGTTGCACTCGATTGGCTCGCAGATCCCCTTTTTTTTTCCTTGCGTCACACCGATTGAGTCTAGTGAGGTGAACGAGGTGCTGTGTCGTATAAAGAGGCGCTTACTTGCCTTTAGATTCTGGATTCGGGCAGTGGAAGTGGAACGGGGTTGCGGCAGGCAGGTCGCTTACAAACGATGAGTGATGATGAACCGGCTGATTTGAGTCTTGGAGGTTTGAACGAGCGAGATCTGGGCGACAAGTCCGATCCACCGTACGGCTGATATTGGAAGATCAACTAACCTGGTTAGTGCACGCGACACTTATACTGGAGAGGCCTTCTATGTAGGTTTGGTAATGTTAAATAGATGCTTGAACCAGTATACCTAATCGGAGATAGCAGCCAGTAGTTATCCAGCTGCAAGGGAATATTATGATTTGGATTCTTGAACGAGAATGCATCAAAGTCGCGGTTCATCTCCGTCCTGGCTGCGCTTCAGCATCCGAGTCACAAGTCACGTGAGATTGGTTGCCAGGATACTCGGTGAGGCTCGGTGAAGGGCACCGGTACTTTTACCTTGCTTGTACTCGACGTTTTTGATTCTTCCAGTTCAAGCACGTCGATTTCTAGATCTCCATAGGACAAGACTGTTTGTAAGCAGTGCAAGTATACCTGACCCAGATACTCTGTAGATACATGTATACATAATTTCAATACACCTCTCGAGCCTTCATTTTCTGAAAGGTACCCAAGGTATCGACCTCCAGGGCTCTTAACCGTGGCAGGTACAGTACATGCACTAGACATGCGATCGGGGCACGGCAAAAACGGGGGGACAGGCTGGCAGGGGACCGCCCAACAGGCTAACAGTGTGGGGGCCCCAAGGGCCCCAGCCGGTTGACCAGCAACTTGAACTGAAGCTGCCGAGGCATATGACAATCATTCATCGCATCCACCGTCGTTGATTCGTACTTTACTGATGCGTCCCGTGTCCCTCCTTCGTCGCTCAAGTCACGCTTCCATAGCCTGATATCCTTCTCAAAACTTGTCAACATGGCTGAGGAAGATGAAAAAACTGTTGCGCCGTCACAGGGCGATTCGCAACCCGAGCCCGCAGGCTCTGTGCCTGTGCCAACCACCGTAGATCAAGCTCGCAGGTTCTTAGCCGACGAAAACATCCGTGGAGCGAGCCGCGATAGGAAGGCCGAGTTCCTCAAATCCAAAGGCCTGCAAGACGAAGATATCGAGAAGCTTCTCTCTGAAGTTAACGAGGCAGACATTGCTACTGCCCTACCATTGGCTTCCCCAGAGAAAGAATCCGAAACTGCGCCTGGGAAGACCACGGCTGGAGAACCCACAATACCACAGACAGCATCGCCAACACCACCGACAGCATCTGCAACCGGCGATGCACCACCGATCATCACTTATCCTGAATTCCTAACCCACTCACCTCGACCCCCACCTCTCATCACCCCATCCCGCGTCCTCGACATTCTCGCCGTATCCGGCACAGCATGGACGCTGCTCTATGGCGCCGCCAAATTCGTCGTAAGCCCAATGGTCGAGAGCCAGACCGAGGCGCGCTCCGACTACTACACGCATGTAAACGAGAAGGCTTCACAGCTGGTAGAGAAGCTAGAGGGCCTCGTCAGCGAGGTGCCTTACAAAAATGGCAAGCCTCTTCGGTCACAACAACCCGAAGCCTACACCGACGCCACGGATGACGACAAAAGCAGCTACGGCGACCCGACCGAGATGTTCCACCGTGACATCGGCACACAGACCTCGCCTCCCCCAGTACTTGCCACGCCCTCTCCAGGCACTCCCGGCGCGAACGAGTCCACGGTCGATGCGCAAGCGCGGCGTCTCGCCCGGCTGAGGACAGCTGTGAAGGAGCTGTCCGACATGAACACGAAGCGGGCCGAAGACACAGCAGATCTGCTGTCTGGAGTAACCAGACTACGAGACGAAGTCGACAAGGTTCACAGATATCCCATGTGGTCCCCGCCTGTTTCCATGTACGGCCAGACCAATTTCGGCCGATCTGCTGGCCAGCAGGAGGACGACGAATACAAAAAGACGAAAGACGCCATCCGCAGCGTCAAGGGCGTGTTCCTCTCGTCGAGGATGTTCCCAACCGCAGCATCGAGATAGAACGACCCTGCTCCGGTGGCGCTGGGACAGGTTGATGGCGTTTCCGACACAGCTACACCTGCCTAGGCGGCTAGCACAGGTCATCAGGCTCGCCCGGATCCGCGACGGCTGTCGCAGCAGACCGAAATCGACAGCAACCATAATAACGAACGCATAGTACCTCACATGTGGAACCACGATAACCAGGCGGACAACCAGCTGAAGGTACTGGAATTCGAGAAGAGGAACTGGGCCTTGCAGAACACTCTTGCCACAACTGATCAACCACCTTCAACAATACAGACATACACCCCACCTCCCTCTGTTGCCTCCAGTGCCTCTTCTTCTATTTTCCCTTCGCGTCAGCCGCGAGCAGCGCCTCCCCCTGAAAATATGGAGGATGGTGCGGCTAGTGTGCACCCGCGGCAAGGCATTTTTGTGGATGACAGAACCCAGAGCGATCCGATGCGTTTCCGTCGGTATGTTCCCAACCCAGACCTGACTTCTCTTGAGTCGTTCGCAACTCCTTCGATACCCATGAGGGAAGTCACGACGCGCTGGGAATGCAGACCTAACAGAGTGCCGGTACTGGTTATCGAAGCCAGGACTGCCGCCCCGAAGCCCATTAAGCCCAAGCTGTGAAGGAAGAGCTGGTTGTTTGTCTGTTTTTGAAGGATGGATGGGCTTCTTGGTCCGAACAATAATGCGCTATTTCACTTTCCTTGTTTTTTCTCTGAAGCGAAGAAGCGGCTACTGCTTTATACTTGTAATATCTATATTAAGCGGACAGGAATGGCGGAGATATGATGGAGGAAAGAAATGACTACGTGTATGAATGAAGTGTATCATCTATAGCCGCTGCTTTCAGATACACCCCTATTCTCAATAAGAGGCCAGCCAAATAAACCTCGACATACTTGTCTTTACTTGAATGGCCCTAGCCACCGTGCTAACGAAGACTGTGACTTGCGTGGAACCATGGAAGGTGCGGATATGTACCATGTTCGAGTCGGATGTGAAGGTAATGATTTGATTGCATTTCACATATGTCGGCAAGGAACACATCCACGCTAGTTCTCAGGAGTCACAAGCAGTCACAAGCCAAGGCAGAGAAGAACAAATCATGTAGTAGTCCATGTGGTTGTATTTCCATTCTGGTAGTTTATCTAGAGAAGGGGAAATAAAGAGCAGCTCGCGCGTCCGCACTGGGGACTACTAAAACCCTATCAATAACAGCCCTTCCTGTTGTGTGTTGTGAAACACTTTCCGCTTCTTTAGATTATGTATACATATGTATATACTGAAGTGATGACCAAAGATGTCATGGAGTGCCTCGAAAAAAAGACCAAATGACAATAAGAACGCCTGTGTTTGTCTATAGACAGTGATGGTGACGAAGTAACGACATGGTATCTTGAGAGTATGAGAGAGAGAGAGAAATGTAGAAAGAGGAAAGTCGTTTTTTCTTCGCTAGAGGTGACGTCGTAATGCAAACGCAAGAACATGGAAATCAGAATCGCTTTGTTCCCCAGGAGCCAGCCCCAGGGCACATGTTTTGACCGAGCCTTGATTATTAGGGAATCATGATTCAAGGCAATGGTGTCCAGCCAGTACCCCGTCGCTTCTCCGACACGGAGTCCTCATAGGAGGCTCGCCGCCGCCCGGGGGGAAGAAGAACAACGGCGGGAATCGCGGAACCGCCGTACTGATGAGAGTAGTCCTCCTAGTACTTCTCATTGCCGTAGTTTCCCGTCTCGCCATAACTGCTTTGCCTTACGTGGCCGTGTTGCGTTGTGGGGTTCGACCGCGGCGTCCGGCCGACGGTGGCGTACGCATCACCGAAGGGATCACTGTTGTTGTTATGCCGAGCACTCGACATGAACATGGGCGGACCCTCGCTCTGCGAGCGGCGGACGAACTGGGCCGTGCGCGGGGACAGGGGCGCCCGGTTGTCGCCCGTGTAGGGCCGGTTCTGGTGTGTGGCGTAGCCGCTGGCGGCCGGGAAAGCGGTCATGGTGCGGATGATACCAATGAGCACGACGACGATATAGACGAGCAGCAGACCAGTGGAGATGAGGGCCTCTTGGATGATGCCGTTGCGCAGGTGATTGGTGACGCGCGTGACGGCGCCCGTGACCTCGTCCGTCGTGACGCTCGAGGGCGAAGCCAGGAACGTGGTCATGTCCGAGTCGCCGTCGATGGACTTTTGGGCGCCCGCGGAGAAGGTGTCGTTGCCGAAGAGCGGGAAGCTGACCTTGGAGTGGTCATGTACCCACGTCAGACCTTTCTGCACTGCCTCGACCTTGAGGCCGATGAGGCAGCGCACGACCTCCTTGATCGGGTCCTCGAGGATGGTCTTGCCGAAGACGGTGGTGAGACCCTTGTCCATCAGGTTGGTGAAGACGTTGAGAGTGTCGTTGACGGCGCCCGTCGCGTTGGTCACGTAGCCCAAGACGTCGTTGTTGATCTCATTCTGGAACGACAGGACGACGCCGTTCGCGTCGCGTGCCCAGCCCTCGGAAACTCCCTCGAGACTCGTGACGACGTCGTTGGCGAAGTTGCCGACCTGGTTGGCCAGGGCGGGCACTTGCTTCTCCACGGCCACGAGCACCATATATTGGCACAGGCAGGAGATGAAGCCGGCGATGGCGAGGGAGAGCACGAAGATGGCCGGCAGGGAAGTTCCGTAAGCCACGGCCCACTGGATCAGGTTACGGCGCTGTTGGTCCTTGCTGATCTTTTCGGCGACCTGAAGCCCGATTTTCGAGGTGAAAGGGTGAGCCCCCATCATCATGAAGTGGACGTCGTCGTGTTTCTTCTCGCTGAAGGTTTGGGCATAGTTGGCAGTCGATCGCCAGCGGTAGATCTCCCAGTAGGCCATAGGGATGCATACGAGGACGGCGAGGATGCAGATGACCACGATGAACGCGATCTTGGCCGTGTGGGCCAGTTTGAACAGATTCTCAAAGAAGTCGACTATGCCCGAATTGTTAGAGCAGAAGGACAGAGCTTCCTTCTTGGCGACGGGGAAGACGGAGTCATCGAATTTCCAGGCGCCGTAGGTATCGTTAAGAGCCTTCTTCACCAGATCGAAGGGGATCGAGACGGCCTGGCGGGTGAAGTTCTGCACATCGTTGAAATCGGGCAGCGCCTGGTTGATCTTGTTAAGATCACCGACGAACCCCGATGTATCGATCTTGACGTTCCTGAGCTTGTCCAAGTCCGGTCCCATGTTGATTTGTGGTGCTTTAGGGGGATCCTTTCCAAAGACGCTGCCGATGGAGCCGATGCCTTGGCTGATCTTACCGAGGACATCGTTCATGTCTTTCTGGACGGTGTCGCCGACCTTGGCAATGTCATCGGTGATGGGACCAATAGCTTTGTTCATGGCGTCGGTCGTTTTTGTAATCACGGCAGCGGAGACGTTGAGGCCACCATGGACCGCAGCGCTGATGAGGCAGGTGTAGGTCGATGTCATCATGTTGATGACGAACAGGATGAGCTCCTTGACACCAGTCAGGATCATGTTGAGGATGACCATCATGCCATGCACGGTTTCGGTAATGCCCTTGGCAGTCAACCGGTTGACTCCGACGGACAGGTAGTGAGGCATAGAGGCCATGGCGCTGCCCACGTCCTCCACCTTGGTACAGGCTGATAGAGCTTTAATCTTGGCCTCGCCAAGGTTATCGTTCAGTCCCGCCAACATCAGCAACACCCGTACGAGCACCAGGATGAGCAAAATGGTCCATCGGTTGAGCCAGATCTGGGATAAGCGGGCCTGGAGTCCGAGGTAGGGAGCGTGGCCATCGGTCCTGACGACGCCGGTCTTTGTTGTCGAGTAGACGGGAGGGTCTTGTGGGCCCTGAGGCTTCATCTCGAAGCTCTCGCCTTTTAAGGACGCCGGCAGGGCGTACGAATCTTGCTTCGACCCCATGGTGAGGTTTTGGTTGCGTGTTCTGGTCAACAGATCTTAGTTTCTTTCGTCGATGGAAGAAGCTTCTTTTGCTAGAGAATGCAATGCCAAGCGCAATGTAAATGCCGAGAAGCAATAAAATTTGTGTGTATAATGTGTATGTACCCAAACGGAATATGGCCAGTAGAAAATGAAAGGTAGAAAGGCAAGCCTTTGAAGAGTTTGAGAAAAGTGATTGGTATTATAGAACAATGAAGGTCAAGGAAATGCCCCAATAACAAGATCAACCTATTGTTCCCCGTGACTCCATTCAGGAAACAATCAGAGCAACAAAAAGAGAAACGGTTATGAATGTATTGAAATGTGGGAAGTTAGGTGAAGGAATCGCGGGCAGACATAGTGAGTAAGGGCTATCAATGGGAGAACAATAGGAGCTGGAGGAGGGAGCATTAAAGACAAACACAACGCACCTCACAGCAAGCAGCCAAGAGCCCAGCTGACCGGGACCGACTTAATCGGACTGGGGTTTCAAGAGTCGAGATTTAGCCAGCCTTGCTTTGTTTCGATTTGGGCTCGTACGCAGACGCTTTCTTTGTCGGCTACGGGGTACCCTCTGGTGGTTGCGCGGGTCCCGGGGTAAGTTAAGCGCTGCCTCTCAGCCAGTCGATTCTCTTGGTCAAGCCGGCAGCCGACAGGCACAAAATCGGTCTTGGCTCAAGTCTTCACGCTGAAGGGCTCCCAGCTTGGTTTATTCTTAGCCTTGAGCCGCGTTTAATCTTCAGGGCGGGTGCAGTCGTGGAGTGGCTTGAAGATTGATAGGTATGATAGGTATAGGTATAGCTCACTCCGCCATGTGCTTACACAGTAGGTTAGTTCTTGTATAGATATACCAAGCTCTCGCCGAGGGACAAGGGCTAGCTAGACTTGATATATGTATAATGAGTATTGGAAAACTTCTTTGACAGGCTGTGCAAGGGGACGCCGGGCCTGGAGTGATAGGCCTTTTTAGGATTGAAATGGCGCCCATCTTTCCAGAAGTTCGCCATCGTGGGAGGGAACTCTGGGACTGGCATTTATGTGTGTTGCCATGGTGTCTCTGGAAAGCAGTGACGACATTGGTCGGATCTAGGAGGATGCCCCGATGAGGAAGTGGGCTGTGCCACGAAGCAAATCCAGGGTCTGTCTCTCGCTCGGTCTGCAAGCAGCAAGTCAACAACAAGTTCACGCAGGCGGTGTCTTTGCGAAGAAAAACTAGAAGGACTGGCGGGGATATCGGCTGATCGGGCGACTTCTGCAGCCACTCACGAGTGTTCCTGGCTTGGATGCAGGGCACAATGCATGCCCAGTGCTGGCAGTACGGGCCCAGCCACCAGATCAGATGTGAGGGCTCATATGGAAACTCGGGCTGATAGGGAAAAGCTGGGGTCGCATCTTGATTCACCCTGTCACCGTGGTTGAGCAAGCATGGGTGGGACACCACTGGCAGAAATGGGCCACCAAGACATGGTGAGTTGGCAGCCAATCAAGCAATCTCGACTTGACTGGTCAAGAACTAGTCGCTTGGCAGGCCTATCCGCTCCCATCCGCTCTTCTGTCTAAGGGTCCCGGCCGTTTTTTTTTTGCCACTGTCCAAAAACTTGATTTCTGGTACGTGGTACAGAGTCTTAAATTAAAAATGATGTCGGTTTTGGACCTTGATCAGTAGGCCCTGGAGGGTCGAATATACCTTCCAGATAGAGTCATGCCCGATCATTTGGGAAGATGGGAGAGATGTCCTCGTTTGTTTCTCGAGTGCCCAGAGTAAGTACGGATAGGCACGGTACGGATACCAAAGAAAGTCGCTCCTCTTGGCTTCCTCTGAGGTTGCAGTAGTTGAGGGACTCGACGGTTTGAGCTTCTCGTCTTTACCGCTGATGATTGGTTGCTGGTGCTTCAACGGGAGCGCCCGGCATAGCGGGTCTGTTTAAGCGCCGAGTTTCATTAACCACTTGATACTCCAGCGTCAATACACACGAGACAGCTAGTTATTGCTTCGGCGCCTATTATGGATGGAAATTGTAAAGAAAAACAAAATGTAAAGAGCCAAGACTCCAAAAACAGATTCTGTTTTCCTCGTTCTGAATTCGCGAGGCACACTCACGTCGCACGCACGGTAGAGCAAGTTGCCAGGCGCGTAGCTTAAGCAGAAGGAAGTGAGGTTTGGTGGGTTTCTCGCCCGGCTCCAAAGAAGAGAAGGAAGGTAGATCGCTATAAGTGTTTCGATAGAATATATAATTTACAACTTTACTGCTACTAATATAAGGGAATTACTTGCCCTAATTTCTACTAGTCCAAGTATCGTGTCTAATATATTCGTAGCGATCCTGTAATCTATAAATTATCTACTCTGCCATATCCATAGCCTCCTTGACAAGTGCCCAGCATTTCCGCATGCCAGTCCCCATGGATTCTTCCTCGATATCGTTACTCCACCGGCTACCTGAGTTTGTGCCTTGCATAGAAGGTGCACTCTCTGTGTCAATGTCCTTCACGCTAAAGAGTTGAACATGCATCGTCAGCTTCAGATGCGAGAACAGCCAAGGAACACTTCCAAGCTCGCCGACATGCTTCAGTCTTTTATCACCAGATGTAAGACCCAAGACATCATGCACATAGCGTGAGGCGATTTGTTTACGTGACTTGGCCTGAATCTCGTTGGGCTCCGACAGAATGCTCGATGGAAATTCCCACAAACCAGCCAAGAGCCCTTTCTCGGGGCGTCGGTGGATGAGGTAGTGCCCGTCCTCGCGCCGAATAGCACAGACCAGCGTCTGCTCTTCTCGGACCGCCTTCTTGATAACTTTGATAGGGAACTTCTTTGCGTGGTTTACTATGGTGGGCATACAAGCAGCCGCGTCAGGAGGGGAAAACGGTGCCGCCTTCTTGCCCTTAGTAGAGGAGAAGAAGGACTGTAGAGAGGTCTGCTTCGAAGATTGCACCTTCGCGGTTTCGATGACCTTCTGGTCGGCCTCGTCCGATAGCGCATATTCTTCAAAAGATTGACACAAGGTGCATGTATCCTCTATATCAGGAATGGGGGCTCTTAGCGTTGAATTCTTGGGCTTAGACGGCTTATCTGTGTCAGTGGCAAGCTTCAACCCTTCACTATATGCGCGGCAACTCGAGGTAACCGGGCAAATTGAGCAGTTCGGCTTCGGTGTGCAAATTGTTGCGCCTAACTCCATGAGACCTTGACCCCATCTTCCTGGACGGTCATTTGGGGCCTGTCCGTCTCCAGCGCTGGGAGCATTCGCATCTTGCGCAACGGCCTCGACCAAGGCAGTGGCCGCACCCCATAGAAGGTCGATGACTGCCTTGTCGGTCTTCACGTCTCCAAAGAGGCCGAGTTGCCGACTGAGCACGCGCAATACGTTGCCATCAACCATAGGCGCTGGTCGTCCAAAACAGATGGCTGAGATGGCGCCAGCGGTATACCTGCCCACGCCAGGTATTTTGGCTTGGAGCTTTGACACTTCGGCGGGTAGAAGTCCTTGCATATCCTGGGCTTCGCATACTATCTTTGAAGCCTCGTGGATCCTAGTTGCACGACTGTAATAGCCAAGCCCACGCCAAGCAGCAAGCACGTCGTCTGCCTCAGCCGCAGCCAAGTCGTGGATAGTCGGCCATTTCGCCATCCATTTATTCCAGTAATCGATGACAGTAGCAACACGCGTTTGCTGTAGCATGATCTCGCTAATCCACACTTCGTAGGCACGACGTTCGAGCTGCTCACGGAGTATTGCGGCATCGGGAACTGCCGACGGGTCTATCCAGGGCTTTCGCCAAGGCATGGCACGCGACGTGCTCACACTGTCAAACCATTCAAGCAGCGAAGCGCGACCCTCCGCATTGTCTAGGAGAAGGGGACGATGGTACAAGGAAGGGTGCTGTCGCCCAGGGAATTCAGGGGTAAATGCAGCTGGTGCTGGCTCCCCACCACGGCTAAAGAGCTGCTGGGAGAGCTGGGGGTTCTTGTCCCGTGAGCGGCTACCTATCCCAGCCGCCTTCCGCTTCTTCGGGGCAGGTTCTTCTTGTTCATCATCGTTGACGAACTCATCACTAGATTCACTAGCGATATCTCTCTTTTTGCTAGCGCTTCTCTGGGTTTGAGTGAGTGACTTTCCCTGGGTTGGCTTTGCCTGGACAGGTGCTAGATCTTGCCCGGGTAGCCGTGACGCGGTGCTCCTTGTCGAACGTCGCATGATGAAAGCTAGAATAGAGTATGGTGGATGAAGCAAGAGTTGAATAAGAACTTCTACAGCTTAGTTCTTCTTTACTGTCTCCTGTTGAGATCCGGTGTTGCCCTTTGCAGCCTGGCCACGCGCTGCGGCTTGTGCCAGATCGTTTCTGCCATTTCAGTCAGCCACCAGCCTTATCAGAGATTCGCTGAACTGGCGATACTTACTGATCCTTTTTCCTGGCTTCTTCTTCAAGGGCAGGCTTGAGAGCGTACTGAGCTGAAATATTGTTAGCGCAAGAGAAATATATTTACAAGCTCATGTTGCCAGGGTGCCTTACCATTCCAGACTCCAAAACCGACAGCAATTGCTAATCCAAGAAAATTTCGCAGGTGTGACATATTGAAAATTAACACAGGCGTCGCGAAGTGGTGCAATAAATGCAGGATTGAGGCATCTGGTACGTGTTGTTGAGCTTCAAAGGTGGTGATGCGATACAACAGTGAAAGTGGGCAGCGACTTTTCCGGGCAGGCGGGTAGGACCATTAGCGCACAAAACCACTTACAGCGCCACCCCGAACTTCGACCAAAACGCGTCTTTAGTGACCTAGACGCGTCTCCACAGGCGTTTGCTTGAATTGAATGGTTTTTGGCTTGGTGGCAACCACTCAATAAAGGCCGGGCGCTCAACAATGTCGCATTTGCAGCCCAGTCATTACTCGGGAGGAAATGCATTACAACCGTGATGGCGAAATGGAAGGAGCTTGGAGAGGTTCCCGACTCCGACGACGAAAGCCTATTCGATAGCGAAGACTCTCAGCAGCCCGAGCTGCCACCACCAGTCGCAACCGATGCCCCGAGCAACCAGCATCTCGATGATCCGCCACCACCGGCTCACGCCGAAAACCACGACGGTGATCACGACCACAGCAAAGACATTTGGGACATACCGAGCTCCTCGCAAAGTCTGGAAGATTTAGATTATCTTTTCCCAGACGACTTGGATCCCTCGAGCTCTGTCCCAGTGCTGGGGGGGTGGATTGAGACTACTGAGCCAGATGGACGGATCGAAAGCACTTCACCTCCGAGGGATCCTGAAGACGATTCTGCTACACAATCCTACGAAGTTGAAAAAACCACGCCACGTGCCAACCCTATTGGCGAAGCTGTCAGAGCTGCCGATGATGTCGAAATTGTCCAGGCTGTCGAAGCTAACCAACCTACGGGCCGATCATCACTGGTCATCGAACTCGGCGTCAACACCAAAAGTAACAGTTCGACTGCACTTCGTTTAGCTGAAGATGAGATCTTTGCACGTGAGGAAGCTGCCCGCCAGGGTCGATCGTTCCGGCCCCGAAAGCCAATCCAAGAACATCCCTATCTGCTAGAAAGCGCCCACTATAGCAGTCTCTTCAAGTCTCGCGGAATCAAGCCCGTTAGAGTTGCACTCGATGAAGCTGCAGCAAATGAGGGGAAACAGAAAGATTCACAGGAAGAGGATTATGAAGAGGACACCCAATCGACGGGTGGTGGGTTACAGGATACGGCCGAGGAGAGCCAGTTGAGTTTACAACACAACAGTTTGGACGATCGCGACGAATTGGCGCTGTCTTCCGTTTCAAGTCGCTCGCCAACACCGACTAGACGACTGCCTCTTCCCGATATTCAGAGAAGCTCCCAGAATGATGACGACGAGTTACCAACGCTTGAGGACCTGGTCAGGAGGATGCCCAATGGGATACGCGGCAGACCAAAGACACTTACAAAACGCCTGGGGTCGCCGAAGACATCGTCTAAACGAAAACAACTGCGACGGTTTCGACCAGGATCCCCACCAGCTGGGCCAAGAGATATCTTTGACATACCGCCTTCACCACCACAGACAAGCCCTGCTGTCTTCTCCGCGACACCCATTGTTGGTACCAAGTCATCTCGGCGCAGGACAGAAATAGCTTCGATTACCCCCAAGCCCAGCAGCGCCGACACACCGAGAGACACTACGCCTGTTCCTATTGACCAGTCCCGCCAACCGATCGATTTAACGATCAATGATGATTCCGACTCAGCTGGCAGCGAAGATGGCGTACAATATATGGCTGGGTCTGACTCTGAAGATCCTGACAACGCCGAGGCCAGCAGTAGCCCAGAAAGGGCACCGGACCTGAACTTCCGGCGAAAGATTCGTGGCGTTCTCCCTGCATCGTGGATTCGGCTCGATCAACAGCTCCATCGAGCTCCTACCTTCAGGCCTACCCAGCGGCATAGCCCCGAGGCTTCCCCTGAACGGCCACAACGGAAGGGTGTTGCCCAAAGACGAATCGTTTCCTCAAAGCCCAACAGCATCAATACTCCTTTTTTCTTCGATGACGACGAGTCAGATAATGATAATAATACGAACGATACGATTTTACGAACTAATGACCCCGTGCCAATATCGCATCAAAGGGGTGAAGACCTTCCCATATTTGATGATGATGATGTTGGTTCTGTGATCGAGGACGATCACATTGATCACATGTTGCCAAGCAGGAAACGCGTCAGCTCGGGCTCAAATCAACAGCGGGCTGGAAAGCGAAGGAAAACCCAGAGTTCATTTTCAGGTCAACCAGGTGCACGGAAACGTCAACAACGCATCACAGGGCTGCTGAACCGGTCGGCCAGCGGCCCAACAACAGGTGTTAGTAAGCGGACTCTCGAGCATCACCCGTCTCGCAAAGTCACGACGAATGCACGGAATTCGCGACATGTTTCCCCTCCACGGCTGAGTATCCTCGACGTTTTGCAACCGGATGCGCCTCAATTTGTACGTATTGCTGCTCGCGCAGCAAAACGAAGGCCAGGCAAAGGCAAGGCGAGCCCTTCAGAAAAGCAGATTAGCCTTGGCACACGCAAAGACAATATTGATGTACATGATGTCCTGCGTAGTTGGAAAAGGGGCAAGATACAGTCCCGCCTGCCTGAACCTATTCACGCTACCCAAGAGCGCCCAACAAGGACCGAGCAGCCTTTCCAACCCGCCTCGTTACATATGGTCCCAGAACCTACCAGAAGGCTGCCGAAGCCTCGGTCGCAGGCCGCAACGCCCAGGTCACGCTTCTCCAGACCAAAGGTGTTGGCAAAGCAGACAAGCCTCGATAAATTTGTTGATACCGGTCACGATACAGATGTTGACCAAGCCAGCAATTTGGAGAATCCACCACCGATTACCCAACGATCTCCGAAGCAGAAGAGTATCAGCCATAGACAGGATTCCAGAGTTGCTACACGGACTGCACAGCTTGAAATGGAAGAGGATGAACCTTTAAGTCGGTATGCCTTTGATGCCCGGAAAAAAGCTCTCGATGCACTATATCGCAAGACTCGTAGGGCACTACCTACTCCTGCTTACGCTCGTCTCGAGCGTGTTTTCTCGGCACCATCAGCCGCCCCTGTCGTCTCTGCGCAGCCGGTTCAAGTCCAGGAGCATGTTGCAGCGGCTGTCCAGGAGCCAGTAACTAGGACGCGTATCAGACCACGCAAACCTGCTCGGCCAAGGCCCTTGGATACAGCGGCAGCGCGATACGTACATGCGAATGACCCTCTACCGGATGTGTTCGAATCCACACCCGAACCACCAATATTATTGGAGAATGGCAACAAGCTGATGGGGCTCGGACCTTATGGTACCCATTACACGCAGCACTTTGAAGTCTTCCCTCTGGACCCTGGTGTCTTCTTTCACGAGAGTACCGTTTTTGGAGATGGGCGCGTTGTCATGGCATCCGACGAGAGCCGCCTCGGCGACCTTACACAATCAAGGGGTCATTGCTCAATATCTCTGGGGGACACTCTTTTACGATGGGGGACATGGGAAGCCCAGACCTCATCCGAGTTAGGGTTGGTATTTGATTCAATGCTCGAACAGCTGCAATCAAGCACGGAGTCTGCCGACGCTCGCTCAGATACCCCTGTGCAGGCAACAGATTTCGTTCTGAAGTACCTCCAGCAACACATTAGCTTCCCCGACAACGATGCCGCAAGAATGTTTGCCAAAAGGATAGTCGAGGTCATGTCTGGTTTTGCCGAACGCCTTGGCCCGCCAACAGAGGTTTCGGCTAGCACCACAAGGCCAATGATTGAGGTGCTTACACGTTTGTTGATTATATCATTGCAGACTCTGCACATCTGCAAGAAATTGGATCTACCCGAGTTACTACAGGTTGAGGGCATGCTGCGGAAGATTGGAGAAGGGCTTGCAACAACACTCCTCAAGTCAGACCTCATAGACATCAGGAACTTGTATGATAACCTCCAGGATTCTCGTTTCCGGGAACACGGCATCCGAAACGAGCACTACTGCGTGATTGCATGGGTTGTTCTTATACGCGTACTGCAAGAGGCACGCGTTCCTCGAGCTGGGTTCTGGGACGTGGCGGCTCCTATCATGTTAAAAGCTGGATTTGACGAATCAGCGGATGCGCAACAATTCGAGAAGTTGTGGCATGACCTATTCACCATCTTGCCGCTAGGTGATTTTGACAACCAGGGTGTTGTTGCTGTTCCGCGCGTTCGAGACAAGATGCCACTTGAGGGTTGGATCATGCCTCAAAAGCTGTTGGGCCGCGTCTTCGATGTCTACAAAAGCAACCAGCGGCAATCAGCCAGTTTCAACGATTACTGCCGAGCAGTCGTTGGTCGATGCCACTACTTGGTAGAGCAGTGGGGATGGCGCAAACCACTTACGGTGATCGGGTCTATTTTCGACTTCTTTGCAGGCCAGAAGCTCGCACATCTGAGGAACGAAGAAGTTGATCGATCACCGCAATTTCTCGAAGATCTTGCTGAGGTTCCGTCCCTGAAACTCCAGCCCAGTGACCGTTGTTTCCATATATTCCTGAAATTTCTTGCTCTGGCTATCCAGCGTCTGAGGAAATCTGGACACCTCAAAGATATGAGGAACCTTATTGCGCGCGTCTTACCGAACCACGATCGACAGTATCTGAAGGAGAGCGATGTACATGAGAGCGAACTGGCTGCTTTGAGAAATCACCATGATCTGTTGTGTACGCTATTCTGGAGCGCCCCTCCAGATCTGCGACCAGCCATACAGGCGATTCAGAAGCTCGTGATTCCGAGCAGTTCCCACACCGCGGCCTGCAAGATCAACATACGGGCCTGGAACCAATTGGCACGATACGTGGTCTCCTCCGGAGTTGACTTGACCGTTTGGAGGCCTTTTAACGAATGGCAAAAGGACATTTTCGAGCAGCAACTGGAACAGCATAAGGCCGCTGAGGCTGGTGTCCACCAGCAGTTATTGCAGCTATCAACAGATGCGTCCAAGGGCGTCAGTCCAGATATAATAAGGGGTGTTGTCAACCAGAACAGAAGAGCTGCTACTGACGTCTTGGATTGTTCATTGGCGGCCACGTTGGATGTCGTGCGGCACGCACCATCTCCCGACATTGCCTCCCTGGTAATTAATATTCGTAAGTGTGAAACCTTAAGTCTACCCATAAAGTATGTGCTGACCATCAAAAGACCAACTGCATCAAGTCTTCGCGCACTTCTCCAAAGAGAACCCTGACCTCCATTGGGGTACCCTGGAGCTGGCCGTTACGACCGTCGACTCGTACCTCTCCAACATTGAAAAGTTCATTGCGAGACAAGCTAGCGTACCTTGTGAACAAGATCGAGCCGGAGATGCTGTTTTGGTAAGCCATATCTGAGTGCAATTTTCACAGGTTGTCTTACGCTGACAAATTTACCAGTACCTCGATCATCACCTGTCAGCCACGTTCTTCTCCATGGCGCGGATGGTTATATCATCTTCAATGAGTGGCCACACTTCAGACGCTAGCCACAAGGGTCCAACACCTGTCGAGCATGCTGTGTCGGTGGCGGGACGGCTGGCAGCAGTTTGCCTCCGTGGCGGTAAAACGGTGAGTGTTGCCCAGTCCTGGCCTCTGGCTCGTAGGCGTGATTATACTAACTTGCACAGCGCTTAAAAAGATTCTTCGAGCCAGGCAAGTACGGGCTGTTCGAGAGTCTGCCTTCAAAGTTGCCTCTTCAATCAAGGCGGCACCTCTGCCTTTTCTTTACGACTTTGATAGAATGCGACGTGACTGATTTTAGTGTAAGTTGGCGTTCCCCGCCCCGTATCCCAACTTCACTGACATGATCCTAGGACCTTAACACTACCCCCATCGGACTCCTCCTGGACGCCATTGTCAAGCCCTACGAGGCTTTGTCATACGAGAATCGATTTGCATACGCAGTGAAACAGCATGGCAGGTATATCAAGGATGTCCCAGTGGAACTCGGAAACAGTCCCGATTACAACTCCAACCGGGACTTGTTTGAGCGTACGTTGGCCTCTCATACCGACCAAGTGGCAAAACTTGCTGACTTTCTGATAGATGTTATCGCATCACTGCGTACGAGCTTGCGGAGTGCAAATAATACCGAAAGACCAAGTGTACTTGACGCGTTCAAAAAGGCCGTCAAAGGCGCAATGGAACAAGTGAAGCGAGACCTTGCATCTCTTGTGGACACCTCTGAGCATGCAAACTACATATCCTTCGTGCAGGCCATTATCCACTTGATCAAGAGCCAAGGTATCTATCAAGTGGAACCTTTCTTCTCCCAGTTCAGCAGGGAGTATGCGCCTCCAGCCCAGGATCCGAATCTCCAGACGGCTACGATACTTGGATGGGGCTTCAAGCTCGAAGATAACGTCACAGGGGCTGTGTCAGGGCTGTCATATTGCCTTTTTTCGAACTTCAAAGCTGCGCTATTACACGGCAAACTTGAAGGGCAGGTCACAGTAGTGCAAGAGGTGATGAAGAACGTCTACATCATGTCATTTATGCTGAGCCATATGATACCGGCCATCATACGCGCCGCCGTCAAGAAAGCCGAAGGGTGGGTCATTCTCGATGTCTACGTCGGGGCTCTGGAGCAATGGTTCGAGGCCGACTGCATCCACCGGGAGTTTGGCGGAGAGGCCATGGGGGGCTTACTCGCGTTATTGGAATTAGTCTACGAGGGCGTCCAGCTCCTGCAGAGGATGGAGGTCGCGTTGGGTCCCGAGCGACTGCACGCGCTGACGCAGATGACGAAGTTGCTGAACTTGATGAGCCCCTCGATGACGGCGTTCCTGTTCAACGAAAGCCAGTCAACCACGGCACGGGATCTACGTGCAGCCATAGAGGCCTTCACGGAATACACGCATGCGGCCGGCGAGTATCTCGCTGGGATCCTAAAGATGAAGAAAAAGGTGGGCAGCATCCGGGGAATGACAGCAGATAACAATACCGAAGCCGATACTGCAGTCTCAGTCTCAGTCCAGATTGACCCGCTGTTCTTGTTCGAGGGTGTGCAGTTCACCCGCTCGAGCTCGGCGCTGGGCTCAAACGAAAACATCAACAGTTTTTCCAGGCATATAACCGAGGATATCGCTAAGAGTTGGGAAGTTTTAGGGTCGACCTTGACCATCAGGGGCCCCAAACGGCCTGCAGGCGATCCATCGACGCAATCAGCCCAGGGGACGCCCATCCCGCAGTGGAACGTCAGGAGGCTGGCGGAGGGGTTGCTGGAGGAGCTGAAGCAATGGAATAGCGTGCACGACAAGACGCAACATGGGTTCAATCGTCGGTACAATATAGGGTTGATCGATAACGTGTCGTTTTAGTAGCATATAGAGAAGAGGCAGGGGGTGCATACGTGAGCGACGGTGTTTTTGCATGGTGTTAGGGCGCTTCTACAGACAGAGCTGGGGCATTGCTTGATAACACATTGTAGCATTTACACCGAATAATTGCATATGAGATATCAAGGGGTATTCTTGAGCAACATTTTGCCATTCACCATGTTACTGAAATGGTCCATGAATGTTCATGTCAAACCAGTTCTATCTTCATTCTTGTCCTGCGAAATGACATACGTGCTCGCCAAGCCATACTTACATCAATGGATTCATCTATATTATTGGCAACAGCACTTCTTGCAATTGGCATTAGGTAAAATATGACGAACAAGGAAGGGGCATCACGCATTAGATGGCATTGGATTTACGATGTGTTCGAAGAAGGCACTGCCCTAGTTGAAGGCAGATTTCCACGTGGAAATCCCCACGTGTGATTTCCCACGTGCGATATGCCACGTGCAGTGCCAGTGCAATATGCAAGGAAGGAACGACCTGTCTATCTATAGGTAGGCAAATAAGAATGCCTTGACATGAACCATAGGTAGCATCCAACGAGCCCCTCAAAATGCCGCCAAGTCCAACAACTGCGTCAACCGAATACGATGGCGGATCACTTGGCTGTTACTGGGGGTGACCTCTTCCAGCCACTCGACTACATGCCCAAGCTCTCTGGCTATCTATCCCGCGAGGGCTACAACGAAGACAGTAGGTTCTGACTTCTAGTCGAGCGTTTCCGGAAACACAGGGCCCTAGGTTGACATACGATGGATCAAGAATGCAGGAATGTTCTTGTCAGATATTGTGCTCACATCCCTCGAAACTACCAGTACAAAGATGGAGTCCAACAAGTAAGCCGGATCACTTGTCCTAATAGTCAATAGGTCCTTGAAATACCAACTGAATTGATGGCAGGTCTTCCTAATCTTACGCGAGCACCTTGGAGACGAGAACTTGGACCTGGCCGGCGGTGTCCTATACGAGCTCATCGAAATCGACTGTGAATATACTGATGATCCCGGTGCAGCTTTCCAGAGATGGAGACACGACCACATGAGCCGCTACGTACGTCTTCTTGCTCATCAATGCCATCTCCTCCATGGTCGTTGAGTGCTGACCAACGAGCGCTCGCAGACCGACCTTGAACTTCCACACGTGCCTCACATGACCACGATCACACCATGTATCATACCTACCGAGAGACTGGCTCACTGGCGATCCCAGCACCCCGAGCGGTACCCCTTTGTCCTCTCTGACTCTGCACCCTCTTCAGCTGAGAGGTTCTCTGGTGACCGCAGTTGCATTCGAAATCGCAGGGCTTGGCTGATTGATAATACATTCTACGTGTCTTCCAAGACTGGAGGGACTCTTCCACTAAACAATCCAAATCCTAAAGAGTTCCATGAGCTGCATTGGAAGGCTCAGGACACGACTGGCCGTCTCATTGAAGAAAGAGAAGTGACACTCGAGGACAACAAACCATCTGAGGATATAGATTCGAGAAGAGCTTCGGGAGCGACAAGTATCTCAAGTAGACAGGAAGACAAGAAACCTCCTGCTCCTCGATCAAGTCTCCTGAACAGATTAGTGGTGAAATTCGCTAGGAAGAGAAAGGACCACATTCATGAGGAACGCCGGCGGAGTTGGTTACCAAGCGCCTTGGCGGGAGATTGGCGTGGGACTCACGCCTCAACTCCTATTCCGCTTCCCGAGGGTTGTGATGTACCACATGCTATTTTCGCCAGGAAGAACTTGCTGGTTGACGAAGATGAAACGCTTCCATCGTTTCCAGGTGTGAGTCAAATGCCTGTCGCAGAGTCGAAAGCCACAGACTCAGCGATTGAAGCAGCCCAATCGAGCCTTGTTGGCGATGCGCACTCGTGGAGATTCCGAGGCCCGTTTACCCCCCAGCTTGGGTACGACGGAGGGCTCGACTATCATTGGACATTTCGAAGGCACTCCTTGGACTCATTACGCCCATCAACTAGAGGCCCAAGATGCACCGAATTGGATCAAGGTAAGGGACACAAGCCTCGAGTCGCAAGTGATGGTACAACACCACACGGCGTATACCCATTGATAGGAACTAAGCGAGGAGAGTCTCACTTTGGCCTTGACGGTGTGCTGGAGTGGCTAGCATCTAGCGAACATGCATCGGCAAAGGCATCCCCAGCTTCGACACGCTCACATATTGGGCACGTTGAGGTGGAGCCTCCAAAACCCCCTCAAGTTCCGCCTCCCCCTCTTTCCGAGCGACCTCTGAACGAAAAGTTGCGGCTCGCAGATCAGGGGCTAGGCAAACCAAGGTCAGTAGTTCAAATTGATACTGAGATAATGCAACTCACGATAGGACCTAGTTCCAAACCTCCGCCCGCAAAAACGCTGTTATTCGAAAACATCGCATTCATAATGGCTGGAAACAGATCAGAGAAGCATGATCCTTCTTCCAACCGCAAAGCCGCTATCATACAATTGTCTCCCACATTATCCTCGCAATACACCTCAACATCCGAAACCCGTGGATCACGAAGAATGTGTCCCGTCCACAAGCGATCTTATCTTTCTTTCTCCAGCTCAATGACGCCTGGTGAATCAGAGTATGATAGCGACGATCATGTTGGCTGTCACGAGTGCGCGAAAGAGGCTGAAGGAGAACTTCTCCCATCACGACCACCCATCGTGTGTGAGTTATTGCATCCAGCACCGCGCTTGTGCGGTATGACGCAGGTCGTAAGTGCGGAGCAGTTGTAAGATTTTAGGGTTCTTTAGCAATTGTTATGGTCCAAACTACACGAGAAGTCGACTCGAGTATAAGCTCCGTGGGAAGTTCGCTATTGGTCGGGGTTGCCTCTAGGTGTCCATTGGGAAGGAGATGCTGGATGATTGAAAAGCAGTGACGAAGGTCTCGTGCCCTGAGCTGTGCGGTAGGTTCCAGAGGCGAGTTCATAATCTTGGTGGAAGCAGGCTCGAATATCTCAGGAGGGAGCCATGACTCAACAAGCCAACGATTATCTTTCTGCTAAGTTGTTGAAGCATAAATGATCCATAGGTGTGGACCAAACGGGATATCTCCTTGGTGATGCTTGCTATGGTTTAGCCACAGTTAATAACAAGATGTCCACTCACCAATGAGAATATGGTTAGTGATGGTGTGCATGGCGGCATCGGCGACGGTGGGATAAACCCTTATTTATAAGGAGTCACTGGTGGATAATGTACAAGTATTCCCTTGTAAACTCTCTTCCACGAAACTTCTGACGGTCCATGCAGGGAAAATTCTCTTGAGTTTATGAGATGGACGACAACACCTTCAAGAGGAGAAGTAAGTCTCACCTGATAAACACCAAACTTGAGAGGATGGAATTGCTGACGACTGATATCCAAGGCCGGCCTCTGAGCCCGATTATAGAGGAGCTGATCAGCCATTATGAATCCAGATTTGGCAGCTCTGTACATGATGAAGTCGATGAGTTTCCAGAGGACACCAAGGAGAAAGAACAGTGTGGTGGTGGTGCTGTCAATTCACCAGAACAATGTGCGGGACAGGGGAATGAAGCGCGATTGTCTATCGATAATGCCGCCACAGTTCCTGTTGGTATTCAGGAGATTCCTTTGGTCAATGAAGCTGCGGAAGTAGAAGAAGAGACCGAGACAGTGTTGGCATCAGCAAAAACATCGGCATCCCCTAGCATCAGGTCCAGTGAGGGTCTTGCACGGTTAGGTCACGGTAGGTCCGACTTCCCATTCTCGAAAGACTTGGGCATGCCCCCCACTGACCATTGTGTTTCTCTTATCATTTCCAGAGAACAAGAAGTGTAGCTGTGCTCCAGGACAACATTGTTTCCAGCCTGGTCAGGCGGCTTGCGGTAAGTACTTTGCTTTAGTAACAAAATCAACAACACGGATCCCACCACTCGCGTCCACGTTAAGCTCACTGAAGTATTTCCGCTAGCAGACACACCCTCTTCACCCAACATCGACCAGTGGCTTCAAGTTGTCGATTCTCAAGAATTGGGTGATCCCGAGCTTGCCAGTCCTTTTGTCGAGTGGTGTCCCCTAAAGTCCGACCTCAGTCACTTAACCTCGCCCCTTCGTTCTACAGCTGAAAAATCCTGGGACAAAGCCGGCGAACCTGGAAAGTCAACGATTTCTCAGCAAGTCTCTGCTGCTGCGTCATCGTCATCCAACTATAGCCACTCATCCGAGCCTGCAGAGTACGATTCATCAAGTGACATCGCGTCGGGCTCCCCGTCTCCTCTCAAGGAAGGTGACTTGGCACTGGTTAGGAAGCCAAGTCGCGTCATTTCACCTACGCCCAAGTTACGGCGTAAGAACCGCGACGTGCACATACATCTCAGTCTGACAGATACTCAATTGGAGAAGATGGCCTCTATGTAAGTTATTTCCTGCTCGTTTTTGAAAGAAACTTGTGCATCTCACTCACACGATGACAGACTTGCGTCTTCACAGAGCCACCCTGAAGAGGAGCCAGCCTCTCCTGAGAGATACTCAAACTACAAACTTTCTCCTGCCCGTTCTCGTTCTCGTAAGAACGTACCCAAGACCTTGCATCACAAAGAGGGAAGCTCGTCCTTGGGAGTCCATACTCACCGCAGGATGCCCGGCGGCGATCGTGGGCGTAACAAGTATGATTTCGACCTGCAGTATGGTCCTAGCACAGGCGCCAAGTCACCAGAGGGTGAGGGTAAAAGAAGTGATCGACATATTACCGTAGAGACAGACTGGAGTGCGATCATCCGCACAGTCTCGAGGTCGCCGTCACAGGATAAGTTATCACCCACAAAAGCCTCTTCCTCCAGGACCAGAATACCTGCTCCTGTCCCGAAAGACAAGAAGCGTCCTGTGCCCCTCAACCTCGCCGATGCTCGCAAGTACGGTGAGGTAATAAGCCAACGCAAAAATATCGAGGTCGTCCATAACCCTGTCCCCACTACCCCGGCTTTTGAGGCCAACCGCGGCACTATTGTCGACGACAGCAATAACAACGATGGTTCATCGTCTGTTTACACAAGTGACCCTCCCACTTCTGTCACACCCGTCATCAGTCCTCTGCGCATCAAAAAACGCACAGCAGAGATTGGCCGAAAGTTGAACGTTCTCAAGGCCTACCACGACTACAAGGAAAGCACCACGCCCAATCCTGAGTCCGCCATACTCAAAACACCTTTCCGCTCCAAAAGTGCCACCGTCACCGATATGAAGCAGAAGGGACCCGAGGTTCCTGATAAGTCCACCATGGATACTTCTACCAACGCTTCCTCGTCTCCCCGGCACTCGCATCAAGGCATGCGTCCTGGCATCCCCAAGTCAGCTACTACCAATGATCTCAAGCGTGATGCTCAACCGGAGCCCTTCACCCCACTGACGCCCTGGGTGCTGGCCAGTAGCGTTCACATCAAGAAGAACCTATTTGGTGAACATGGCTGGCTCAAGGACACCTCAGCTCCGGAAGCCAAGCCTGAGCCGCAGATGAATTCTGGATTTTTCGGTAATCTCAAGAAGGTTGCTCGTGATTTGGTAAGTGACACCGAAGTGAAACCTCCAAACAAGGGGAATTTTATTTCTCGCCACCATCCTGTCTCCTTACTCAACGATAAATTTTCACATCATGTAAACATACATACTAATACGAGATATTTATCTTTAGGCCGAGAAGGCAGACTTCAAGAACACAGGCAACCGGCCTCGCTCCAAGATCATTGGCTCCGTCGCCGCCGCAGCTGCTACATCGTCGCGTCGTCATGGATCAGGTAATGGTTCCAAGCGCCTCACCATCTCGCTGGACCCGCGCGAGCAATCGCTGCTGTATTGTGAACTCGAGTACACCCTCTCCAATGCGCTCGACATGTACATCAAGACGCAACTCAATGGCGGTCGCCTCGACCCGGCGAAGCTGAAGAAGGTGTCAGACGGCTGGGCCGCCAAGGGTCGTCCTCGGGTCATCGGCTTCCGCTACGACCTCGAGACCCAGGTCGAGCTCGTGCGTCTGCACTTGTACCAGTTCCGGTTCTACCATTCCTACAATCACAGCAGCCAACACCACGAGACCTTGACGGGTGGTGCCGAAGAGTCGACGACGGCCATCGACGCCGTCCTCTACGCCGTCAAGTACAACGCCCGCGCCATGCGCGTCCGCTCCCTCTGCCAGCCCGACAGCGTCATCGCCAAGCATGTCCTCGACGCCCAGGCCCTGCTGTCCCTGCTGGGCGCTGCCGAGGGCATACACCGCGCCCTCGCCGAGGTCAGCCAGTTCTTCAAGGTCGTCGTCGAGCGCGAGCGCGCTGTCCGCCGCACCCGCGAGGCTTCTATCCGCGCTCTGCCTCACGAGGTTGCCGCGGCCATGGGACAGCATGATTCGTCGGGGTTCGTTGTGGACGAGCAGAGTGGAGATGTGTCTTTCCAGCAGCGGGGAGATGAGCCTGGTAGCAAGGACGCGAACGCCGAGGGGGCTTCTCAGGTGCCTCTCCAATACCAGCAGCAGACAGTGTCGACTACTGCTCAACGACAGTCGGCACAAGCACCGCAAGCGCCCCAGCAGTCGCAGCAGCAAAAAGTCAGTTTCTCAACCGCAGATACTTCGATGGCCGATCAGGGCGAGGAAGACCAGAGCATGGTGCAATATGTTCCTCCTCCTCCCCAGTCGGGTGATCACCAACAGGAGCAGGCTGATGATAGTATGACCAGACTGCCGTCTAAGGCCTATCGTGCTCCAAGTGGTGAGAAATGCTTCATCTAAGGATACTGTGTCACGCGACAAAGAGTTGCTTTAGTATCTACTTCGACGAAGGCAGCTCTCTTCCATTTGCACATGCGACAGGAGAGCGAGAATACACATTCTCACTATCTGGTTCTGTCACTTCTTCCTTTCCACCAATTTGTACATTGTTGCCTTAATATTCCTTCTCCCCATTTTGCTTCGTCGGCATAATCGGTTTCTGTTTCCCCTCCTTCTCTTTCTATGGTTCAGCATAGTACAGGTTTTTCCATGGCAGATTCTACATGGAGCAGGATGAAGAGGAAGAGTAGTTCACCAATATGCTCTTCTTTACCCCCGCACCATTGATCCTGCTGACACAGGCATCTGCTCAAGCTGGTTGCTGGCAACCAAGATCCGGTTGTCCTCTTGATCAGGAGTTACCTTCCCTCCACCCGCAAGCAACACACATCCTCGTTCGCCACGTAATCTACTTGAGCTTCTCCAACCTCGTATGGTTATGTGCAAATGCTCAGGGAACGAAAGAAGTAGCGTGGCAATTTCGTTGATGGGGATAATACTGGCTTCTCCTGGGGTGTATGCTCGGAGGATGGATTGTACGATCTGGAAGTTGTCCTTCTGCGCCAGGCTTGATTTTATGGAAGGAGGCCATAGGAACTGGAGCACACAAATAATTCTTCTCCATTGGGTTTCCTCATTGACCACAGTGAGTTGTATGCGCAAAACCACCCAGCAGAGGCTTCCTCTCCTTTCTCCCTCGATAGTCACGTAGCAAGTAATGCTGGTAATAATTGAACGACATTGCACAAAATTCCTAGATGATTTCTGATCTTGTTACACTAGATGCTTCGATGTCAAAAGGCGCGAAGTATACTTCCTCATGCCATGTCTACATACCTCACCTACGGGCACATTCCATTTCAGGATGGGGATATATTGCGCATCGCACTTCAAGTCAATGCCTCTCGATAGGGGGTGTGCTCAACATACCGGACAAGCTACACCACAGACAGATTGTACTCAGGGGTAAATGCCTGGCTTTAGGAGAGGGGCTAACATGACTGATTCATCCAGTTGCAATAGTAACGACCCCTCGGCAGAACATTCTAAAGCCGTCGGTCACGCGGAAAGTCGATCACTGCATTCCTCACATGGGCTCGGATTATTCTGAGACCACACGAAGGTCGCGTGGCTAGATGTGTTTACCAGGATTTCTTTTTATTTCATCTGCACTCCATGTCCAACAAAAAACACCCACGGGAAAGTATATTTCTGCATTCGCGGGAGTGTCAGGGAAGGCATCGAGGAGAATCTAGGGAGGGGAGGGTTGTTTGTGTCGTCAGTGTCTCCTGATGTGGCCCGATGCCGAATGAGCGAAGCAGCAGCAACAATAATGCTCTCCCGATGCGAAAGCATCGCCGGGGCTCGCTGAGATCGGATCGCCGCAAAGACGCAAAAAGAGTCAATCTGACCATCCATAAAGTTTCATCATATATTGCGGGGTGATTATATGGGCAATCGGCTTGAATCGACGACATTTTGTTCGTCATTCGAGCATGATCCGGTTGGCCGGGTGACATCCCCCATTCTACATACTTTCTTTCAGCTCTGTAGTTGCAGCGCAGCCAGTGCTGTGCGTGCTACACGCTACGCTATGGCATGGCTGGTTACTGGCTAAGCCGAATGCCTGTGTGTGTGTATGTGTGTGTGTATATGTGTGTGTGTGTGTGTGGAATTGATTTTGAACGTAAAACAAGTCTCGCTATGTCGAATGTTGATCATTCCACACCGGGCAACTGATTGTTTGCCGTCGCTTACTACTGTATACATTTCGAGGAGGATAATCTGACGCAACAGGCCAAGATAGGATCTCATCATCACCATCATACCGTTCAGTTATAATGGGGACCAGACGGCCAGAAGTTCAGTCATCGTGGTAGGCAGAACGAGGATGAAAACGTCACGCCGCTGCGTCCTACCCTACCGCACGAGGGAACCGGAGTCCGCGAGGCGAAAAATGACGATATCGGCGGGGTTCCCGCACGTACTCCCGCCCAAATTTTGGGGAGGCACTATGTACCCTACCACCCCTACTAGGCAAAAGAGACCCTAGTATTGCTCAGGAGAGGGAATCCAATCCAGGCAGCCAGGTTCGTAGCGAATCTATTGCCGCTGGCTTTCCCGAACAGGTGGGAAATGGGGGTTAGCGACGACCAAGTCCCCGAGAAATTCCTCATGGAGGGGGACTGGGCAAGACTGGATCCGGTCATTCTCCTATCTCGTTCGAGAAAGAGTCCAGCGTCGCCCCCCTTTTCAGGATTTGCCGTCTTGGTTGCTTTGCAGGTCAAACCTGAATCGACTGCATTGCGCGCGCATACGAATTGGGGTTTGGGAACAAGCATGGCTGCTTGCTTCTGGGCTCTGGGTGCAGTGGTGACTGGGTCCGGAGAATTAGTGGCCTGCCGCTAGCACACAGCAGGCTGCAGGCTACAGGCTACAGGCTACAGGCAGGAGAGACGGAGAGACGGAGAGTCATTTGGGGTCAAGTGGTTGTTCCTTTTGGGCTGACCTGCAGGGTCTTTTCCTCTCCTCCCCTTGCTCCCCGTTGCTCTTTTGCCGCTTGTATGCCCGGCGTGTGTGGTAATTGTAGTAGTAATTGTAGTGGTAGTAGCATTAGCGGGCCGCAGCAGCGGGCAGTCAGCCAGTATCCAGCAGCGCCTAACCTTGAGCTACTTTACCACCAGCTTGTACACAGGTCCAGTCAGGTGGTCGATTAACCCCATGAGCCAGCCGCCGCCATCCCAAAATCCTGCTGCGCGCCTGATACGCTCAAGTGTCTAGCAGGGCAGCACCGCTTCATGCCAGGCGAGCATAGTAACTGGCATGGTCTTGGCAAAGTTCCAAGCTTGGGAAACTTGGATCGAAAAGGGTCCAGCATCCATCCATCTTGCCGTCCATCCCCCTTCGTAGTGGGTCGACAGGCAGCTGGAACGGTAAGGCGACTTGACTTGGTAGTACAGTAGAAGAAACCAAACCTGCGGAGCCCTGGAGCCTGTATTCACACACACTCACACTCACTGTACCACATACAGCAATGTTGGCCGCAATAGGCGAAAGACATCAAGCAATCGTGAACCCGCTGTAGCGCCTTACCCTTAACCTTACCGCCCACCTTAGCGCTCAATGCATAACATTGGGTGGACATAAGTGAATTGGCTGGATGGGGGAAGACGGGTTTTTCCCACCAGCGGTGAGGCAGAGTGAGGCAGTGTCGAAAGCACGGAGTTCGCGATGGATGGCAGAGATGTAGGCAGCTAGGTACGAACGAAAGCGTGCACGTTATGAAAACATACTGTACCTTGGAGACTGTGTAAATTGTGCATTGGCCGACAGACTTGGAGGTTGGGGTAAGCTGGTCAGGGTCGGGAAAACGGTGGCACAACCGTTCTGTCTGACTGCTGGGTACATAGCGCCTGTGTTACTTGACACTTCCTCCCTGCACGGAGCTGTTCGGGATAAGCGACTTGCCTTTCGGGGATACATCTCTGCAGATCCCTTGGTCCAGATCAACCTCAGCCTTGGTGAGCTGAGACAACTGCGGCCACCGTGACTATGTAGATGATGTCCCTAGCCTAGGTACCAGCCTGCCAGTACGATCGCAATTAGTGTGTATGTACGTGTATGCAACAGAAGGACCAAAATAGTATCAATAGATCACGGGCTCCTCTGGGGGAGATATGGATGATCGACGGCAACGGAGAGGCAAATAGATAGCTAAATTGGAATATATGTGAGCTATCATAAGATCATTATCACGAATAAAGAAAGAGAGAGGGAAAAAGAATGGAAAAACCTACCCGTCATCAAGATAATTCTCCGTCTAAAGGATTTCGAGGGATTCACATTGTGCATACTCTGTACTCGAAGAAGCTTTCCCCTCATTGGCCCATTGGGGGCGGCAAGTTGGCAAGATAGTTGTCTAACGTAAGCACTTTTTCAAGTTCTCTCATTATCTTGTGTCACAGTGAGATAGATATCGGGGTAAAAGGACGGCATCTCGCCGAATGTGTGCATGTGCCCGGCTTCATTTTTGCCTCATTCGTCACAGGTAGGTAAGCATGTAGGGAAACGAAGCGGCAGAAAGATCGACAACGACGACATCTTGTCAGATTGTTGCTGCTGTTGTTGGGAGGGGGGCCGCCAGGGTGCTGATGTTGGTCTCTGCAGAGGTCGAGAACTGTCTCGAAGAATGTTCGACGATTCAACGAAGATGATGGAATCGAGCAATGACCCCCGCAGCCACGGGCACCGAGATCGTCGCCCAGCACCTGGCCAACGCGCAAACGGTTGAACGGTGCTTTGAAGCCATCTTGGTCAATCAATGGGACGGACTGATGCAAAGACCAGCAGTTTGCGCGCCAGTTCAATAAGGACAGGGCCCGCGCGGCTGGACGTGCTGCTCTGCGCTCGGCGGCTGGCGGTTTGCTGTAGCCGTTTGGTTGCCGTAAGAAATGCTAATACCGGTAGGTATCATGCTCTCCGTTGTCACTGCACTGCATAGCATTGCATAACCGACTCACTGTGCGGTGTGGCTGTGCACCGGATGCATATCTCATAGATGATAGACCCTCTTCCCGGCAAAGTAGAGACGGCAAGCAGGCTAGGCAGGCTAGGGCCTCGTCATCAGATGAAACTGCTCTTTCCTGTTTCTGCTCCTGCGCCGAATGTTGTGGGCTCGGGGCTGTGGTTGCAGAACCGCATGAATCGCTAATGAAACCATCAGCTTCAACGGCATTCTGAAACCGTCAAGACTGTGCTGTTGGGGGGGGGGGGGGGGGGGCAGTTTCCACGTTTGGGGNCCCCCCCCCCCCCCCCCACCCCCCCCCCCCCCCCCGCCCCCCCCCCCCCCCCCCCCCCCCCCCCAGGAAGAACTGTAGAGTCCAAGGTCCTAATCTACTAACCTGCTAGGTAGTCTGTAGTCTGAATGCAGCGTCTTGAAGCCTATTCAGAACCGTAGTAGGAGAGAGTTCTGAATAATTTCTTTTCTAATGCATGCAGCCAGAAGGGGACTCGGGCAGCGCGGTAGTGAGCCGTGAGGCATCCCTAGGTATTCTTTGATTCGAACTCAGGGTAACCCGCGTAGCCACCCTCATTTGCGCTGGCCGAAGGGTATTGGACAATCAATACCACCTACCACCTACATGCAGCGCCCACCTGCCACGCTGTATTTTGAACTGCTCGCCTGCATAGCATCTAGCTCCATCTCGTCCAGTCATTTGTTCTGCCCTCGTCGTCGCTTACATGTTGCCCTTGTATCAGGCACGAGACCTGACCAATCCCCATGGCGCCCCGACGCAAAAGTGGCTTGCGTTAGATCCCAGTCAAAGGTGCATTTGTACAACGAAGAAAGAAGAGGAAAATCCTACCCGACCTGCCGATTTCGACACGGAAATTGGGGAAAATACTGCTGGCTGTTGTTTGCCTGTCAGCTATGGATAGTAGTCTCCATCCATCCCACACGATGGATGATCAGATTGACAACAACACATGTGTATTTCACGAATGCCATCTCAGAGCTACCATCCACCACGACGACCACCCTGCCACCTACATATGGTTCCAAGTATTGTAGCCTATGCATGTAAACGCTCAGACGCACAACACCCATCCACTCAGCAAGCGGTAAGATGTGTATGGAGTGGTTGTACGGATACAGATCTCCATATCGCCAAACAGCAAATGATAAACACGGTCGGTCATTGGGGCAAGCGCGTCAAAGATCAGAAACACACAATATCGTACAGTACAGTACATGCGTACACTTGCACAAAAGCTGCGTCACAGCGCTTGAGTCTCGATGTTGTCAGTCGAGATGAAACCAGTCCGTCAGCTAAGACGGTCTGGTTTCCTCTTGGATCACAAAAGCTACAAATACAAAGTCGTCTGTTTGATATCAAAAGCAAACCAGCTTCAACTGGGAAGTATATTCGTGGACAAAACCACGTTCGGTCTCTGCTGTACAGATAGATCTCTACGATGTGCTGCAGCGCTCCAGGCTGAATACGGTCTGCTGCAGGTCCTGGGGAACGGGTTGCCTGTCAAAGATCGGGAAGTTCAAAACAATAACAAACAGATGATGGCCGTGAACCGACGCAATGTTGTTTGGCAGTCATCCCAATTCGATGGCTTTGCCAAATCGAGATTCTGATGCGACGGGAGACACAATATTTGACCTCATCAGAGCAGTGCGTGCAAGTTAATACGACGACAGTTTTGACAGAATGATATTGGAGGGAATGATAGCCGCAAGCAACGTCTTCCACGTAGGGTTCATGCCGCCTAGCCACCCACAATCCATGACAGCACCCTAGTCGCCGGTAAGATTCGGTACGGAAGCGCCACCGTGAAAGAGGATGAATTTCCTGGGGTCACGATGGGCAAAGAAATGCACAGACACACACAGGGGGGGTTGATCAATGTTCCTTCCCTTCCCATGTTGTGGCACACTCCGAACGGGGCTTACAAAGTACATACAGCAACTGTGTCGCACACGAGACTGTGTGGTTGGGGTTGGTGGGAGTGTGTGTGTGACGGTTCTCACCACCTACTACACGTACACTGTGCTCCCTACTGAATACTCCGTTTTCCACCGTCCGCCGTCCATCGTCCACCCCAACAAATCACAGCTACAGCACAGCACGCCGTTGCCCGCCAGCAAGAAAGCAGCCGCTCTAGCGGGCGGGACGGGCATCTGGACATTCAAGAACTGGAAATGAATGCATATGTCCATCATGACCATGTAGGTGCAGTAGTATTATTAGTGCCCACCACCAAAATAGAACTCATCTTCCGGTAATAAGAAGGTGCGGTAATGCTATACTGTAATCGCCAAGGTTCCCGAGATTCGATAGATTTGCCCCCGACCGACGACAAGTCCCAAGGTCCCAAGGCCCCTCCATCCAATCCCAGGCGAATTATCGACCCACAACCACCGTTGGTGGAGGGTCTGCTGATTTCCATGATGCGACCGCCGACCAGCTACTTGCTAGACTGTCAAGACTGTGACTGGAAGACTGGCAGACTGAGTTGGGGATTACCATCTCAGACACGGACCACTGAGCTGAAGAGTGTGAGGTGCGTCAAATGCGGTCAGCACCCGCGGCCAGGCTCTGTATACTCCTACAGGTAGGTACTGTCTGTACTGTATGTATGTATGCAAGGGTTCGGAGGCGACAGCAACCATGGGATGGATGTACAGCCTTGCTTTGTTACTTTGGAACATTGAAGTGTCGATCGAGACTACTGGGCACATTGGCTGGTACCTACATGCATGCAAAAGGGAAAGGGGAGAGAGAGTTCACCACAGCCGTTACCCGAATGAATCCCCGTCTCTTGGGATCTCCGTAGTTCAAGATCCTTAGTAGAGGCCGAAGGTAAATCAATCAATCAGTCAGTCAGTCACTATCAAATGCACCCGGCATGATACCCTGGCACAGTTCCTTTGAAGTGATTCACCTTGGTTGAACCAAGTGCAAAGTCTTGACTGGCAATCAATCATCAAGTGCGTCTCCCACAATGAATGCGTCCTGTACGTAGCACGTAGGAAGAAGCTGCATAACCGGGAGAGAGCGACATGAACACACAACGTACAATGGAAATGTCTCGCCACCACAGCAGAGGCAGCAAAAAAGCAGAACGAACAGAGCATGCATAGCGCCGACCCACACACTGTGCATGCACTGCACAAAGCGACTAGCAAGAAGTGAATGACCGCACAGCCAATGGTCGAAGAAACCTGGGACAAGAGACGGCGGTTCATCCCCAAAAAGGCGCTGGATGTACTGAAAACTTAACCATTCTGGGGATGGCGTCAAGCCTTTGGCTCAGGCGTCGTAAACTAGCGCGTGGCGAAGAATGGCTGATTGGCTAGCTCAACTCCCCCCCATAATTTCAGAGACCGGATTATGGTCTGTGGCATGCTGGTCCTGGCCTGTTCAAACCAGGGCTCAGGGGGCCCAATCGTGCCAATCTGCTTCCACTGTTCATCTGCGAGGATGTGTCTAGCGGGATCCACTGGCAACTTTCCTTGGGCATTTGCCATTCGCTGCCACCCTCCATCACTGCCTGCCTCCATGGTGCATGGCGAGCAGACCAGCGAGCAGCGAGTGTGAGCAGCAGTGGTGAGTGAGCAGTAGGTACCTAGCACCTAGTGCATTGCAAGCATGGCCAATTCTTGGGGGGGGGGGGGGGGGGGGGGGGGGGGGGGGGGGGGGGGGGGGGGGGGGGGGGGGGGGGGGGGGGGGGGGGGGGGGGGGGGGGGGGGGGGGGGGGGGGGGGGGGGGGGGGGGGGGGGGGGGGGGGGGGGGGGGGGGGGGGGGGGGG